>CM041783.1:99139534-99179486 GCA_023374045.1 Limonium bicolor | reverse complement strand
GGTTTAGGGTCTGCAATACAAACCATAACATTCCTAGGGTGGTTTTGAGGGTGTGTTTGGGGGTAGGGCAATCTTTTTGGCATTAGTTCTACACTTTATATTGTCGGCACTGACTCGACAGTTTTTAGGGTTTATGGTTTAGGGTCTAACGCCTTCGATGTTTTTAACTTTACTATGGTGGTTTTTAGAGTGTTTGGGGTAAGATTCAATTTGTTAATGAATAAGGTTCATTTTATTATTAAAAAAGATTCACTTTGCTAATGAATAAGATTCACTTTAAAAATACCTAATATATACTCATTCTAAAAATATAAAATTTTAAGTTTACCAAAACATATCCATGATACATCTTGTTTTGAAGAGCACGAAAAATGATGAACAATGGTATAATTTTTTTTATTTTTGCACTTATATTTTGTGAGTTAATAATTTTGAAAAAAAAAAGAATTCTCTCTCCTACACTCCCATTACACCCGTCAACACAACTTTTCTATTTTTTTCATTTTTTTTCTTCCTATCACATACTGACACTTGGATGGGAGCCACAGTACAAGATGGCGCAAGCGCCATCCTCTCCGTTCCGTTGTTTATTCAGTCGTTTTGTTTATAATTTTGTATCTTCCATATCAAAATAGATTATTTTGAAAAATTATTGTTATAAAAAATCTTTTAAGATATTATATATCTTTCTGTAATTTAAGAAAAATTAAGAGATGACCTAAAAAATCTTTATTTTTATAACGGTTAAAACATATCGTAGTATGATCTATTCAATAATAAAACAACTACTCCACTGGGTCATTAAATATTGTTAAAAAATTGAGAAAGAAATGTATTTGATACAAAAGGTTACAAATATCAGATATCTCCGAAATTGAGAAAGAAATGTATTTGGTACTTCGAAGTCAGGTTCAAGATCCATAGGAGATTTTAATCAGATTGTGTGTGCTTAGAATGCGAAGTGAATCAGTGATGGATCCATTTAGAGAAGCTGTCAAATTTTGTGATCTATTTGATTTGGGCTTTTTTGGGGAGCAAGACACTTTTACTAATGGCCAGATGGGGGATAATCTTTCTATCTTCTGTTTGGACAGGGCCTTTACATGTTCTCAGGCCTTGAGTATCTTCCCCAATATTTCAGTTCAACATCTTCCAAGGGAGAATTCGGACCATTGCCCTTTGCTTATCAACTTGTTTGGGAATCAATGTATTCCTACAAAGGTGTTCAGATTTGAAAACTCATGGATTCTAGAGCCAAAATGCTTGCAGATACTACAAGAAGTATGGGGAAATCAAAATCTAAGCTGGAGTAGCAATAGTAAGTTGTGTGCGAGGAAACTTTCTGAGTGGGGAGGATGGCACATTGGCAAAATCAAGTGCAAAATGAAATCAAAGAAAGCTGAGCTTGCTCTTGTTACTCAAGGCGTTCCCACCGCAGGTTCCTTGGCTAATAGAAAGCGCCTCCTTTCTGATATTGAAATGCTCTCTTATAAAGTGGAGATCTGGTGGAAGCAACAGTCTAGGGATCAGTGGATAAAGGATGGGGATAAAAATACGGGTTACTTCCATGCAAAAGCTACTTATAATAGAAGAAGTAAGGAAATCTTTGGGCTATTGGATAATAACCAAAAAATGACCTGCTCCTGGCCACAAATCCAGCAGATTGCCACTTCTTACTTCCAGGAATTGTTTACTTCCTCGGATCCTGTTATTGATACCAAATTCGGTACTGCTGTGAAAGATAAATTATCAGTGTCCTTTATAAATGAGCTTCAAGTCGCTTATTCTCCCCATGAGATTTACAATGCGGTGAAGCAACTTGGCCAAGACAAAGCCCCTGGGCCAGATGGATATAATGGAAAATTCTTCAGAACTTACTGGAGTTTGGTGGGTAGTCAGGTCATAAGTACAGTAATGAATATCCTTTCAGGTAATCATATGCCTCAAATGATCAACAACTACTTCATCACCCTTATCCCCAAAATCAAAGGTGCTATGAATATTGCAGACTTTAGGCCAATAGCTTTGTGCAACTTTATCTATAAAATTGCTGCTAAGGTGTTGGCAAACAGGATCCATCATATGCTCCCTTCTATTATATCTCAAGATCAATCTGGGTTTGTTAGTGGTAGACTTCTCACCGATAATGTTATATTAGCTGGGGAATTACATCATTTCATTGATAGATGCAAAGCTACTAAAAAAGGCTTCTTTGCCCTTAAGATGGATTTGAGCAAAGCCTATGACAGAATCGAATGGTCTTTCCTGGAACTTGTTCTTCATTCAATTGGATTCCCGTCTAATGGCTTTTTCTGGTCATGTTGTGTGTCAAATCAGCGGGTGGCTCAGTTTTCATTAATGGCTCCCCAGGGCAACAATTTCAACAAAATAGAGGTATCCGTCAACGGGATCCTCTTTCTCCCTTCCTCTTCATTTTGGCTCAAGAAGCTTTGTCCAGCTCCATAAATCAAGCTGACAGAAGTGATATTTTCAAAGGTATAAAACTCACCACCAATTTCCCTTCTATTTCTCATCTTGCTTTTGCTGATGACATCATCTTTTTTGGGAAAGCTAATGCTGGTAATGCTATGGCTCTTCCCAATATTCTCCAAAGTTTCCTATCTTCCTCCGGGCACAGTTTCAATCTGGTAAATCTGAACTCATATTTAGTAAAAAGCTTGCACATGGTATTAAGGATGAGATCCCTAGTATCTTCCAAGTTCGGGAAGTCAAAAAGTTTGGTAAATACTTGGGTTTACCTTTGAAAGTGGGTAGAAACAGATCTAAAATTTTTGAGTATCTAGTGCAGGGAGTTAAAAAAAGAATTGCTGGGTGAATCAAACCGGTGTCTCAAGCCGCGAGATCTATTTTGGTATCAAGTGTTCTCTAAGCTATGCCTACCTTTTCTATGTCGTTATTCCAACTCCCGAAGGGTATTATCTCTAAACTCAACTCCATTTTTTCTGCTTCGGGTGGGGAGGGAAACCTGGCTCGAAACTAATGTATTGGGCTAAGTGGAATTCCATTTGCTCAGAAGTTTGAAACCCCAAACCTTAATATGTTAATTAATTATGTGATTATGATTTTCTAAGGCTAATTAAGTCCTTAAGATAATTGGTGAAGAAATAAAAACCAAAAAGAAAAAAAAAAAATGCGTAAAAGTCACAAAACGTGAAAACGCGTATTTAATTATTTTAGGAGGTATATAACCTTCACTGGGGTTATAAATATATTTTATACCCTAATTACACACTAAGAACATGTGGGAAAAATTCTGGAAGAAAACGGATCCAAGTAACGCGTTAAAACGCTAACGGAGTCCTAAAGCTCGTTTTTCGAGAAAACCCGAAAACGTGACTTTAAACAGTAAACGACCCCGTAAAAATTATAGTTGATTATATAACTATAATTAAACATTAATGGAAGCCTAAGAGCAATTATTAATTAAACGAGAAAATTCCGGAAAACGGGCCCGGTTAGTGAATAGTGCTAAACCGGGTAAATTAACGAGCGTTTTCTGAAAAAGATGAAAAACGCTCCAGTTGTATATATTAGTGGGCCGGTTTTATTAATATAGATAGCCCCTCACACATGACTAGTTAACTAATTAAATAAGTCAAAAAGCAAAAAGTGAACATATACCCCACCCACACCCTCTCTCATCTCATTCCTTCCTTTCCTCACGTGAAGCTCTCTCTTTCTTCTCTTTCTTTCTTTTCTTCTTCCTCTGTCGATTTCTTCTTCCTCTCTTCTACTGGAAGCGATTTTGAGCTCCTCCCATGGCTACTCCACCTTTCTCTCCATGCTCTAGCTATATACAAGCTCAAATCACAAAAATAATCACATATTCTTCATCCTCTCATCATCCTCTATCTTTCTCTCTTTTCAAAATTCGAAAAGGATGAGTTTCATTTTCGTGGGTCCTAGCCATTTGAAGAGAAAACCACACCATGTTGAAGCTTGAAGCTTCCTCCTTCTATTAAGGTAAAAATGTCCATGGAAAACCCTTGTTTTCTCCATTCTTCACCTTGGCCGATTTTGGCTCTTTAATGACTAGCCTTCTCTTCTTTGTTGAGCTATTCTCAAAGCTTTAAATGGTGGTGGGAATCCCTCCTAAGACTCAAGCATTGGAAACCACTCAAGAATTTCCAAAGGTAAACCCTAACTTGGTGCTTTAAGCATCTCTTTGAATTCTAGAATAATTAGTGAGCCTAAGAGAGTTGCTTAGTGCTTAATTTCCATTTGAATATTGGTCTAGAGAATTGGGCAAGTGATTGGCCATGACCGATTTTGGAATGAAGAGAAGAGGAAAGAGGAGAAGGGTATTCACAAGGAAACTTAAGAGAGTTTAAGGTAAGAAACCGACCCTAATGTATATTCTATATGTTTTAGGATTTTGGGAAGGGTTAAATTAAATAATGAACCCCAACATGTAGTGGAGTGTGAATATTTGAGGTGAGAAAGGGTTGTGTTAGTACTTGATGCATTTGTGAGTTAATGTTTGATTTAAGAGCCTAAGAGCTATACACATTGAGATTTATGTATTGTGTTGCGTTTGGAGGATTTGATGAGTATTAATGGTTTTTATAAGTGTGCTGGTAGAACCCTTGTGGTTTGGCTAGTTTTAGGATGAATTATGTGAAGAAATGAGTTTGGGCAATGTTAGAAAAGTAGCCACTATGGCAAAATTCCGATAGAATCTAAGAGATTTTGTGATGTGTTGAGTGAAGTATAACCTAGGGTTAGCTAGGTATGAATGGAGATTGAATTGAGTTAGTAAACCACCTTGGGAATGCTTGTTTAAGTATAGAAGATTTATGCAAAAATCTGTAGCAAAAGAAGTTGTTTAAGTGCTTAAGGAGTTTTGGAAACAATGAGGAGTTAAGGCGTTAAGAATGAGGCATGAATCTAGGTAAGAGAAGTGCATTGTCTTAGAGGATTTGGAATGGTCAAATGGAGTGAGAACAAATGCAAATTGCCAAGAGGTGAAAATCTATAGCACAAGTGTGCATAAGTGTAACAGAGAATGGAAAAATTAAGAATGGGAGCAAGAAACTTGAGTAAGGAATGGACCTATGTTTGGAAGTGGTTTAGTGCATGTTTTAGAGTGTTTAAACATGTAGGAAATATGTGGAAAGATTAGGGGATGATTAGAGGTGAATTAGGGGTTGAAAACTGATCAAAACTGTAAATTTTGACAGTTCCAGGGGTGGTCCGGGTTTGCAAATCGGTACGCAAACCCGGACCATAGCAAAAACAAGGCATAAGGCCATCCCAGGGGGTGGTCCGGGTTTGTAAACCCGGACACAAACCCGGACCACACATAAAAATAGGCAGAAACTCATTTTCGGGATTGGTCAGGGTTTGTAACCCCGGACACAAACCCGGACCAGTTCAAAAATGCAACAGAATGTGTTTTTAAGTGTTGTTATGATGGGGAAGTGAATGGTAATGGTTTTAGATGTTGATTAGGCCTTGTTTGGTGAGTTTTAAAGGCCATTGGAAGTATCAACAAGTGTGAGAGTGAATGTGTAAGTTGTGAACTTAAGATCACATAAATAAGTTAAGGATAACGGGACAACGGGGTTAGGTACAGGAGTAATAGAAGTTTACATACCGTAAGATTTTGTTGTTAACAAAACATTTGAATGATAACACCAGTTGTTCGGAACCTACCCGGGAAGCGTGAGGTGACGCGTTGAAGTAAATCCTCGGGAACACGGTAGAGTAACCCATGGTGTAAGGTATGGTTTTCTTGCAACCTGTGTCCTACCGGGTTACACCGGCTTGTATGCCAACTTGTTTTTCTGTATGTTTGCCACCTTGCAAGATAAAGCATGAAATGAGTTTACAGTAATTTATTAATGTGGCGTAAATAATTCCGATACCGTTTAACCTTAATTATGTGTTAAACCGTAGCTAACCGACTCTAGGATCACATGAGAGACCGGTATTCGGATTAAACGTCCCAACCCACGGGAACGTACTAACTACGGCTATCCGTGCTTTAGTTGTATATTGTGGTTATGTGTTTGTGTGTTGCCTTTGTTTAATGTATCGTTGTTTAACGAATGTTGTTGTCCATGTTTGTCGAATGGGATGTTACCTCCCTGCTGTGTGATTAACCAAACTTGTAACACCAAATGGTGCATGTATGTGATAAGTTCCATAGAGGAACTTCTAACTAATATGTATATATTATGGGGGTGAGGAATCCGGTCGTTCCGGTCGCGCGTGTTGTTTGGGAGTTGATGTATACAGTTTCTTTAACTCCCTCTCTGTTATGTTATGGTTGTTTTTCCTTCTTGGAATTCAATCTCCCATGAGCTTAACCAAGGCTCACCTACCTGACTTTTATTTGGGCTAGGGGGAATCATGTGTAAAGTTTGTTTGGGAGTTGATGCCAATATTCGCTTTGACTCCCACTCTGTTATTGATTGGTTTTCCTTCTTGGAATTCAATCACCCACAAGCCTAAGATCAATGGCTTTCCTACTCGATTGTTGTTCGGGCTAGGGGGAATACTGTTATGTTATGGTTGTTCTCTTTCTTTGGATTACAACCACCCACAAGCTTAACCAAGGCTTACCTACCTCATCACTATTGGAGCTAGGGGGAAATTGTGTATGGTGTGATCGGGCCAATATTAAGGCTGACACATCTATGTGAAGTATGTTGTTATGTTATGTACGTTGATCTCCAAAATCAATCCCGTATAAATATAAGGGGTAATTAAGTATAACCCGATTAAATGGGTATGTGTCGTCTAGCAAGGAATAGCTCCATTAGGGCAAAACCCTCAAGGGCCAAATGATGCAATAATGTGATCTAACCAATGTGATGTGTTAATTTATGTGTGTATCCTGTTCATCGGTTGTGTGATTTATAAGCATGATATATGTGTATAGTTTCATGCATGTTTTAAATATAATTGACCGTATGCTCAGACGACAAATAGTTGTGCGTGGCCCGGTAGCATGCGGGCTGCAGGATTACCATACCAGCAAAGGTGCTGACCCCCTTTGGGGGCCCCATACTTTTCAGGTACAATGGAGCTGGCAGCCGTTCGAGAGTAGACGGGGTAACTGTTTATGTATGGGTGGTTATTTAGTTTAGCGTGATATCGATAGAGGAATGTATTAGACTCGGTACAGTTTGGTTTGTAATTGTAATTGTGTTCAGAATATAATGGAGTTGTAAATGTAAAGTGTAATGCTCGGTAATCTTGTCCATCAGACCGGTACGTTGTGTATGCAGTAGCCTTGTTAGCCACGTGGGTGGCTAACGGCGTGTAACACCCATTGATTTAGTCAGTGTTTATGATATAAGTTCCGCTGCGTTAATGATTAAGTGTGGTGTTAGTAGGGGTGTTACAAAAAGTGGTATCAGAGCGAAGTATCGCTCTGATGACTGGAAATACCGAGCTTAGGAAGTACCGAGTTAGGATTTTAGTACTTTGGGTTAAGGGTTGAGTGATAGTGTGAGAGATACGCTAGTTAGGAATTACCAGTGTGTACTGGAAACCTACAATCTCCTTCCCACCCTCCACAGTCCCTGCTTTATAACTCGGGGAAGAACGCCAGAGAGATGAAACTCCTCTCTTATTCGGGAATACCCGATCTGGCTGTTGTTAAACATCTCTGTAAGTACGAAGAACCTGTCATACGGTAGATTCCAAGAACTGAATCCCAAAGACGGAACCTGTTTGAACACCTTTACCCACACTTAATAGCGGAAGATAAAGAATCCTATCTACAAGAGACTGAAATTTCCGGCGACCTGGGTCGACATGCCTAGCAGTCGAGGAAACCCAGCCAACAAGAAAGGAAGCACTAACTGTGCACAGAAGCGGACAATGGAGGAGCAACAAACCCGAGACACATGTCTACGGAACACAATTGTTAAATAATACCGACAATGGTATAGTAACCGACTAAGGAACTAGTCAAGGTTGGATGATTCCAAACCTACAGCGCCAAAGAGGAAGCAATCCCCGATTATCATAGTTTAGACCACTATAGGAGTATTAGTGAAACATACTTCAATAGGACTACGAGGTAGTACCTGAACAAAAATCAAGTCTCGGTAACCACGGCAAATGCGTGGGGACGAACATTAAGGAAGAACACAGAGTTAAGTGAACGGAGAGTCACCCTAGTAACGACTACCATGTCAAGACCATTGAGAGTCGCTCGAATGTTCTATTATCAAAAGTAAGGTCAAAGGAAGAGCCAACAAGGCTACTGAATACGGTAGTGATACAAGTAGTATCGCAACCAGCACATGTTGAACCGATAGCCAGCCAGCATGGCGCACTTGCTATTACAAGTGCTGCTATAACGGGGTTATTCGGGAAAGTTTTAATGACTATAAAGTACCTGTAAAGGTACCGTATTGTCAAAGGAAGTGATTATAGAATCAAGAATCCTAGAATTTGAAGAGTGAAACCTGGAAGGGCTCAGTGGCCTAACCATTGTATGTGGAGATATACCAGTCAGGAGGCTAGACTTGGTCAAAGCGTGAAGACATTTTAAAATACCAGGAAGAATTTTCTATTAAACCCAGTTTATCTTCCAAACCCAGATTTATTTCAAACCGTTTTCACACCTAAATTTTCTTCCAACTCGTTCATTTCAAACCTTCTTTAAGCCCAAATTTTCTCACTAACTTCTGATTCTCTTTAAAACGAAACCAGAAGACCTACACCGGCCTCAGCGCCACACAGTAGGTAAGTTGTACCCACTTGCTTTTGAGCAACTTTAGAACAATCCATAACCCGAGGGTATTAACCCGAGGGAAGGAGTCCAGTTCATACTAAATACAACAGTGGATAAACTTTCCCTTGATTAGGTTTGGGAAGCACGGAATGCATATTATCATAGGATGATATAAGTGGAGTTGACAACAGAATACTTCACCTAGGCGTGTGACGAACACTACGAGTGTACTAACTGAAATGTGGGACGACCGCACTCCGATAGGAGCTTGTGGGCCTGACAGACCACCTTATGGGTTAGTCGGGTAAGTAGCAATGTATTAGCAGGGTACCCCACATATGTATACGAGTAGAGTCGGGAGCACGGGAAGTAGTCGACTCCATACTACGGTCAGCAGTAAAAGTTAAAAAAGAATAAGGGATTACCACGAATGGTTGAAGTAAAAGAACTCAGTTAAGTTAACAAGACTAAAAGAATTAGTGAACCCATTTCAAGGAAATGTTTATGAGTCAAGAAGCGTGGAACGCACTGACTAGTCAGTAAAGACATCTCATATGTCTCAAGAATCCTGAGGGATAAAACATGATAGCTGGAATGAATACCCAGCCTATACATGGTAAGACAGATGCCAAGTGTGGACACATTCATGTGCAAAAACGGGATGAAACTCCCGGAATGATCACCTAGACTACCAAGGGTATCGATCTTCACAGAAGAGGATAGTCAATCCAGTTAAGAACGCAAAGCGATGTAGTTAACTAAACGTATACAAGCCAGATGTAATGGCACAACCTAGTACACCCAGGAGCAGTCCTGAAGGGTGTGTGGGTCAACAATTGTTGAACGAAATATCGTGATAGAAACACAAGAGTTGAAGCTATACCCGGTTTAAACATAAGTCTCCAGGAGGAAAACAGACATTCTTAAGGGGCATCCCATAAGGAAGCGTGATGCAACGACCTGTCATGGAAGCCCATACAACCTCCAACCATGTAAAGTTGTACAGAAAAGTTGTCGTGAACAGCCTACAATGAGCAGAGCTCGAGGCAGTAGGCTTATAAGCCACAAATAAAATGTGTTATGTAAATTTAATCGATTATGGAAGTTTATGTTGTACAAGTGAATGGAGCGGAGAACGAACCACTACTTTAAGAGTGGGGATACCTCTTGATATTGTGAAACCGTGGGAGCGGTAGTTATGTGAACCAAGTTCAAGAAATATGTTAAAGATTGACCATCTTGTTATTACCCAAAGTGATTTGAATAAGAATAATATGGGAATAAATGTTTGTACCGGTTGTGGAGACCGGAAGAGTAATCAGTCAAATAGCAACCACTATAGGTGTGTGATGCTAAAAGAAGAGTGAACAATGCTCAAGGAGCATAAAGACTCAAAGAATAGCGTATTCAGTAGTCATCCAAATGAATGATGAGCCGTAACACGAATGATGAAGTACATGTGCAGAAACTAACATGATAGTGGATATCATGTAAGTTATTATTGTGTAAGAAGTAAGAACACGGCGCACAATAAGCGACCGTTGTATAAGCATTATTAAACGATAATATGGCAACTGAGCACAGTCATGAGTTAAACCCAGTGGAAATACAACGGTAAGTGATAACAGATAAACTAGGCAGTAAGCCAGTAGCTAGTACTATGTGATAAGAATCTCAGTGAAACACAGTGTGAATTCCTGTTGCAATTGCATTAGAGATTTACTGCCAAGAGTTTACGCCTCTGCACTCTGTATGACTGAGTGTTTTGTATTGCGCTTGCGCGGTAATGATCGAGTGAGATAGCTAGGAAGTTGGGAAGATGTTAATTGTGGTAGAACAACAAAACTTATAATGAAAGACCGAGGCATAGGAAATGCAAGGTCGTACCAATGAAAGAGTACTGGTACAGAACCAAGTGTGGAGGCATGAATAGGAATAAATGACTACAGTAACACTAAATACCAAATACCGGTATGAATATATACTTTAAGTGTTGGAAATAACCGAGGGAGCACTACATATTAGGTAGTAGCTCAACCTCAACCGACAACAAGTCGGATGAAACCAAGTGAATGATCACAAACTTACACAGCTGCATATGCAGTAAGTTATCTGAACAGTGGATGGAAAGTTTGCAACTCACCGAATTAGCGCACGGTAAGAGATACCATGCGTCGGTTGAGAAACCGTAATTCACAAGATAAAGGTGATGAATCGGGATGTACAATACATTAAGAATAACGAATGGAGCAAACTAAGTTCTAAGTTATCAGAGTTGCACAGTAGAGGCCAGTGATTCAAATGTGGAATGTGCATAGTGAATATGAGTAAATGGCTAGTTATCAATGCCAAGAAGCATGACAGGCCAGAATCGAAACTGATTATGAGTTAAATAAGCCCCAATGAGAATTCTTGGTTTAGGGACTAAACCGCCAATATGGTTAAGATCCTCTAACCAGAACACATTGTATAACAGACCGTGTGGAAGTTAAACACTTCACGGCGGCAGAACATTTAAACCAATGTTCAGTGATTGATTACGTAGGCGTAATCCCTTTTAAGGGGGTAGAGCCTAAAACCGCTTAGTGTGTTTTAACGTACAAGTGTACGTGAACTATGTTGTGCATAGCACAAAATAATTTGTTTTGATGATTGGTGTGTATGTAATATGAACATACGCATTCATTCATGGTTTAATTGTAGTAGTTACGCACAGAAGATGCAAATACCATTGTGATAAATGTATATACCTTGTTAACTGTTATGTGTGAGAGTACAAGTGTAAGAGAGTAAGAAACTCCCGGGGAACTAAAACCCCGACTATGTATGTTCATATAATATTAAATGTAAAACCGTGTATTATATTTTGATAAAAGTATATATATATATATACAGTATTGTATTTATGAAGAGGTATGACACCGACATAGAACTTAGTGAAAATTTAATTCCCTAGGTAACTTTAATTAAGTTGAACCTGGATGATGATTGATAGGAGTTCTATCCCTTGGAGATGTAATGATTATGACTAGATGGATTAAAAGATAGAAAATGGTACATGTTTGAATTAGTTGCTGTTTGAAAATGAAGTGGGAGGTGAAACTTGATTTGCATGCGATCAAGGGAAACTGAAACACAAATTGGGGTGGAGAGATAGTTCAACACTGATGCTGATCACATCAGGGTTGGATGATTCTTGAAACTCCAAGTGGTCACAAATAATCACGTTAAGAATAAGATGCAGTTAGCATAAATTGGACTTGGAGTTGTATTGCGTTTTCAAAAAGAATTTTAAATTGGTGTCTTCAAATTTTCAATTGGTAATTTCAAGACTTCAATTAATATTTCCAAGATTCTTAAATGGTATTTTCAAAGGAAGGATTTCTTTACTTGACCTTGTAAAAAGGATTTTCAATTAGTACTTTCCAATAAAGGATTTCATTCCACTTAACCTCATAAAGAATATTTTTGTATTACTTGCTCACGAGCTGAGGACGTATGAGCCTTTGTCTTCGGACCGGTGACATGAGAAGTATATTTTAAAGATGTATGTAATTGTTTTGATCTCCCAAAGGAACGGGGACCAGAAGGTGTCCATCGCGACAGGGTTCTGCGGGATCACAGTGTATATGTACTTGACATGGGACTCGAGCCCATGCAGAGATGGAAAAGGAATTTCTGTTTGTTATACATGCTAAGACATGTTGTGTGATATGTGTAATAAATATTATCTAGACTTATTAGTCTAAATGTGGATATGTTACCCAGACCGTTAAGTCCGAGGTTGTTATGTAAAAGTGCATTTTAGTATGGAAGTTGTATCTGCAAGTAAACCCGACATTCTAATTAAAGGATACATGGGAAATTGTGAACTTTGAGGACAAAGTTCTTTTAAGGGGGTAGATTGAAATACCCCAAACCTTAATATGTTAATTAATTATGTGATTATGATTTTCTAAGGCTAATTAAGTCCTTAAGATAATTGGTGAAGAAATAAAAACCAAAAAGAAAAAAAAAGAAAATGCGTAAAAGTCACAAAACGTGAAAACGCGTATTTAATTATTTTAGGAGGTATATAACCTTCACTGGGGTTATAAATATATTTTTATACCCTAATTACACACTAAGAACATGTGGGAAAATTTCCGGAAGAAAACGGATCCAAGTAACGCGTTAAAACGCTAACGGAGTCCTAAAGCTCGTTTTTCGAGAAAACCCGAAAACGTGACTTTAAACAGTAAACGACCCCGTAAAAATTATAGTTGATTATATAACTATAATTAAACATTAATGGAAGCCTAAGAGCAATTAAAATTAATTAAACGAGAAAATTCCGGAAAACGGGCCCGGTTAGTGAATAGTGCTAAACCGGGTAAATTAACGAGCATTTTCTGAAAAAGATGAAAAACGCTCCAGTGTGTATATATTAGTGGGCCGGTTTTATTAATATAGATAGCCCCTCACACATGACTAGTTAACTAGTTAAATAAGTCAAAAAGCAAAAAGTGAACATATACCCCACCCACACTCCCTCTCCTCATTCCTTCCTTCATTTCCTCACGTGAAGCTCTCTCTCTTTCTTCTCTTTCTTTCTTTTCTTCTTCCTCTGTCGATTTCTTCTTCCTCTATTCTACTGGAAGCGATTTTGAGCTCCTCCCATGGCTACTCCACCTTTCTCTCCATGCTCTAGCTATATACAAGCTCAAATCACAAAAATAATCACATATTCTTCATCCTCTCATCATCCTCTATCTTTCTCTCTTTTCAAAATTTGAAAAGGATGAGTTTCATTTTCGTGGGTCCTAGCCATTTGAAGAGAAAACCACACCATGTTGAAGCTTGAAGCTTCCTCCTTCTATTAAGGTAAAAATGTCCATGGAAAACCCTTGTTTTCTCCATTCTTCACCTTGGCCGATTTTGGCTCTTTAATGACTAGCCTTCTCTTCTTTGTTGAGCTATTCTCAAAGCTTTAAATGGTGGTGGGAATCCCTCCTAAGACTCAAGCATTGGAAACCACTCAAGAATTTCCAAAGGTAAACCCTAACTTGGTGCTTTAAGCATCTCTTTGAATTCTAGAATAATTAGTGAGCCTAAGAGAGTTGCTTAGTGCTTAATTTCCGATTTGAATATTGGTCTAGAGAATTGGGCAAGTGATTGGCCATGACCGATTTTGGAATGAAGAGAAGAGGAGAAGGGTATTCACAAGGAAACTTAAGAGAGTTTAAGGTAAGAAACCGACCCTAATGTATATTCTATATGTTTTAGGATTTTGGGAAGGGTTAAATTAAATAATGAACCCCAACATGTAGTGGAGTGTGAATATTTGAGGTGAGAAAGGGTTATGTTAGTACTTGATGCATTTGTGAGTTAATGTTTGATTTAAGAGCCTAAGAGCTATACACATTGAGATTTATGTATTGTGTTGCGTTTGGAGGATTTGATGAGTATTAATGGTTTTATAAGTGTGCTGGTAGAACCCTTGTGGTTTGGCTAGTTTTAGGATGAATTATGTGAAGAAATGAGTTTGGGCAATGTTAGAAAAGTAGCCGGACTATGGCAAAATTCCGATAGAAATCTAAGAGATTTTAGTGATGTGTTGAGTGAAGTATAACCTAGGGTTAGCTAGGTATGAATGGTGATTGAATTGAGTTAGTAAACCACCTTGGGAATGCTTGTTTAAGTATAGAAGATTTGTGCAAAAATCTGTAGCAAAAGAAGTTGTTTAACTGCTTAAGGAGTTTTTAAAACAATGAGGAGTTAAGGCGTTAAGAATGAGGCATGTGTAACACCCCATCCAAAGTCTATCGTGGTTATCGCAAACTGAACACTTAATCGAATACGTCGCAGCGGAAATAAATAACACCTGGACCTTGCCACGGTCTGATCGTTAGAATATACCGGCCTTAACATTTACAATACTTATCCAAAATACTTATCCAACTCAAAACATCGCCAACCACAATACCACAACCAACCGAGTACAAGTATCTTAAACATAATCTCGACCTTACATCAGTTTAATATAAACAGTCGGGTGCACAGGCGCAACCCGAACTCAAAATAAACATCCCACCCTAAGTCTAACCGCTCCTACTCTCGTAGTGCGTCCTCATGGGTCTCTTACCTGCAAGTGTAAAAATAGCCCCCGAGGGGGTCAGCACGAATGCTGGTACACCCTCTCATGGCCCCCAAGCTAACGGGGCTACGACGACTAATTGTCGATAGCATGGAAATTGATTACATACACGAGCATAATATGAAGTGCAATAACAATAACCACAGATGAACATATATAGTTCACAAACAATGAACGACTCAAGCGTTCCCTTATCAAGTGGGTTAGTAACCCCCTCCTTAATCCTCATTTCCTTAATCTCAGTTCCTTACCTTACCTTAATCTTAATCTCAATCTTAATCTTAATCTCAGTATACAAACCTTTCCTGGAAGGGATTGGTTGTAGCTTAATTCGAACCTGGGATTTAGGTGATCCCACCACACCATCTTAATGCCACCTACTCTGGACCGGAGTCCAGCGTAGCTGAGCCGGCAACCGGCCCTAGGCTACAAGTCCGAAGACAAGTCCTTAAGCGGAGGGCGGATCTGATTCAGATACGTTCCCCTTTTTCCTTAGCATGCATGACCGGAGATCGGTCCCGGGTTTCCTCACTCAAGTTCCAGTTAGTAGAAATCTTAATCACCATGTGCTAGCTAAGCCTTAACGGGCATTAACCAACGACCACCAAACTTAACTCTTATTCTTAACTCAGTAAGTACTAAACTTGGTTAGTAACAATCTCAAGTCCCGCGGGTTAGTGTAAAGATAACACAAACACAACGAGAACAAATATATCCGGTTGCATGCTTTATCTTGTTTTAGTCATAGCAATTAAACAGATAGCACACAAGCCGAGGGACACCTCGTTAGCAAGCAGGTCACAAGAAGGATTGTACCGTTCACCGTCGATCGTTGTTTGATTAATCTTCTTCGGGGTCCCAATTCACAAACCTAAAACATTCATTCATTTTTAGGTCATTAGTTATTTGCATCTTGCTTAACTCACTTAGTCTCTTAAGATTCCCATTCAATAACCTCTCAAGTCTTTGCCACTTAGCTTACAAGCTTAACTTTAAACATTAATATTTATACTTAACTTAACTTAAGCCCTTAAGTTCTTATCACCATTTATCATTCTTAGAATTCAAAATTTCTTTTTTTTTTAAGTGTTAAGGGCCGTCCGACCCACCGTCCGACCCACCCTCTGGGTCGGACCATTCCAGTAACTTTCGGGTTTGGAAAACCCTACATGTCCGACCCACGTCCGACCCAACCAACTGGGTCGGACCATTCCAGAAACTTTCCGTCTTCTAAAACCTCCCATGTCCGACCCACGTCCGACCCAACCAACTGGGTCGGACCATTCCAGAAACTTATTTGCCCTCTAAAACTCACCCGTCCGACCCATGTCCGACCCAAGACCTCTGGGTCGGACCATTCCAGAACCTTTCCCTGGCGTTAAACAGAGGCCGTCCGACCCAAACTTGGGTCGGACCCCTGGGTCGGACGCCACCAAAACATGCCCAAACTTTGCCAAATCTTCACTAAACCTTTCCTCAAGCCATCCAATGTGTTCTAACATCATTTAGACCATTAAACCCACCTTAGAGCATCCTCCAAACTCATTAAATCATTCACCAAGATTCACCTTAATCATTATACATTTTTCCTTGTAATAATGCTAACACTTGTAATGCTTTCCTCTAGGTTTCTAGGTGGTGGTTCATACCTAATGTAACCACTATGCCAAATGTTTTCCTCACCACTATAACATCATCTCCCAAGCATCTTTCACTATCTAAAACTCTCTCATGCATTTACTTAATGTTCCTTCACAACTTAAACTTCCATCCATCAACACATTGTTTCATTCCTAGTTGTTTATCAACATTTTTCTAAGTCCTAAATACTCAAATACATTCTCTTGATTTCTAAATCCCTTCATAGTGATACCTAAGTCATTATAACTCATTAAACACCTTAAACTCAACCCTTTTTCATCGAGACAACCTCTAAAACTTCCTAGTACTTCCTTAATCATGAAATCTCCTTAGAATATCTTAAACACTTAAGTTCTCCTTTAAATTTTTGCCATGGGTTCTCTAGTACATAGTACATCCTAACACTCGGTTTTTCTCCATCAAACAACCAATACCACTCAAATTCTCCTCACAACACCTTAACACACAATTTACACCAAAACTACACCACATCATCTTATAGTGCATAAACTTAAATGCTTGGCACTTAGGCCCTTAAATGACAATAATCTTAACCACTGAATTTCCTCATATATTTGCCTTCAACCTGCGAATACACACAACAAGGCTCCCATTGAAATAAAATGCTTCTTGTATTTCACCTTGATATTCTTAAACTATCTTTTTTCATTTGCTCCTTAGTCACAAGTTCACAAGTATAGTCATTGTTTCTTATAGGTTTTATAACACCTTCCCAATATAAACTCTACACTAAACTTCATCATATACCTAAATCCCAAACCCTTAAACAACAAGACATCTTAAGGTAAGTATTTTACCTTGTTCTCTCACAAGCTTCACAAGCTTTTCTCCTTAGACTTCTCTTACCAAATCTCGGTCACCAATATAGTTCTCCTTGCCAATGTTCTAAACAATGTCCAATAACTCTAATGAGCACTAAACAACACACTTACCTTAAGGAATAAAACCTAGGTTAAAATGTGTTTTAAGGTTTTGAATTGATTGCTTTACCTTAGTTCCTCAAGACAAGCTTGGATATGAAGCAAGAAGGACCTCCTCTCTCCTTTGAAGAGTAGAAACAAGCTAGAACAAGGCATTCAAATCCCATGAGTACTAATTTTCGGACATGTGAAGAAAATGGTGGAAACCTAGATTTTCTTACACTTTCTTTACCTTAAGAGAATGGAGAAGCCAATGGAGTCTCCAAACTTGAATTTCCTCCTCCAATGGTGGTTTGGCTTGGCACCAAAATGAAGCTCTTGAAGTTTTGAAAAGATAGGAAGAAGGAGCTTGAGCTAACTAAGAAGAATATGTATTTTGTTTTGGATTTGGAGCTAAAATGAGCAAGATGTGGGCAAGGCTAGATGGAGCTAGCATGGAGTTGTTCTTCACGTTAATGGAGAAGGGAGAGAGCTTGAAGAAACCATGGGAAACAAGAAGAAATGAGGAGATGAGGAGAGAGGTAAGTAAAATGTGATATTTATGTTAAAAGGTAAATAGTACTTTTTGCTTTATAAGTCTTATTTGCTTTCTTAATTGCTTAATAACTCATGAAGGTGGTGACTCGCCTCCTAAGAAACCGGCCCCCTTTTATATATGAGGGTACTTAAGTCTTTGTTGACCAAATGTCTCACTTATATAGACTTATGTTATAAACTAGCTTAATTAATTCACTATTCACCAAAACAAGGCACATTGTTGTGAAATTTTTGATTTCCCATTGATATAGACTTCCAAATGTGATACTATATAGTACACATGTTAATTAAAGAGTAATGATGGACATTTAGCAATTCAAAACTCATTTACAAGACATTTTTTTAAAAACGTGCTTTAAGACTCCTTAAAGCACATTTTGTGTTTTAACTTGTTTTCAAGCTTGGTTTTCTTTGGTAATTGATTTAAAATGACCATTAGGATATTACTAAGGTCTTAGGACAATATTTGGGTACTCTCCCATGTCTCTCCAAGCTTAGAGCACGTTTTTGCTTAAACTGCTCTTTTGGTGTTTCCTTATATTTTCTTTGATTAGAAATGTTTCTTAATGTTCCTAAGGCATTATTTAGCCTCCTTATATCTTAGTTTATCATTTAAACACCATATCTAAGTTTGGGGTATTTCAGCATGAATCTAGGTAAGAGAAGTGCATTGTCTTAGAGGATTTGGAATGGTCAAATGGAGTGAGAACAAATGAAAATTGCCAAGAGGTGAAAATCTGTAGCACAAGTGTGCATAAGTGTAACAGAGAATGGAAAAATTAAGAATGGGAGCAAGAAACTTGAGTAAGGAATGGACCTATGTTTAGAAGTGGTTTAGTGCATGTTTTAGAGTGTTTAAACATGTAGGAAACATGTGGAAAGATTAGGGGATGATTAGAGGTAAATTAGGGGTTGAAAACTGATCAAAACTGTAAATTTTGACAGTTCCACGGGTGGTCCGGGTTTGCAAATCGGTACGCAAACCCAGACCATAGCAAAAACAAGGCATAAGGCCATCCCAGGGGGTGGTCCGGGTTTGTAAACCCGGACACAAACCCGGACCACACATAAAAATAGGCAGAAACTCATTTTCGGGATTGGTCCGGGTTTGTAACCCCGGACACAAACCCGGACCAGTTCAAAAATGCAACAGAATGTGTTTTTAAGTGTTGTTATGATGGGGAAGTGAATGGTAATGGTTTTAGATGTTGATTAGGCCTTGTTTGGTGAGTTTTAAAGGCCATTGGAAGTATCAACAAGTGTGAGAGTGAATGTGTAAGTTGTGAACTTAAGATCACATAAATAAGTTAAGGATAACGGGACAACGGGGTTAGGTACAGGAGTAATAGAAGTTTACATACCGTAAGATTTTGTTGTTAACAAAACATTTGAATGATAACACCAGTTGTTCGGAACCTACCCGGGAAGCGTGAGGTGACGCGTTGAAGTAAATCCTCGGGAACACGGTAGAGTAACCCATGGTGTAAGGTATGGTTTTCTTGCAACCTGTGTCCTACCGGGTTACACCGGCTTGTATGCCAACTTGTTTTTCTGTATGTTTGCCACCTTGCAAGATAAAGCATGAAATGAGTTTATAGTAATTCATTAATGTGGCGTAAATAATTCCGATACCGTTTAACCTTAATTATGTGTTAAACCGTAGCTAACCGACTCTAGGATCACATGAGAGACCGGTATTCGGATTAAACGTCCCAACCCACGGGAACGTACTAACTACGGCTATCCGTGCTTTAGTTGTATATTGTGGTTATGTGTGTTGTGTGTTGCCTTTGTTTAATGTATCGTTGTTTAACGAATGTTGTTGTCCATGTTTGTCGAATGGGATGTTACCTCCCTGCTGTGTGATTAACCAAACTTGTAACACCAAATGGTGCATGTATGTGATAAGTTCCATAGAGGAACTTCTAACTAATATGTATATATTATGGGGGTGTTGAATCCGGTCATTCCGGTCGCGCGTGTTGTTTGGGAGTTGATGTATACAGTTTCTTTAACTCCCTCTCTGTTATGTTATGGTTGTTTTTCCTTCTTGGAATTCAATCTCCCAGGAGCTTAACCAAGGCTCACCTACCTGACTTTTATTTGGGCTAGGGGGAATCATGTGTAAAGTTTGTTTGGGAGTTGATGCCAATATTCGCTTTGACTCCCACTCTGTTATTGATTGGTTTTCCTTCTTGGAATTCAATCACCCACAAGCCTAAGATCAATGGCTTTCCTACTCGATTGTTGTTCGGGCTAGGGGGAATACTGTTATGTTATGGTTGTTCTCTTTCTTTGGATTACAACCACCCACAAGCTTAACCAAGGCTTACTACCCTCATCACTATTGGAGCTAGGGGGAAATTGTATGGTGTGATCGGGCCAATATTAAGGCTGACACATCTATGTGAAGTATGTTGTTATGTTATGTACGTTGATCTCCAAAATCAATCCCGTATAAATATAAGGGGTAATTAAGTATAACCCGATTAAATGGGTATGTGTCGTCTAGCAAGGAATAGCTCCATTAGGGTAAAACCCTCAAGGGCCAAATGATGCAATAATGTGATCTAACCAATGTGATGTGATTAATTTATGTTTGTATCCTGTTCATCGGTTGTGTGATTTATAAGCATGATATATGTGTATAGTTTCATGCATGTTTTAAATATAATTGACCGTATGCTCAGACGACAAATAGTTGTGCGTGGCCCGGTAGCATGCGGGCTGCAGGATTACCATACCAGCAAAGGTGCTGACCCCCTTTGGGGGCCCCCATACTTTTCAGGTACAATGGAGCTGGCAGCCGTTCGAGAGTATGACGGGGTAACTGTTTATGTATGGGTGGTTATTTAGTTTAGCGTGATATCGATAGAGGAATGTATTAGACTCGGTACAGTTTGGTTTGTAATTGTAATTGTGTTCAGAATATAATGGAGTTGTAAATGTAAAGTGTAATGCTCGGTAATCTTGTCCATCAGACCGGTACGTTGTGTATGCAGTAGCCTTGTTAGCCACGTGGGTGGCTAACGGCGTGTAACACCCATTGATTTAGTCAGTGTTTATGATATAAGTTCCGCTGCGGTTAATGATTAAGTGTGGTGTTATTAGTAGGGGTGTTACAAAGTTGGACAGGGGAGATGGGTTTTGTGGAGGGAGATTTTTTGGTATGAGGGGGGTCTATCTAAATATGGTCTAACTGAAAAGCCTAGATCCTAGAAAATGCCATTTTGTGGAGGGTGAAAACCCATTATTCTGGCATCCCTCAAATACCTACTAAATCGTCCGTTTTTCCCAAAAAGCATAAAGGAGAGTGCAAGTGTGCACTACACCCGCTCTCGATGGGCTCCACGTGGACTTATGCCCTAAGGGCGAAATTGACTAGAGTCGCCACCTAGTTTGACCTAAGGAACTAGGAAGGGAGGAGAAGGGTTCTGAGAACCGTTAATTGACTCTGATGATTGGTGGCCTATGGATAGGACTTATCTGATCAAGCCAGCGATTCTATGTTGGGTTCGCACTAGGTTACACCCCTTAGAAGTGGCAACGACCACGACTTTGGATTGGTGCCCGAGGAACCCTCGGTCTCCAATTGTCGGGATTGTCTTCTTTCAAAACCATATAAGAGAGATTCATTCCAAAGGGTCAGAAGGATAGGATTAGGACAGGAGGAGAGAAAACGAGTGGATGAGGCGAGCTTTTCTGTCAAGCTAGCACCAAATGAAAGGATTGATGAATTCGGATGAGTATAGAATGAAGATTTGAGAAAAGTTTGAGGTTGAGTGAATGAACAAGAATGAGAGTCTGATAGTTTGAAGTTTGTGGGAGCCGAAGAAGGTTTGAGCGTTTTGAAAGAGATGAGAGCCACCTTAGAGGGGGAAGAGGTTTTTTGTTTGGAATGGGGTCGCACCCTGTGTGGGTTGCCTACGTACTCAACTCCCTGTTGAGATCAGACCTTACGTAGTTCAGGGGTCTTTTAGGATGGCTAGGCTTTTTTAGATGACCGAGGGTTAGAAGTGGTTGTTTGAAGGGGAGATAGCTGAGTGCAAAAGGGTATTTTGATTGATGTGGGGTCGCACCCTGTGTGGGTTGCCTACGTACTCAACTCCCTGTTGAGATCAGACCTTACGTAGTTCACCTTTTGAGGGTTTGGGATTTTTGGGGTTTAGGGTTTTGACCTTTTGGGTCTTTGAGGGGTCGAAGAGGTTTTGTGGTCATTTTGTGAGGTTTGACAAATTGTCAGGGTTTATTTTGAAGTTTGAGATGTGAAAAGTCTCTGAGACACTCAGGTCCGTGAGACATTTAAAATCTCGAGATGACGGAGTCTGTGAGACGCTCGGGTTTGTAGGACAATCAAGGCTTGAAAAGGTTATGAAGTTTGAAGGTGTTCGGGTTTGAGAAGCTGAGGGTTTTTGAGGTGTTTGAGTTTGCTGAGCTGCTGAGACATTTGAGTTTGTTGAGCTACAGAGACATTTGAGTCTGTGGAGCTATTGAGACGTTCGAGTCTGTTGAACTGCTGAGACGTTCGAGTCTGTTGAGTTGTTGAGACGTTCGAGTCTGTTGAGCTGCTGAGACATTCGAGTCTGTTGAGCTGTTGAGACGTTCGAGTCTGTTGAGCTGCTGAGACGTTCGAGTCTGTTGAGCTGCTGAGACCTTCGAGTCGGTAGAGCTGTTGAGACCTTCGAGTCTGTTAAGCTGTTGAGACGTTCAAGTTTGTTGAGCTGCTGAGATGTTCGAGTCTGTTGAGCTGCTGAGGCGTTTTAGAGATTCGAGAAGCTTGAGTTCAAAAGAGTTTGAAGTTTCAAGGAGTTTACGATTCATGATGTTTGGAATTATTTGGGATTGAAATGAAGTTGAATTGAATTGGGAATGAAAAGAATTTTGAATTGAATTGGATTGAAATTGAGATTGGATCTAAATTGGAATTGGAATGAATTTGATTGAATTGGATTGACATTGAATTGGAATCGGATTTAATTTGGAAATGAATTGATTTGGATTTGAACTTTGATTTGGACATTGAGTTGATATGGATTTGAATTTTTGGGCTGAATTTGAAATGAATTTTAGGCCTCAAATTGAATTGATTTTGGAACTGACTTTTGGATTGGGCTGAATGGATATGGGCCTTAGAGAAGTGGGCCGGGTTTGGGCCTTGGAAAAGTGGGCCAGCTTGGGTGTAACTCCCCTCTCCTCAAACACGATATAATCTCTCACGTAGCAATAAATAAAAACGTCTTACAGCGGAAGAATTAAAACAATACAATACTCACTCGGGTGTCACCGGCCATTACTCGCCCATGCGAGCAACGAAGCCAAACTACATCCAACTTCCAACATAAGCAAACTGCTAACCGCCGTGATAACGAGAAACTCCTATACATCATACTAAGTCCATAAATCATAAACATCGACGAGTGAGCGTCTACCCAATCCTGAATATACATAACCTTACCATAATACAACTCCATGTGCGGTAATTGAAATAAACTCTAATTACCCTGTTCCCGGACTTCGGCTGCGGCGATAATCAACAACCTGCAATGGTGTAGTATCAGCGATAGACGCTGAGTATGCCGGGCCTAGACCCTAATGGTCACTTAGTCATTTTAACCATCTTATTATTAGATTGGTTTCATGCTTTACCAATTTACAGTTATAATCAATACTGTAATATAAATGCATAAATATACATAAACATCCATCCAAATATTCATAAACACTTAACCATCCATCCAATCCAAACATTCATTTAATATCTCAAACAACATTTGTATATCGAACGTATCGAGTAATAACAATATAATGTACAATCGCCGTAGCGTACAGTTTTCATATTTAATTTACCTTAGCCTTGTAGGCTCCATCCAACCATGTTTAATTAATACCAGTTGGGCGTTATGTTAGGACAACCCGATATCCTCACCATGGACAGTAGTCCTCCCGTACACACAAAGGTGCTCATTTCGCCAGAGGTCCCTGACTCTCTTATGTCTCGTAAGACGTCCATATAAAGGCCGTAGCCACCTGACCCACGATCCAGTTTGGGCTCGTTGGGTATAACCTGGAGCGGAATCCAATTGGAAACCCCTCAGTGATCACAAATGCGCAACCAAGTAGTTCGTAAACCACCGGGATTCCTCACCTCAACTCATACCATCTCTTTCTCATAATGTTTAAGATATGCTCTTAGTCTTATGGAGAATAATTATTAGTTAGCTACCCAATGGGTCTCACGCATACCTAGAAGTAATCTAGGTTATATTCATGTTCGAGATCCATGCTCTAGAGACCGACAATGTCGTGACTCGTCCCTAAGTGTTTTACTTAGGTTACCATATACTTAATATTAATACTATGGTATTATATCAAGTAACTGTCATGTCATCACAATAACGTATATGTATGTTTATATAAGTCGATCTATAGTCGACGTAGTGTTAGTCCCGTGGGACGCTCGTGCATATATAATTAATGCAGTAGCACACAATCACATACATGTATCAAAAACACTTAACACACAAGTGATATCAACCAAATCCGAGCCCAAAGAGCTTCCTTAGGACAACTCGGATCAAACCCATTTACATACCGTTCACCAAGACCTAGGATGCGCAGTGTAGTCCACTAGCTCGTCAAGCGTCCTTGTCTGAAGTATGATCTAAACGGTATTAAAACTATAAGTCAGTCTCCATGACTAACTACATCCGGTATTTCCGAATAACAAGTAACCCCGACAGTTCATCCCTGCTTTCTACAGTTGTTTGTTACGGGTTTATCTAAACCAGTCGGCTTTGTTACTAAACTCGTATGTCAAAACATTTCGACTGTTAAGTTTAACTTCATTATATTTCTTTAAATCTTATTCATCATTAAACTTAGGTACATAACCTATAGTTGCATGTATGCATGCATGATTATATTACATTGTATTATTTTCATATTGTATCATTTTCCCACCATCCATTATATTACATTGTATTATATTATCCATTATCTTAACAAATTATATTTGCATTCCAAAACTCATAACTTATAGTTTGTAACTATATATTTTTTAAATAACCACCACCATTATTTAATATGGTTTCCAACCATAATATATATCCCTCATTATATACATTTTTCTTGTATTTGTATACATATACCATATAGGTAAATTCCATGAGTTGTAAAACTCTTGTATTATATGTCACATTTTATCATCTTATTTTAGATGATTATTCCCACTAGTTGTATTATATTATACAACCTATATTAAGATTATTATCCTAATATTATGTAACATTTTATGTTGTATATTTACAACTCCCAAGGTTTAATCAATAAATACCTTAGTTAATAGATCCCATTTATTTATAATTTGTCACATTATTTAATGTGAATATCCTTACTTATATTAATCCCACCTAAACCATATAATCGTTATAACATTTATAACATTATAGACCTTAGTCTAAATGAAATACCCCTAATATTTAAAATATAATTAAATGATCTATTAATGATCTAAGATGATTATTAAACATCTAAATAAAATTGGGGAACAATCTAAAAGATCTCAACAAGGCAAAACACGCCTTAAGATCGGTAAAGCCAAAAATGTGCTTTAAGACACCATAAAGATTGTGTGACCTCAAATAGGATCCAAAGTGGATTCCTAAGTATTATAATAAAGTAAGGAACAAAAAAACTATTCTCAGAGGAAACTAAGCCCAGAAACACCAGGCAACACAAAATGTGCGCTAAAACTCCTTAAAGCACGTTTTTGTGAATTTGTCTTCTAAATTAGTTTTAATGGGAAAAAAGGTTATAAATACCTCTAAATATGATATTATATCACATTATATCATATTAGGAATTTAATTTCCAAATTTTACAGATTTTTACAAATGTAATATTAAAATATTAATAAAACCCTAAAGTGGGGCCCGCATGAGTCAATATTGACCAAGCATGGTCAATGGTCAATTAATTGACCCATTTGGACCAAGGAAACCGGCTGGCAATAAGAGAGGAGGCAGCTTGCAATAATTGTTGGACAAATTGATACCTAACTTCAATTTGCAATAGTAACCTTTACTTTTTCCATTATTTCAAATCTTTCCACTCTTTCCTTCCTTCCTTGTCCGATTTCCTCTTGCCAAGCTGAGCTCCTCCCTTCCTTTGAAGCTCTCAAGGTCTGTTCTTGAGCATGGAAGGCAAGCCTAGCTCCTAAGCTCCTAATGTAAGTGTTTTAATGTCATTTTTAGCTCTTTTTCTTCATCTTCTCACCACCAACACCTAGATTTCATGTCTCATCAATTCCTATGGCTTATTATCAGTGTTCTAAGGTTAGAACAAGAGCTAAACTCGGTTGAGACCAGTAGAGGGACCAAGGTTGTTCAAATCTACATTTTAAGGTAAAAATGTGCTTTAAGCTCATAACTTTTGATTCCCTTCGATTTTGGCTGTGAAACTTTGGTCATAGCCTCATCTTCTTCTCCTTTTCATGTGGAATCTGTTGGTTAGCCATTTGGAGCAAGGGTGACCAAGATCCAAGAGAAATACTCTCTTTTAAGGCATTTTTCCAAGGTATAACCTAATAACAAGGTAACATTTCGAGATCTAACAATTTCTTATGTCAATATGGTGGATCTAACACCTTGTGGTGTGTTTGGTTCAGGTCGAAACCACTTAGAACTTCCCTTGCATTTTTAAGGTGACTTTTGCCTTAAATCTTACATTAATTATTCCTTATGGTTAAGCTCAAGCTTGGAGTGTAACCATATCTTGTTTTTGTGTATTAAACATGTCTAAATCATGTGGTGATTTTTCCTACAAGTGGCCGAGAGCATACAAGGATAAATCAAGGTATAAACACCTTAAACTTATGATTTTTGTAATTTCCAAGTATATATATATATGGCCGAGAGTGAAACTTCATCTATAGGTCATATTGACCTAAAAATGTAAAAAAATGGCTAAGATAAATTAAGCTAGTCATTTAGGAGATTTAATTAACATAATGGCCAAATTATGACATTATGTGGAAAAATAATTAAACCTAAGTGAGGCCAAATATATATGCTATATTTTGAGACATTTATTGTGTAATTTATTTTGCAAGTTCAAGGTTGTAATAAGGCCATGTCATTAGGCCATTTTAATTTAAGTTTATAAGCTTATTTAGTTTTATTTATGCTTATAATTAAAATTGGGGCCAATTCATAATTATTAGGAAATTAGAAAGCCGTGGGCTTAATTTAGAACAATTTAGGGTTTTTAAATGAATTTAATAAAAATTATAACATTTTATAAAGTTTTGGGTCAAAATTGTAAAAATAGAAAAGTATAGGTTATTAATAGTGATTACCGAAAAATTGGTTCCCATTTGGTATTAGAAGTCAAAGTTGACTATATAGGAGACTTTGACTAAGTTTGGAAAATTTAAGAAATTAAAATACTACCTTATAATAAGATACTTATTAAGTTGTAAAAGATTTATAAGATTTGGGGTAGTAATGTAATTACCAAAACTTAAGGGTGCTAAATAGAGTTTAGTAAAGTCCTTAAGTTAATAGAAATTTTTAGAAGTTTATTTGGTTAAATTTGGAGTTCATATGAACTATATAAGTATATTATATGGTATTTTATAACATTGTTACAAATAGGTGACTAATGTATAGAAACCGAGATTTAGAGGAAAAATAAGGTTAAGAATAATGTTTATAACCTTTTGGTATGGTTTGGTAACTTTTGGAGTTATATATAAGGTTTTATTAAGAAATGTGTATAATATATAGTTTTAAGGGAATTATAAAAACTATGTATTAGGAATTGAGAGTGAATTGTGGTTTTATAGAAGTTTAGTGGTTATAAATAAAAGCCGAAAATACTAAGGGCCATTGGGTATTTTATAAACAAAGTATGGTTATAGGTTATAATTGTTTTAAATGACTTAAATGTCATAAGATATGTTATATAACAATAATGTAACATTACATTAATTAAGTGGTGGGTTTTGTAAATATTTAAGGACATAAGTGCTGTTCGAAAATAATAACATTTTTAAATGGAGTTTATAATATGGTTTTTAATGTTATAAGAGTTATAACACTTATAATATAAGAGATATTCATTTAAAAGAATGAATATAGATTATAAGATTTACCATATAATAAATAAGTTCCATAACACACATATATAAATAAATATGTGTAATGGTGTAGAAAATGTGATTTGGCTCAATAATTATAAATTATCATAATTAAAGTGATAATAGTTAAGGAGAAAAGAATTATAAACATTAGTTATCAAAATTCTAATGTTAGAAGTATACATGGAATATAAGGATTGTAATAATTAAAAGTATAGTTTACAAATGAATTATAACCACATTGAATAAAAAAAAGGTGAAAAGAAAATAGACAAACCTTAGAAAAATAAATATTAAGGAGAATTATAGTGCATGACAAAGAACCACATGCAATAAAGAAACAACTATACGATCTGCAATATACATTAGTTTACATGCGATAACAAAGTCCAATAATAAGTCCATTAATATACAAGATAAGACTACGCATATAATGAAACACTTTCCAAACTTGAGTTAAACCAAAAGCCCGACAAATATTGACAGTTAATAACGGGGGGTTAACCGGGAGTTAATAGTGACGGTACGGGGTACCGTAGGATTGTTGTTTTATCAGTATGCTATCAGTAGCATTATGTATTGTTTAGACTGTTAGAGGCGACACAAGGAGCATAGGAACTTGCTGGTTCATACTCCACCGTAATACATCAGGGTGAACGGTATGTTGTTATGTGTCTCTGATTGTCTCTGAGGGCTTCCTCAGTTCAGACTTCTGTGTGATCTATGATAAGATTGTTTGTCTGAATGTGATAATTAATATGCATGAATTGTATATTTATAGCTGCTTAATATTACTGTTGTTGAGTTAACAGTACCGGTTTCGTATATATGAACCAATATATATAAAACGAACTAGCGGCTATGGTGCTATCTTATATGAAGTATAAGTAACGTCAGTAAAACGTTGTAGCACTAGGATAATAAGATATACATATTATCCGAGAACTTTTACGCCGCTCTCGTATCTAACACTGGATCCCGAGTTTACAGACTCCGGATTGGACTAATGACCTTAGTCTGCTGTGTTAAAAGTTTGGTAATGCGATGCGATGGAATAAATAATTAACTAAGGAAGGAAAGTAAAGCCAGGAGGATGTGGCTCTTGGTGCGCGCTGTGATCACAAAAACGATACCAGGATGTCCGCGTACGGGTCCGCAAGTATCAAGAAAATTTCCCGTGAGCTAGAATGGCTCGTTGGTCGGAGACTCTACTGTTGGAGTGGCTACTGCCGTGGGTGACCCCCATAATATATGGGTAACTAGAGACATGTCGTTTTAACGAGGCATTGTCACTAGGTATAACTGAACAAATAATACAGTTAAGAATTATACAGTGGCGAACGATATTGGTTTCTATACCATGGATGAGAATTAATACTTGGTTACTATCCTCGTTGTTTCGCTTGATTGTTCATTGGTTATACTTGTGGTCATGTTATACATGTTGATGGTTGTGTTTATTGTATGGATGCTGCTTTTAATTGATTTGCAGTTTTAAATGTTAAAACGGTATTGCATGTAATGAACCTCATGCTCTCGACCAAATAATTGGGGGGTCTTTGGGGGCATGACGGGGCATGTGATGACATACTCAGCAGGGGCTGATTCCATACCACAAACCACTTTCATGCAGGTGACTAACTGGTGGGTCGCAGCAAGGCGTGACTACTGTGATATTACTGTTGGTTTAGACTTGGTACGGTGTGATACTCAGGTTGTTTCGGACTCGGGTTGTTTAACCGAGGTGTATTTGGTTTAGTTGCTCACGGTCTGTAATAATTGTTGATGTTAGATTTGTTTTAAATTGTTTAAGTACTGCTATCTATCTCTTGTGGTCACTGCGGGAATATGTTTCGCAAGTTGATTATCAGGTAAATCGTTATCACCCGTATGGGCGTGTGATAACAGTGACACCATTAGGGCGATAGTTTATTGTTTTACCGCTGCGAGATTTTATTGTGCACGACATCTATAGGATTATTAGGAGCCGAATTAGTAGGGGTGTTACACTAAAATTCATTTTCCAACCTTTAATATTTCGGTACATCCCTTGAATTTATTTAAATTCTATTTTGACCACATAACATTATGTAATGTTATACCATATACTAATATCATTTGATATGATATTTTTATTTCCTTTAACTTATAACCTATAGTTTTTATACAAAACTATTATATATTGCCGCATAGGCATATATATTAAACCTTATTCTTTTCCATAAACCATAGTTTCCTTTATTTACAAAATCACCCCATTCTTTATACCATGTTATATATACCATTTAATATAACATTTCTAACTTATAAAAAGGGTATAACCTATGGTTATATTTTGTAAAATTCCGAACAGACCCAATATTATTCTATAATTGCCATTTGACCCATTTTATAACATATAGTTTATCATATCATTAAAACTATATATTATACACATATCTTAATAAATACTCTTTTATTATTCTGGAAATCACCAAATTTCACCAAAGGGTTATAATTACCCTTACTAACCATATATTTTTGGTATATTTCATTTCCACCCCATCTCTAATCCCAAAATGTCATAATGACATAATAACTATATATTATACATATATAGTTTATCTTAATTCCAAAATCAACCCAATAAATTCCTAAAAATTCCTAATAGCCCATGGGTGTTTATAATACCATTTTACACCCTTTATTTTCGGTAATAACATATATACCACATATGTTATAAAATTGTTACAATTAAATACATAACTTATTGTAAAACCTTAAATAAGTTATTTAACTTATCTAATTTGGTCAAAACCTACCATATGGTCAAGGTTGACCACCTTAATATTTCCTTGACCATTAATTCCTTATAATTACGGTTTGTACCTGTAACACCCCAACCGTTAACCTCGTCATTACCTCTTAAACCGTTACTATTTACTCCTACTCACGCAGCGGAACTCCAATTACAACGAGGGGTGAAACAACACCGTTAGCCACCCATGTGGCTAACCAGGCCTTTCTTACATACCGTAACGGTCTGATGAACTGGAACAACCGAATACACAATACAAATACTTTACTCAAATCAATTCTCTACTATACCGAGTCTACAACATATGGATGCCGACAACATATTCGGTCTTACACCTCTTTCAATACATAAGTAATTAAATCTAACTACCCATGCAACCCACCGACCCGTCCTACTCTCGAACGGTAACATCTTCGGTGTACCTGAAAAATAAAAACGTTGCCCCTAGGGGCTCAGCTTAACGCTGCATATGAAATTCGCATACCCCGAGCGCTAACCGGGGTACGCCGACTACTTTTGTCGGATATACATGGAGTTCTTTTTAGTCAAACAACATGCGTCGTAGCAATACAATATATATATGTGTATTACTCAAGGAGTCTACATCCAATCACGGAACACAATTCCTAACTAACATAACAAGGTTGTTAGTTTTATCAGTTTACCCTTAGGCCTTGAGGGTTATACCTCACTATGCCTTGTTTACTTATTCAATATCTCACCCGCTCTCTCGGGTTACTTATTCATATACACTCCCATTCACTTGGGCTACTCGTACTATACTCACCCATTCTCTCGGGTTACTTATACTCGTTATCTCACCCACACTTGGGTTATTCATACTCGTTATCTCACCCACACTCTTGGGTTATTATACTCAAGCCATTGTAGATTCTCGAGACACTACAGGTCTCCTACGTCACGCTTGTTACTCTTAATACATGCTTAGGCCAAAACTCGTGACCCTCAAGCATAGTCTTACTTCCCCGGTTTCGACCCTACTCTGGTCTAGCATGGTGAGAAGGTTCAACTAGCTCACGGAACTCTCTCACTTAGTTCCTAACTCTTTTACATAGGTCCGACTACTCTCGGACTACTCTCATTCCCATACACTCCTCTCTCGGAGCTATAATATTATTATGTGTTTTAGTCTGGAAGCGTCACTCTCGATGTTTCTAATGACTTTGGGAACATTTCACAAGTTCGGTTAATCTTAGGTTTTAAGAGTTACCCATACGTTTCATTTACTCATACTTTCGGTTATTTTCTTATACCGGGTAAATCCTCATATAGGAGGTCGACCATGTCACAAGGGAGCTACTGATCCCTTAGGTCTCTTTTACCATCTTACTAGTTCACATCTTCGAACTACCTTTAGTCCTCTTGAAGTAGGTTCACTTATCCTACCACTCTCATTTGTTTCGTGGATTGTGTCATCATGGTTTACTAACCGTTATCGGGTATTTACTCAACCCGTACTTCTCCTCACATTCTAGGGAGTTCATATGTTTGCGTTATCATTATACTTTAACGGATAGTTTGTGTGTTTGCACGTTTTCGATATCACAAGCATCGACCCGATCTATGGGTCTCTAGCCAAACGTTACTCACTATGAGTCGGTCTTTACTCTATGTTAGACCACACCGGCATACAAGTATGTTAGCTAATTCAGCATACAACATGACATACATAATCAAACAAGGGATTATTTTCATGCTTTAGTCTTGATTAAGCCGGCACACAAACACACAAATCAACGTAACTCGGTTAGCACGCGGAGTATGAGAAAATCATACCTTTCACCGGGGTTTTTACTTTTACCGTGTCATCTCACCATGCTCGGGTCACACACGACTCTCTGATAATGTTTCAAACATTACTGTTAATACTAAGATCATACGGTACATAATTAAATGTTATTCCCGTACTTGCCCCGTTATCCCGTTATCTCGGTTTTACTTTTATTAATTTGAGTTCTTACTTCACACTCAGTTATAACACTTTCTTACACTTCCTAGGGCCTTAAAATGTCACCAAACAAGGCCTTAACATCTTATAACATCATTAACATTCAAACCCCTATCATTTAAAACCTTTAAAACACTCACGGCATGATTCTGGGGGTGGTCCGGGACTTGGTCCATACCCTAAGTCCCGGACCAATTCACTAGCTAACTCTCGGCCAATATTTGATGGTGGTCCGGGACCTTGTCCCCATCTTAAGTCCTGGGCCAAGGTGGGCATTGAACTCTCGGTATGAAAACAGGGGGTGGTCCGGGACTTTGTCCATGGACTAGGTCCCAGACCCTGCTACAGATTTTGCAAACTTAGCATTTTCCAATTCTGTTCAAGGTCTTCTCTTAGTCCCTTAATTACCCAATCTTCCCCACTTGTAATCCACATGTTTTAGCACCTAATTACCCACCTAAACCACTTTAAACCAAGCACCAAGTGCACTCACAAACTCTAGTTAATTTCACTTAAACTTCACATCCATAACTAGTTTTCTTGTTTTCCATAACTTCTTGTAACAGATTTGGTGCCCTCTTCTTACCATTCAAACTTCACTCACTAATGTCATTCCTAGCACTCAAATGACATTGTTTTTACTCCTAACACACTCTTCTTCATGGTTTGGTTTCCAAACCATTAACCACCCACTTAAACCTCTTAAACCACCTAGTTTCATCCTATAATAAAACACCCAAATCATCCATTCCTAGGCAAATTTTGACAGCACTCACTTTGCTTCTAAGCATTTTCACCACACTAAACAGCTCACAACACTTCTCACACACTATTTGGTTTAGACATCAATAAACGCATCAAATTCCATGGTTCACACATAGGACTAGCTTAGTTTCCTAGGCTTGTTTGCACACTTAAACCCGAGACATTCCCATTAAACCACCAACATTATAGTATCATGACTACCACAATTCAAGGTCCTTAATTCAACCTAACATATGACACTAGTAGGAAAAGGACCTACCGCAGCGGTTGTTTGGTACCTATGGCAGCGGTTGAAAACCGCTGCGATGGGTGCCGCTACGCTAGGTGAAAACTCTACCGCAGCGGTTGTAGAACCGCTGCGGTAGGTACTCTATCGCAGCGGTTGTTAGTAGAACCGCTGCGTTAGACCTATTTTTTTTAAAAAAAAAAACCACCTATCGCAGCGGTTCTTATTAACAAACCGCTGCGATAGACCTTTTTTTTTTGCTTTTTCCATTCCACCCTACAATTCTACCACACACACCCAAAATCAATCAAACCTGTGAAGATATAGCAATACAATGCCACCACAGTGGGGCATTAGATCAACCATTTCACCATATAAATTGCCACCAAAACCTATCTACGGGCAATAATCCACTTACATTTACAAATTTGACCAAATTAATCAAATATCAACAAAATCTTTACAGAAACGACAATTGTTTCATGAGAATTTCAAAATCATCCTACTCAATCCTACCAAACCCTAGAAGCAACCTACATTAACGCTCATGAATTCTGCCCATTCTTCGAGCACCTCGGTTATATGTCCTTCGTTGTAACCGTCTACCAACTCTTCAAAAGCCTTGGAATTAACACAAAAAGAAATATGATTAGTTGCTAATAATACTTTCAGTTTAAGAATCAATGTTAAAAATTATCTACAAAACCAAAATATTTCGAGAATGCTACTTACCAGGTCTAGAGACTTCTCTGGCAAGAGTCTCGGTCCCGCTATCAAGTCACTCATAAACCGAATGACATAGTAGCCACATTCCGAACCTCCCGGCTGCTGTGGACACTGCACATGTATATACGTACATATTCAAAATCGATTTAACACATAAATTATAATACTGTTCCTATTTTAAAACTAATGAACATATTACAAAATTTGAATAAGGACTACAAAAATACCTTGACTACATTCCACGGAATCTTCTTAAGTCTCTCCTCGGACTTGCGTCATTACAGATACAAAGGCACTAGAATTCATACGCACAGAAAAAGTAAAAGTTATCAACTGGATGATATAGAAATAACTAAAAATTGATAATTAATCAAGTTAAGTAAATTCATCACCTCATCAACATGTTATATAAGTGGCTTCTTGGGACGCAGATGCTGAGTCAAGCTGCAGGACTCTTGGGCTTTTTATACATAGAACGAGCAAAGACCAGTGTCGGCTGTTCATAGATTACAATTCAGGCAGAACTTAATTCAATCAATTACATAATACAAATATCATAATTTTTAAACTAACTTAACATTAGATAAAATTCTTACCCTTGATGAAGAGGCAGCATGATGTAAGATTTATCTGTAACTGCACACGCATGTATCACATTCGACAAGTACTGGACCAACGCTTGGGGGTCAGATCCCATATTAGCTTCGGAACAGTAGTCAGGGCATAGGAACCCGAAACTACTATTCTCATGTACTTGGACCGCCTTGTCATCAATAAACCTGCAAATATAAAGAAACAAATATTATGAATTTAATTTTCAAATATACAGAGTAAAATGTGTACAACATTTGCTAATTACTCACATGCAAACCGATTTGAGAATCGACGCACTCAACCAATCCTTCGTGAACAACTCCACAAAATCAGTAAGATAGATTTCAAAACTCTGAGCCCTCTATAGTGAAAAAGATCCGGTCTTGGTTCCATTGTAACCGAATCTCTTCCTGGCGACGTCATCAGTAGTGTGGAGTGTAACAGTTTCAGCATGGGGGGTAAGGCATTCAGAACCGCCGGTTATAACAAATTCGATCTCATCACAACTCTAGTCGCGGATGCCATCGAAGGATTAGCTGGTGGAACAACAACTCTCTTTCCTTTTGCCTTATCAGAATTTTTGAATGTGTTCCTAATATTAATTTAATAAGTATATGTTTCTACTCTAGGATATGTTAAAGAATAAGTTTTTTCATGGGGTTACCTGCTGCTCCCCAAGCCTAATCAACCTACAGGGCACTGTACTGCATTGGATTCAGCTTGACGAAGGGTGGATATGTCTGCACTGGGCACCGGTATCTGACAATCCGCGTAAGCAGGCGCGTAACCTTCAACAAGCACCCGGCCATGGTACTCTCGGAGCGCTGTATTCCTCACGTTGTCTCCAGCACAAGACTTGAAAAGTTTTCCCCACCCTACTTCAACTTCGTCAACGCCAATCACTTGGAACAATGTGCAGTCAATTGGTTGCTATATTTTCAAAATTAAAGATTTTAGATGCACATAAACAAGTGTATAATTTGTTTTTTTTTTGTATTTGTAGTTAACATGTTGTTCTAACCTTGAGAGATGAATATGGAAATGGGTTGACGGAGTGAACACTACTAGGAGGCACTGCTGCGGGCTCTGATGCTTGTGGCTGATCTGGCGGTCTAGAAACCTCCTGACTCCTCTCAGAACGAAGCATCTCCATAGCTTGAGCGATTGACTGCTGAAATTCATTTCGTAGTCGCTGCTCGAGCTCCGCATTCTGGCGTAAGTGCTCCTCATATGTAATCGTCCCTCCAGCACCGTGTCTCGACCCAGGATTACCGAAGGCTTGGCGTATACCGACATGACCACCAAAGCCGACTGCACGACCCGGATGATCCTTCTTCCCGAGAGCGCGGGAAAGTGGATCATCCTGCCTAACGGGCTGCCAAGAGCCCTGGGTGATCTGGGAGCTTAACTCTTCCTGTTATGGAGTTTAATAAGTCAATAAGGATTCTTCGGTTTATTTAACTGCTATTGTTACTCTATAAATATAATAAACATTTTTTAAACTAAAAATCACTTACCATTTGGTTGATGACCTCTCTCGTGGCGTCATCATACTCAGCAGGTGCCGCCGGATTTGAAGGTTTCTTCCGTCTACTTAAGTCCCAAACCTTCATCGTTCAAATAACTTGTTACGAATTCTGTGACTTCCTCAGTCACTGTTGCTTCGATGATACTGCCTTCCGGTCTATATCTGTTTTTCATTCTACCCTTCAGAATCCCTCATATATCGTTCGAAAGGATACATGTAACGTAAGTAAACCGGACCACAATATTTGATCTCTCGGACAATATGCACTACTAAATGCACCATTATGTCGAAGAAAATGGTGGGAAATAAATCTCAAGCTGGCATATTGTCACAACAATTTCATGTTGCAGATCATCGAGGGTGTCTGAGTCAATTGCCTTGCAGCAGACAACGTTGAAGAAGAAACATAATCGAGTTATAGCATTTCTGACATTTTCTGGTAATATCCCTCGTATTGCAACTGGAAGAAGAGCAACATTAACACATGATAATCATGAGATTTCATGCCTAACAGTTTCAAATCCTTCATAGAAACTAGGCTTCCGTTTGAAGAGTACCCAGATGGTACCTTCAATGTGTGCAAACACTTGCAAAAACTTAATTTTTCACTCTTAGAGAGGGTATAACACGCAGGAGGTAGATATGTTCGCTTCTCATCCTCTATTGGGTGTAGTTCTTTCCGTATGCGCAACTCTTGCATATCTCTCCTCACCTTCAATCCGTCTTTCGTCTTGCCGGGTATGTTGAGCAAAGTACCACACAATGCCTCACCGACGTTCTTCACAATGTGCATGATATCCAAACAATGTCGAACAGGCAGATGCCGCCAATACGGTAGATCCCAAAAAATGGAACGTTTTTTCCAAATGTTCTTCGGCGGCTTGGATGTGTTTCCAAAGACATTTTCTATGTCTTTTACCTTTGCATACACTTCCTCTGAATTCAAAGGCAGACGAGCCACACGAGTCTCGGGCTCATTGTTGAACAGCTTTCGCTTTCTCGAACGGTAAGGATGGTCTACTGGAAAAACCGTCGATGACACATATAAACATTTTTGCCGCAGTGCTTCAGACGATCTGAACATGTGTCATCCTCACATACCGGACACGCTTTGAATCCTTTCACCGAGTATCCTGACAAGTTCCCATAGGCAGGAAAGTCGTTAACAGTACAGAACAACATCGCCTTCAGTGTGAAATTTTCTTTCGCATGAGCATCATATACCACTGTCCCTTCATTCCACAACAAGTTTAGATCGTCGATCAGTGGTGCAAGATATACGTCAATGTTATGACCAGATTGCTTTGGACCAGAAATTAGGAGTGATAACATAATGTATTTTCGTTTCATGCACAACCATGACGGTAAATTATAGATCACTAGTAGCACCGGCCAAGTGCTGTGCTGACTGCTCAACGTGCCATACGGGTTCATCCCATCGGTACATAATCCAAGTCTCAGATTCCTATCCTCATCCCCAAAATGATGTTTGAATTTTTTGTTGATATTTCTCCACTGAGGTCCGTCTGCAGGATGTCTTAATTTTTCATCAATTTTTCTACCATCCGCGTGCCATCGTAAGTTCTTCGCATCTTTCGGGTTGGCAAACAACCGTTTGAATCTAGGAATTATCGGCAAGTACCACAATAATTTCACTGGACGATTTTTTTTTGAAAGGAGGAATCCTCATCCTTGTCTTGTACCGGGACAACAACATTTAGGACACTTGTCTAGATGTTCGTATTCACCCCTATAAAGCACACAATTATTTGGGCAAGCATGAATCTTTTTATATTCAACCCCCATTGGACACATCCATTTCTTTGCCTCGTAGGTGGATGTAGGAAGACCATTCTCATCAGGAAGCATATCATTATCAGCTCTAGAAATGACGTGAAACACTTGTCACCAACTCCATATTTCCCTTTAAGTTGAACAAATTAAGTACAGCAGTCAATTTTGTGTATTTAACGCACGAAGGGTACAAAGGTGTCTTTGATGCGTCCAACAATCTTTGATACTCTTCGGCTTGTCGACAAAAGTATCGGCAACATTTTCTAACATTTCATCCATTTGTTCATCATGGTGAGTGGTCACGCTGTCATCGAATCCTGAATCACTTAACGGTACCGACTCATTGATGGTATTGAAGGTGTGGCGGTACTTGCGTAACGTGGATCATGAGCACTTGATGATGTTGAAGCACTAGCTGCAACAGTTTCTCCATGAAAATTCCATCTTCTGTAATGTGGCATGAATCCACGGGACTTAAGATGAAATCTAATTTCCTCAATGTCTTCATATTTCCTTACGACCCCACAGTCAACACAAGGACATGAAATCTTGTCCGCCTTTGTTATGTCCTTGTGTTGCACTGCCGCTTTGAGAAACTCTTTCAGCTTCTCATCAAAATAGTTATCCCCTCGATAACCGTACATCCAGTCACGCTCCATTCTATATGTGAAAACAAAACAATGTTTAGATTGATTTGTCTTTCAGTTTCGTCTGCATTTATATATGGAGCATGTTTCTACTGGATGTACGGTTGCAACCAAACTCAGCACTACTCTATGGTTACAACCTAACTAACGTAGCCTAAACGTTCCAATGTAACTAATCTAGCCTTATTCTAACAATTCTAACACATTTAATTTAACTTCAACAAATCATTGCATTATTAAAACAAAAAATAAGTTTAATTACTTACTTGTTTTAAGGTTGTACAGAGGAGGAAGCTAGGAGATTGCTTTGGTGATGGGCTGGGAAAGTACTGGTACAAATAACAAATAATATTAATTAATAAGACTAATACGATTCTAGAAAAAATTCGGCATGAACTGTGCGTAATCGTGTTAATCCCATGCTTATCATTAAGCATTCACCAATATCTTATTTACCACGACAAATAAATTCAACAATTGACAGCAACCATCCTTATTCACAATCACTCAATATTAACCACAACCACTTTTTCGCATTAATTAATTAAACAAACATAGAGAAAAGATAGATGAAGATGTTACCTTTTCACTCTTACTCCACAGCAGAATAAATGAGGAAGAAGAAGCAGAGACCACCCCAATTAGTGCAGACAGCGGGGAAGCAAGGAATGAGGAAGAAAGAGACGTAGATTAATTGCTACACAAAAACAACAAATAATTGAAGTTAATTAATGAAACTAATACAATTCTTGAAAAAATTCGGCATGACCTTTGTGTAATCATGCTAATCCCATGCT
>CM041783.1:99112239-99139034 GCA_023374045.1 Limonium bicolor | reverse complement strand
ACTCGGTATTGTATTTTGTTTTAAGACTTGTACGCACTTATGTTCGGTACACTCGGGTCCGTCAGACCGTAGCTTGAGACTAGATTAAGCCTAGTTAGTCACGTGGATGACTAACGGCGGTAACACCAACTTTTAGTATTTTCTTCCGCTGTGTTGTAATATTATTGCAGGTTTGTTGTGTGATGGTTCAGGTTTAGCATTTGGGGTGTTACAATTCGTCAGTCAACCGTTCATGTTAGTTATTCATTCATCCGGTTTAATCGGATGCTCTCTTCCTCCCCATTCGGGTTCATAAGGCTTACACCACTCACGTTCTTACCTACTTGTTGCTTTACTCATACTTCACTCATTACCTTACTCGTGCGTTGCTCAATTCTCACTACTTTACTAATACTTACTCATCACTCAATACTCATTATGTTACTCGTACATATTCATTACTCAATACTCAGTGTCTTACTCGTACTTACTCCTTACTTAATACTATTTACTTACTCATACATACTCATTACTTAATACTCATTACTTACTTGTACATACTTATTACTCAATACTCATTACTTACAGCCTCCGGGTAGAGTCATACACAAGACTCGCCACTGGGCTTACAAATACAAGCGGAGCTATACGCTTAGCTCCTCAAATACTCAAATGTCCGTTTTTACCGGACTACTCAAATTCCCAACACTCCTCTCTCGAAGTATCTTACAATCTCATGGATCAGCCTAGAAGTATCTCTCTCGATAGCCTCTACTAGCTTAGGGAATTATCAACGTCTAGTATTCTCAGATTTAAGGGTTCCCCCAACGTATCAAATACTCTCATGTTGGGGACATTGTTTACATTAGTCGGGTCCTCTCAATGTGGGTGGACTAAATTTTCTAAGGGGTTTGGAGATCCTTCATCATTCGTTACTACTCTCAAGATTTATGTCTTGCACCATCATCAATTCCTCTAATAGAGGTTACTTATATACTTCCACTATTTATTGTTTTTGTGGATTATTCATTTCGGTTCTCTTACCGTTATCGGGAGGTTACTAGTCCCGTACACTCTCTCACATTCTAGTGAGTTCATTGGTTTACGTTAACGTTTCTTGGTTCGTTAGTTTTAGTGTGTTTCCACGTTTTTGTCGATTCGCGTCACGACACTTACTACGAGTCACTAATCATTAAGACTCATCTATGAGCCGGTCTATACGCTATGCTAGGCCACACAATCATTCAAGAAGGGTTAGCTCATACATCATACAGCAAGACATACAATGATAGGCAATAAACCGTTTTCATTCTTTAATCTTGATTAGCCGGCATACAAGCACACAAATCAACGTAGCTCGGTTAGCATACGGGGCATGAGAAAATCATACCTTTCACCGGGGTTAGCTTTACTGTGTGTTCTTGCGTTCCTCGGTTCACACTCGTTCCACTGATAACGTTCCAAACATTTCTATTAATGTAAGGTACTACAGTATGTAAAACTAATACTCCCGTACTTAACCCCGTTATCCTGTTATCTTTAGTTTTACTCAAGTGTTCTTAAGTTTACAACTTCTTCATTACTCTAGCACTAATGCCTCACTTATACATATCTATTTGTATGTATATATATGCACATGTATATACATATATAGATATATATATATATATATATATATATATATCTAATTAATTTTTATTTTTTTTTGTGTCTGGGTCCAACCGACCCAGACCCCTGGGTAGGTCGAAGTCAGAAAACGATTCCAGTCCGACCGACACAGCCCTCTGCGTAGATTGAAGGCAGAATGCTCGTTTTGACTTGGTTTGAACTCCAATCTTCTTCCAATTTCTTCCCTAACCTTCCAAATGCTTTCTAACATGTTTAACCACCTTAAAACACTCTTTATCATGCTCTAAGCTCCTCAAATCATTACTCAAATTCTTTACCCAATTCCTTGCTCAATTTCTACAAACTTCGATCCTCATTTTTGCACTTATGCGCTCTAGTGCATTTCTAAACTTCTCTTGACAGCCTACCTCTTGTTCTCACCCACTGTGACCATTCCAAATCCTTTATAACCATTTTCAATGACTATACCCAAGTTATTCATTCATTTCCAAGGTTACAAACACTAACTCTTTTTTCTTGAAATTCTAAGGTCTTCACAACCCATTTTGCTACAGATTTTTCTCACTACTTTACTCACCTCTAAAATAGCTCCTAAGGGGTTAACTAACCAAATTGGTTTCTCTCCAAACACCAAGTTAACCCTTGGTCATTCCTTACTCATAACATCTCTTAAAACACCATAAGTTCTACCAAACTTTTGCCATGACTTACCTACAATTCTTACATCTCCAAATTCATCAATTCTCATCCAAGATTAATCCTAAACTAGCCATACCAATAAAGGGTCCTACCAGCACTCATAAATCCACAAGATTTTCTCAAACAACAATATCAATGTATACACAAATTACTTGGCTCTAAGGCCCTTACTTCATACACAATTTACAAATCCTTTCCAATTCACCCAAATACATTTCCATTTCAGTTTTAGGTTCATTCATTTCTTTACCCATTCCCAAAATCCTAATGCATTAAAATTAGCATTAAGGAGATTTTCTTAATTTTCCAAGTTCTTTTCCAATTCTCCTCTTGCTCTTCCTCTTCTCAAATTCGGTCAAGTGGGCAATGGTGTTGCCAAACTCCATTCCCATCATCCAAGGAACACAAAATAAGTGTAATTAAAATCCTAACCCTTGGAATAATACTAATTCAATGAAATGCTTAAAACACCAATCTAGGGTTTACCTTTGGAGTCTTTTAAGAGGGGTTTTGACCCTTGATTCAAGAAGATGATCCCACCACCATTGGAAGGTTGGAATGATGCTCAAAAGAGAGAGAGAAAAATAGAGCATTGCAATGGGGGAAAATCGGCTACAAAGAGAGAAGGAAGAAGGTGAGTTCTTTCTTTGAAATTTCTACCTTAATGGAAAGAGGAGACCCAAGCTTCAAGTACCATTTTTTCTTCAAATGGGCAAAACCCATGTAGATGAACTTCCTCATTTTGAGGTTTTGAAAAGATAGAAAGGCAGAGCTTGATGAGAGGAAGAAGAAAATGTGGTTATTTTTGCATTTGAAGTTCAAATGGAGCTTGGGCAAGAGGATGAAGAGAGGCTGCCATGGATGCTCTTAAGGAGCTCCAAAATCGTCCCTAGCAGAGGAAGAAGAAGAGAGGAATTAGGAGGGGGAGGAAATAATGTGAGAGAGAGGAGGGAAATGAGAGGTGAGAGAAAAAGGGCAGAGGAAGAAGAAGAGAGGAATTAGGAGGGGGAGGAAATAATGTGAGAGAGAGGAGGGAAATGAGAGGTGAGAGAAAAAGGGGGTTACTTTTCACTTTTGTACTTTTCTTTCTTTTTGGACTTCTTATTTAATTAGCTAGTATAGTGTGTTTGTGTGTGTGTGTGTGTGTGTGTGTGTGTGTGTGTGTGTGTGTGTGTGTGTGTGTGTGTGTGTGTGTGTGTGTGTGTGTGTGTGTGTGTGTGTGTGTGTGTGTGTGTGTGTGTGTGTGTGTGCTGACTTATACTATAAAACCGGCCCCCACTGTTCACACATGCTGGAGCGTTTTTCGTCTTTTACAGAAAACACTCGTTAATTTATCCGGTTTTAGCACTATTCACTAACCGGGCCCGTTTTCTGAAATTTTCTTGTTTCTTTACTTTTAATGGTTCTTAAGCTTCCATTAATGTTTACTTATAGTTATTTAATGAACTATAATTTTTACGGGTTCATTTGACCACTCGAAGTCATGTTTTCGGGTTTCCTCGAAAAACGTGCGCTAAAGCTTTATTAGCGTTTTAATTCATTATTTGGATCCGTTTTCTTCAGGAATCGTTCTCATATATTATTTAGGCATGAATAAGCCTTAGGAATCCATATAATACTCTAACCGAGGTCTCGTACCTCCCATGGTTATATAATGCTTATTTTAGCATTTTTCGCTTTTTAAGCGTTTTCTCATTTCTTTTGGATTTATTTTCCTTACCAATATACTTGAGGCACTATTAAGCCCTTAAATACCATATTAGAATTATTTAATCACCATAATTAAGTTCGGGGTATTCACTCATAGTCATTTTGCTACAGATTTTTACACACTCTATTCTCATCCTCTAACTACCATTCCATGGTTACTAATCAACTCAACTCCACCCAAATGAACACCTAAGTTCTCCCATTGTCAAAGTCACCTTACAACACTTATTCCTACCAAATGTTGCCATAGTTTCCCCATAAACCTAACATGTCCAAACTAATCTTTTTTCACCTTTCTCAATCCTAAACTAGCCACACCCATAAAGGGTCCTACCCGCACTCAATAATTCCATCCAAATCATCAAATAACATTATAGCTCCAAAATCTCAACAAACCACAATATAATACTATAACTCACAAGGTTGGCACCTAAGCCCTTAATTCAAACATTCATTCACAATTTTTCTCAAATATCAACCAAACACATTACTAGCATAATTTTTTAGTTTCATTCCTTGAATTACCCATCCCAAGGTCTAAAACAATCAAATTAAGCATTAAGGTGAGTTTCTTACCTTAAGCTCACAATTTCTTCTTTTCTTTTCCAATCTCCTCATTCTCTCCTTCTTGGTCAAAGTTGGCCAAGTTGGCCAATCACTTGCCAACCTCAAAATCAAGATTCAAGTGGGGAATTAGGCTCTAACTAATACCCTCATACATATTAATCTAGCTACGATTCAAAAGAAGGTGCTTAAAGTACAAAAATGAAGGATTACCTTGAAACCCTAGGATGGGCTTTTGGTCAAGAATCAAAGAGGAGCTCCCAACCATCATTGAAGGCTTGGAAAGATGCTCAAAACAAGAAAAGAAACAAGGCATAAGAGGGGAAAAATCGGCCACACTAAGAAAGAGGAAGAAAATGAATTTTTCTTGGAACTTTTTACCTTAGGAGAAAGAGGAGACTCCAACCTTCAAGTTGATGCCATTTTCTCTTCAAATGGGCAAAACCCCATGGAGATGAAGTTCATCATTTTTGGATTTTGAAAAGAGAGAAAGGTAGAGCTTGATGAGAGGAAGAAGAATATGTGGTTAGTTTTTAATTTGGAGTTTTAATGGAGCTTGTACAAGGGAGAGAAGATGAAGAAGCCATGGATGGGGCTTGCATTTTCGTTCCAGCCAGAAGAGAGGAGCAAGAAAACGGTGGGGAGGGGAAGAAGAAAGGAAAGAGAGAAATGAGAGGAGAGAGAAGAGGAGAGTGCTTTTTACTTTTGCACTTTTACACTTTTTCCACTTTTCTATTTCTTTCTTCTTTTTCTTTTCTAGTTTATTAGGTGAGTGTGAGGGAGTTGATTCCCCCTAAAAAAACCGACCCCATATATATGTACAAGCTGGAGCGTTTTTCATCTTTTACAGAAAACGCTCGTTAATTTACCCGGTTTTAGCACTATTCACTAACAAAGCCCGTTTTCCGGATTTTTCTTGTTTCTTTAATTTTAATAGTTATTAATCTTCCATTAATGTTTAATTATAGTTAATTGGTGAACTATAATTTTATGGGTTCATTTGACCACACAAAGTCATGTTTTTGGGTTTTCTAAAAAAACGTGCGCTAAAGATTTATTAGCTTTTTTAATACATTTTATGGATCCGTTTTCTTCAGGAATTGTTCCCGTATATTAATTAGGCATTATTAAGCCTTGGAAATCCATCTAAGACCCTTTTCGAGGTCGTATTCCTCCTATGGTCACATAACGCTCATTTTAGCGTTTTTTGTTTTTTACGTGTTTTCTCTTTTCTTTAGGATTTATTTTCTTTACCAAATTTCTTTAGGCACTAATAGGCCCTCAAATATCATATTAGAGTAATTTAATCACCCTACTTAGGTTCGGGGTATTTCAATCACTCACAAGCAATAGGAAGATCGGGTGACGGATGATGATCAACGGGTAATGGGTCGAGTTTAGGTGACATGGACATAACAGGTATGCTCCACCTAAATTGGACCCATTACTTTGGGGTTTGTAAAAAATCCCGATTTCAGTAAACCGTACCGAAAAACCGATAAACTATACTAGAAATTCAGTTTGCAGTATTGAAATTAGTTTATCATATCGGCTTTTTAGTCAGTTTTGGTATCAGTAACGGATTGAATTTTTATAAAACTGGTTTACCAAAAATCTTACCAATACATAAAAAATTCGATAATATTAATTGTTATTTCAAAATTTATATCTTTCAATTTTTAACCCTACCAATCTCCCAATATTTAAACTATAATTGTTGTTTTACTATGTCGTTTACTGTTGCACCTCATTAATGAAGTATAATAAGAAGAAAAGGTAAATACAGGTGTTTTGAATAAAGTTATTAAGACTTCTCTAGATTATAAATTTAGATTTGACATATTTATTAGTATATAAAGTAATATTGTATATAACAAAAGTTGTTTTTTTTTTCTAATTAGAAGTTTTAGAAAAAAATAACATCTTTATGTTGTAATTTATGTTTAGCATTGCATGAAAAATATTTCATCATAAATTTAAAATTTGTTGGCTCGTGTATATAACTTGTGGGGGTGAAAGTGATTGAATTGTTGCGATTGTAGTAACCTAGGCGACATTCCCATTAACACAATAATTACTAATCTCTGGCTGAAGTGGAACCCGTCGAATTAATTAATTGAACAATCTTTACTACGACTGTACTACTCCTATCCTATGAAGTGTCGGTTTTCTACCGATCAACCTGAATTAACCAGATCCAATCATGGCAACCAACCCGGTCCAAAATAAGCCATCTCGGGCCATTAAAATGTGTCTGCACTTTGTCTATACACATCACGTGGTCATTATTAATAAGGCGGTTCATGACGCGTACAACATAAATACCTTTCTGGAATCCAGGCACCTTGGGCTTGACGTTCAATAATTATTTTATCATATTATTGTTTTTTTTTTAATGTATTACTATTCTATGTAATCCAAAGCAAACAAAAATTATCACTTCAAACAAAACAATGCAACAATTAATTATCACCGGAATAACATGCTCCTCTTAGAAAGAAAAAGAATTGCAAAATCACTTTTTAGGTCAATCATGTTTATGATTAATCATTTAGGTTGGCTAAAGATTGTGTGAAGGCGCCAGGACTAGTGCCGGTTCACATGCAAACCCCATTCATTCAATCAGCACCGTCAAATGCGTATTTAATTTTATTCCCTTCCAGTATATCATCACGGGACATCAGTCATTGGCCTGTTATAGCAAACACTTATGTTCGAATATGATTGGTTTAGCTTCTTTTATTAGGTTCTTTTAACTATTGTTTATCGCGAATTCGAAGGTGGAGGTTGTGCCACCTTGTAATATGGAGATGACTAATTTTGGTATTTTGTCCTGTCACATGTCAACCTTCTATTGGAGGAAAATAAAGCAAAAAGAAAAAAAGAGAGAATAAGAGGGAAAGTCACGTAGAGGGGGAGAGGAGTAGGTGAGTAGGAGAGAGAAAAACATTTTTTTTTAAAAATGTCATAATTTATAAAATATAAGTGTAAAAATTAAAAAAATTATACCATTGTTAATCATTTTTTGTGCTCTTCAAAACAAGATGTATCATGGATATGTTTTGATAAATTTTTTACTTTTCATTTTTTGTATGTACATATTTTTTAAGATTCATTGTGAATCTTAAGTTCAAGAAAAGTGAATCAAAGGTTGTTACAAGTGGTCAAAGGTGTGAAAAAGTGAATCAGAGAGTGCTTAAAAGTGAATTGAGTTTAAAAAAAGCAAACCTCATAAACAGAGATTGTTTAACTAAAGTGATTCTGATTGTTTGACTAGTGTGAATCAGAGGTTAACAAGAGTGAATCAAAGGTTGTTAAAAAGTGAATCACATGTTGTTACAAAGTGAATCAGAGTATATATAGAGTGAATCTCGTAAGCATAGATTAAGAGGTTTAAGAAATGTAAATCAGAGGTTTTTATAAGTTAATCATTGCGTTTAAGAAAAGTGAATCAAAGGTTCAAGAAAAGTGATTCTCGTAAATAGAGATTGTTTTAACTAAAGTGAATAAGAGGTTTAAGAAAGTGAATCAAAGGTTTTTTAAAGGTGAATCAAAGGTTTAAGAAAAGTGAATATTTGTTTAATACTAGTAAAAGTTAATCCTACCACAAACTTATGCGAGGGTGGTTTTTAGGGTGTTTGGGGGGGGGGGGGAGGTAGGGTAATCTTTTTGGCATTAGTTCTACACTTTATATTGTCGTCACTACTCGACAGTTTTTAGGGGTTGTGGTTTAGGGTCTGCACTACAAACCATAACATTCCTAGGGTGGTTTTGAGGGTGTTTGGGGGTAGGGCAATCTTTTTGGCATTAGTTCTACACTTTATATTGTCGGCACTGACTCGACAGTTTTTTAGGGTTTATGGTTTAGGGTCTAACGCCTTCGATGTTTTTAACTTTACTATGGTGGTTTTTAGAGTGTTTGGGGTAAGATTCAATTTGTTAATGAATAAGGTTCATTTTATTATTAAAAAAGATTCACTTTGCTAATGAATAAGATTCACTTTAAAAATACCTAATATATACTCATTCTAAAAATATAAAATTTTAAGTTTACCAAAACATATCCATGATACATCTTGTTTTGAAGAGCACGAAAAATGATGAACAATGGTATAATTTTTTTTATTTTTGCACTTAATTTTGTGAGTTAATAATTTTGAAAAAAAAAAGAATTCTCTCTCCTACACTCCCATTACACCCGTCAACACAACTTTTCTATTTTTTTCATTTTTTTTCTTCCTATCACATACTGACACTTGGATGGGAGCCACAGTACAAGATGGCGCAAGCGCCATCCTCTCCGTTCCGTTGTTTATTCAGTCGTTTTGTTTATAATTTTGTATCTTCCATATCAAAATAGATTATTTTGAAAAATTATTGTTATAAAAAATCTTTTAAGATATTATATATCTTTCTGTAATTTAAGAAAAATTAAGAGATGACCTAAAAAATCTTTATTTTTATAACGGTTAAAACATATCGTAGTATGATCTATTCAATAATAAAACAACTACTCCACTGGGTCATTAAATATTGTTAAAAAATTGAGAAAGAAATGTATTTGATACAAAAGGTTACAAATATCAGATATCTCCGAAATTGAGAAAGAAATGTATTTGGTACTTCGAAGTCAGGTTCAAGATCCATAGGAGATTTTAATCAGATTGTGTGTGCTTAGAATGCGAAGTGAATCAGTGATGGATCCATTTAGAGAAGCTGTCAAATTTTGTGATCTATTTGATTTGGGCTTTTTTGGGGAGCAAGACACTTTTACTAATGGCCAGATGGGGGATAATCTTTCTATCTTCTGTTTGGACAGGGCCTTTACATGTTCTCAGGCCTTGAGTATCTTCCCCAATATTTCAGTTCAACATCTTCCAAGGGAGAATTCGGACCATTGCCCTTTGCTTATCAACTTGTTTGGGAATCAATGTATTCCTACAAAGGTGTTCAGATTTGAAAACTCATGGATTCTAGAGCCAAAATGCTTGCAGATACTACAAGAAGTATGGGGAAATCAAAATCTAAGCTGGAGTAGCAATAGTAAGTTGTGTGCGAGGAAACTTTCTGAGTGGGGAGGATGGCACATTGGCAAAATCAAGTGCAAAATGAAATCAAAGAAAGCTGAGCTTGCTCTTGTTACTCAAGGCGTTCCCACCGCAGGTTCCTTGGCTAATAGAAAGCGCCTCCTTTCTGATATTGAAATGCTCTCTTATAAAGTGGAGATCTGGTGGAAGCAACAGTCTAGGGATCAGTGGATAAAGGATGGGGATAAAAATACGGGTTACTTCCATGCAAAAGCTACTTATAATAGAAGAAGTAAGGAAATCTTTGGGCTATTGGATAATAACCAAAAAATGACCTGCTCCTGGCCACAAATCCAGCAGATTGCCACTTCTTACTTCCAGGAATTGTTTACTTCCTCGGATCCTGTTATTGATACCAAATTCGGTACTGCTGTGAAAGATAAATTATCAGTGTCCTTTAAATGAGCTTCAAGTCGCTTATTCTCCCCATGAGATTTACAATGCGGTGAAGCAACTTGGCCAAGACAAAGCCCCTGGGCCAGATGGATATAATGGAAAATTCTTCAGAACTTACTGGAGTTTGGTGGGTAGTCAGGTCATAAGTACAGTAATGAATATCCTTTCAGGTAATCATATGCCTCAAATGATCAACAACTACTTCATCACCCTTATCCCCAAAATCAAAGGTGCTATGAATATTGCAGACTTTAGGCCAATAGCTTTGTGCAACTTTATCTATAAAATTGCTGCTAAGGTGTTGGCAAACAGGATCCATCATATGCTCCCTTCTATTATATCTCAAAATCAATCTGGGTTTGTTAGTGGTAGACTTCTCACCGATAATGTTATATTAGCTGGGGAATTACATCATTTCATTGATAGATGCAAAGCTACTAAAAGAGGCTTCTTTGCCCTTAAGATGGATTTGAGCAAAGCCTATGACAGAATCGAATGGTCTTTCCTGGAACTTGTTCTTCATTCAATTGGATTCCCGTCTAATTGGCTTTTTCTGGTCATGTTGTGTGTCAAATCAGCGGGTGGCTCAGTTTTCATTAATGGCTCCCCAGGGCAACAATTTCAACAAAATAGAGGTATCCGTCAACGGGATCCTCTTTCTCCCTTCCTCTTCATTTTGGCTCAAGAAGCTTTGTCCAGCTCCATAAATCAAGCTGACAGAAGTGATATTTTCAAAGGTATAAAACTCACCACCAATTTCCCTTCTATTTCTCATCTTGCTTTTGCTGATGACATCATCTTTTTTGGGAAAGCTAATGCTGGTAATGCTATGGCTCTTCCCAATATTCTCCAAAGTTTCCTATCTTCCTCCGGGCACAGTTTCAATCTGGTAAATCTGAACTCATATTTAGTAAAAAGCTTGCACATGGTATTAAGGATGAGATCCCTAGTATCTTCCAAGTTCGGGAAGTCAAAAAGTTTGGTAAATACTTGGGTTTACCTTTGAAAGTGGGTAGAAACAGATCTAAAATTTTTGAGTATCTAGTGCAGGGAGTTAAAAAAAGAATTGCTGGGTGAATCAAACCGGTGTCTCAAGCCGCGAGATCTATTTTGGTATCAAGTGTTCTCTAAGCTATGCCTACCTTTTCTATGTCGTTATTCCAACTCCCGAAGGGTATTATCTCTAAACTCAACTCCATTTTTTCTGCTTTCGGGTGGGGAGGGAAACCTGGCTCGAAACTAATGTATTGGGCTAAGTGGAATTCCATTTGCTCAGAAGTTTGAAATACCCCAAACCTTAATATGTTAATTAATTATGTGATTATGATTTTCTAAGGCTAATTAAGTCCTTAAGATAATTGGTGAAGAAATAAAAACCAAAAAGAAAAAAAAGAAAATGCGTAAAAGTCACAAAACGTGAAAACGCGTATTTAATTATTTTAGGAGGTATATAACCTTCACTGGGGTTATAAATATATTTTTATACCCTAATTACACACTAAGAACATGTGGGAAAAATTCTGGAAGAAAACAGATCCAAGTAACGCGTTAAAACGCTAACGGAGTCCTAAAGCTCGTTTTTCGAGAAAACCCGAAAACGTGACTTTAAACAGTAAACGACCCCGTAAAAATTATAGTTGATTATATAACTATAATTAAACATTAATGGAAGCCTAAGAGCAATTAAAATTAATTAAACGAGAAAATTCCGGAAAACGGGCCCGGTTAGTGAATAGTGCTAAACCGGGTAAATTAACGAGCGTTTTCTGAAAAAGATGAAAAACGCTCCAGTTTGTATATATTAGTGGGCCGGTTTTATTAATATAGATAGCCCCTCACACATGACTAGTTAACTAATTAAATAAGTCAAAAAGCAAAAAGTGAACATATACCCCACCCACACTCCCTCTCCTCTCATTCCTTCCTTTCCTCACGTGAAGCTCTCTCTCTTTCTTCTCTTTCTTTCTTTTCTTCTTCCTCTGTCGATTTCTTCTTCCTCTCTTCTACTGGAAGCGATTTTGAGCTCCTCCCATGGCTACTCCACCTTTCTCTCCATGCTCTAGCTATATACAAGCTCAAATCACAAAAATAATCACATATTCTTCATCCTCTCATCATCCTCTATCTTTCTCTCTTTTCAAAATTTGAAAAGGATGAGTTTCATTTTCGTGGGTCCTAGCCATTTGAAGAGAAAACCACACCATGTTGAAGCTTGAAGCTTCCTCCTTCTATTAAGGTAAAAATGTCCATGGAAAACCCTTGTTTTCTCCATTCTTCACCTTGGCCGATTTTGGCTCTTTAATGACTAGCCTTCTCTTCTTTGTTGAGCTATTCTCAAAGCTTTAAATGGTGGTGGGAATCCCTCCTAAGACTCAAGCATTGGAAACCACTCAAGAATTTCCAAAGGTAAACCCTAACTTGGTGCTTTAAGCATCTCTTTGAATTCTAGAATAATTAGTGAGCCTAAGAGAGTTGCTTAGTGCTTAATTTCCAATTTGAATATTGGTCTAGAGAATTGGGCAAGTGATTAGCCATGACCGATTTTGGAATGAAGAGAAGAGGAAAAGAGGAGAAGGGTATTCACAAGGAAACTTAAGAGAGTTTAAGGTAAGAAACCGACCCTAATGTATATTCTATATGTTTTAGGATTTTGGGAAGGGTTAAATTAAATAATGAACCCCAACATGTAGTGGAGTGTGAATATTTGAGGTGAGAAAGGGTTGTGTTAGTACTTGATGCATTTGTGAGTTAATGTTTGATTTAAGAGCCTAAGAGCTATACACATTGAGATTTATGTATTGTGTTGCGTTTGGAGGATTTGATGAGTATTAATGGTTTTATAAGTGTGCTGGTAGAACCCTTGTGGTTTGGCTAGTTTAAGGATGAATTATGTGAAGAAATGAGTTTGGGCAATGTTAGAAAAGTAGCCAGACTATGTCAAAATTCCGATAGAAATCTAAGAGATTTTTGTGATGTGTTGAGTGAAGTATAACCTAGGGTTAGCTAGGTATGAATGGAGATTGAATTGAGTTAGTAAACCACCTTGGGAATGCTTGTTTAAGTATAGAAGATTTGTGCAAAAATCTGTAGCAAAAGAAGTTATTTAAGTGCTTAAGGAGTTTTGGAAACAATGAGGAGTTAAGGCGTTAAGAATGAGGCATGAATCTAGGTAAGAGAAGTGCATTGTCTTAGAGGATTTGGAATGGTCAAATGGAGTGAGAACAAATGCAAATTGCCAAGAGGTGAAAATCTGTAGCACAAGTGTGCATAAGTGTAACAGAGAATGGAAAAATTAAGAATGGGAGCAAGAAACTTGAGTAAGGAATGGACCTATGTTTAGAAGTGGTTTAGTGCATGTTTTAGAGTGTTTAAACATGTAGGAAACATGTGGAAAATTAGGGGATGATTAGAGGTGAATTAGGGGTTGAAAACTGATCAAAACTGTAAATTTTGACAGTTCCAGGGGTGGTCCGGGTTTGCAAATCGGTACGCAAACCCAGACCATAGCAAAAACAAGGCATAAGGCCATCCCAGGGGGTGGTCCGGGTTTGTAAACCCGGACACAAACCCGGACCACACATAAAAATAGGCAGAAACTCATTTTTGGGATTGGTCCGGGTTTGTAACCCCGGACACAAACCCGGACCAGTTCAAAAATGCAACAGAATGTGTTTTTAAGTGTTGTTATGATGGGGAAGTGAATAGTAATGGTTTTAGATGTAGATTAGGCCTTGTTTGGTGAGTTTTAAAGGCCATTGGAAGTATCAACAAGTGTGAGAGTGAATGTGTAAGTTGTGAACTTAAGATCACATAAATAAGTTAAGGATAACAGGACAACGGGGTTAGGTACAGGAGTAATAGAAGTTTACATACCGTAAGATTTTGTTGTTAACAAAACATTTGAATGATAACACCAGTTGTTCGGAACCTACCCGGGAAGCGTGAGGTGACGCGTTGAAGTAAATCCTCGGGAACACGGTTGAGTAACCCATGGTGTAAGGTATGGTTTTCTTGCAACCTGTGTCCTACCGGGTTACACCGGCTTGTATGCCAACTTGTTTTTCTGTATGTTTGCCACCTTGCAAGATAAAGCATGAAATGAGTTTACAGTAATTCATTAATGTGGCGTAAATAATTCCGATACCGTTTAACCTTAATTATGTGTTAAACCGTAGCTAACCGACTCTAGGATCACATGAGAGACCGGTATTAGGATTAAACGTCCCAACCCACGGGAACGTACTAACTACGGCTATCCGTGCTTTAGTTGTATATTGTGGTTATGTGTGTTGTGTGTTGCCTTTGTTTAATGTATCGTTGTTTAACGAATGTTGTTGTCCATGTTTTTCGAATGGGATGTTACCTCCCTGCTGTGTGATTAACCAAACTTGTAACACCAAATGGTGCATGTATGTGATAAGTTCCATAGAGGAACTTCTAACTAATATGTATATATTATGGGGGTGTTGAATCCGGTCGTTCCGGTCGCGCGTGTTGTTTTGGAGTTGATGTATACAGTTTCTTTAACTCCCTCTTTTATGTTATGGTTGTTTTTCCTTCTTGGAATTCAATCTCCCATGAGCTTAACCAAGGCTCACCTACCTGACTTTTATTTGGGCTAGGGGGAATCATGTGTAAAGTTTGTTTGGGAGTTGATGCCAATATTCGCTTTGACTCCCACTCTGTTATTGATTGGTTTTCCTTCTTGGAATTCAATCACCCACAAGCCTAAGATCAATGGCTTTCCTACTCGATTGTTGTTCGGGCTAGGGGGAATACTGTTATGTTATGGTTGTTCTCTTTCTTTGGATTACAACCACCCACAAGCTTAACCAAGGCTTACCTACCTCATCACTATTGGAGCTAGGGGGAAATTGTGTATGGTGTGATCGGGCCAATATTAAGGCTGACACATCTATGTGAAGTATGTTGTTATGTTATGTACGTTGATCTCCAAAATCAGTCCCGTATAAATATAAGGGGTAATTAAGTATAACCCGATTAAATGGGTATGTGTCGTCTAGCAAGGAATAGCTCCATTAGGGTAAAACCCTCAAGGGCCAAATGATGCAATAATGTGATCTAACCAATGTGATGTGATTAATTTATGTTTGTATCCTGTTCATCGGTTGTGTGATTTATAAGCATGATATATGTGTATAGTTTCATGCATGTTTTAAATATAATTGACCGTATGCTCAGACGACAAATAGTTGTGCGTGGCCCGGTAGCATGCGGGCTGCAGGATTACCATACCAGCAAAGGTGGTGACCCCCTTTGGGGGCCCCATACTTTTCAGGTACAATGGAGCTGGCAGCCGTTCGAGAGTATGACGGGGTAACTGTTTATGTATGGGTGGTTATTTAGTTTAGCGTGATATCGATAGAGGAATGTATTAGACTCGGTACAGTTTGGTTTGTAATTGTAATTGTGTTCAGAATATAATGGAGTTGTAAATGTAAAGTGTAATGCTCGGTAATCTTGTCCATCAGACCGGTATGTTGTGTATGCAGTAGCCTTGTTAGCCACGTGGGTGGCTAACGGCGTGTAACACCCATTGATTTAGTCAGTGTTTATGATATAAGTTCCGCTGCAGTTAATGATTAAGTGTGGTGTTATTAGTAGGGGTGTTACAAAAAGTGGTATCAGAGCGAAGTATCGCTCTGATGACTGGAAATACCGAGCTTAGGAAGTACCGAGTTAGGATTTTAGTACTTTGGGTTAAGGGTTGAGTGATAGCGTGAGAGATACGCTAGTTAGGAATTACCAGTGTGTACTGGAAACCTACAATCTCCTTCCCACCCTCCACAGTCCCTGCTTTATAACTCGGGGAAGAACGCCAGAGAGATGAAACTCCTCTCTTATTCGGGAATACCCGATCTGGCTGTTGTTAAACATCTCTGTAAGTACGAAGAACCTGTCATACGGTAGATTCCAAGAACTGAATCCCAAAGACGAAACCTGTTTGAACACCTTTACCCGCACTTAATAGCGGAAGATAAAGAATCCTATCTACAAGAGACTGAAATTTCCGGCGACCTGGGTCGACATGCCTAGCAGTCGAGGAAACCCAGCCAACAAGAAAGGAAGCACTAACTGTGCACAGAAGCGGACAATGGAGGAGCAACAAACCCGAGACACATGTCTACGGAATCACAATTGTTAAATAATACCGACAATGGTATAGTAACCGACTAAGGAACTAGTCAAGGTTGGATGATTCCAAACCTACAGCGCCAAAGAGGAAGCAATCCCCGATTATCATAGTTTAGACCACTATAGGAGTATTAGTGAAACATACTTCAATAGGACTACGAGGTAGTACCTGAACAAAAATCAAGTCTCGGTAACCACGGCAAATGCGTGGGGACGAACATTAAGGAAGAACACAGAGTTAAGTGAACGGAGAGTCACCCTAGTAAACGACTACCATGTCAAGACCATTGAGAGTCGCTCGAATGTTCTATTATCAAAACTGTAAGGTCAAAGGAAGAGCCAACAAGGCTACCGAATACGGTAGTGATACAAGTAGTATCGCAACCAGCACATGTTGAACCGATAGCCAGCCAGCATGGCGCACTTGCTATTACAAGTGCTGCTATAACGGGGTTATTCGGGAAAGTTTTAATGACTATAAAGTACCTGTAAAGGTACCGTATTGTCAAAGGAAGTGATTATAGAATCAAGAATCCTAGAATTTGAAGAGTGAAACCTGGAAGGGCTCAGTGGCCTAACCATTGTATGTGGAGATATACCAGTCAGCAGGAGGCTAGACTTGGTCAAAGCGTGAAGACATTTTAAAATACCAGGAAGAATTTTCTATTAAACCCAGTTTATCTTCCAAACCCAGATTTATTTCAAACCGTTTTCACACCTAAATTTTCTTCCAACTCATGTTCATTTCAAACCTTCTTTAAGCCCAAATTTTCTCACTAACTTCTGATTCTCTTTAAAACGAAACCAGAAGACCTACACCGGCCTCAGCGCCACACAGTAGGTAAGTTGTACCCACTTGCTTTTGAGCAACTTTAGAACAATCCTACAACCCGAGGGTATTAACCCGAGGGAAGGAGTCCAGTTCATACTAAATACAACAGTGGATAAACTTTCCCTTGATTAGGTTTGGGAAGCACGGAATGCATATTATCATAGGATGATATAAGTGGAGTTGACAACAGAATACTTCACCTAGGCGTGTGACGAACACTACGAGTGTACTAACTGAAATGTGGGACGACCGCACTCCGATAGGAGCTTGTGGGCCTGACAGACCACCTTATGGGTTAGTCGGGTAAGTAGCAATGTATCAGCAGGGTACCCCACATATGTATACGAGTAGAGTCGGGAGCACGGGAAGTAGTCGACTCCATACTACGGTCAGCAGTAAAAGTTAAAAAAGAATAAGGGATTACCACGAATGGTTGAAGTAAAAGAACTCAGTTAAGTTAACAAGACTAAAAGAATTAGTGAACCCATTTCAAGGAAATGTTTATGAGTCAAGAAGCGTGGAACGCACTGACTAGTCAGTAAAGACATCTCATATGTCTCAAGAATCCTGAGGGATAAAACATGATAGCTGGAATGAATACCCAGCCTATACATGGTAAGACAGATGCCAAGTGTGGACACATTCATGTGCAAAAACGGGATGAAACTCCCGGAATGATCACCTAGACTACCAAGGGGTATCGATCTTCACAGAAGAGGATAGTCAATCCAGTTAAGAACGCAAAGCGATGTAGTTAACTAAACGTATACAAGCCAGATGTAATGGCACAACCTAGTACACCCAGGAGCAGTCCTGAAGGGTGTGTGGGTCAACAATTGTTGAACGAAATATCGTGATAGAAACACAAGAGTTGAAGCTATACCCGGTTTAAACATAAGTCTCCAGGAGGAAAACAGACATTCTTAAGGGGCATCCCATAAAAGGAAGCGTGATGCAACGACCTTGTCATGGAGCCCAATACAACCTCCAAACCATGTAAAGTTGTACAGAAAAGTAAATGTGCGTGAACAGCCTACAATGAGCAGAGCTCGAGGCAGTACGGCTTATAAGCCACAAATAAAATGTGTTATGTAAATTTAATCGATTATGGAAGTTTATGTTGTACAAGTGAATGGAGCGGAGAACGAACCACTACTTTAAGAGTGGGGGTACCTCTTGATATTGTGAAACCGTGGGAGCGGTAGTTATGTGAACCAAGTTCAAGAAATATGTTAAAGATTGACCATCTTGTTATTACCCAGAGTGATTTGAATAAGAATAATATAGGAAGAAATGTTTGTACCGGTTGTGGAGACCGGAAGAGTAATCAGTCAAATAGCAACCACTATAGGTGTGTGATGCTAAAAGAAGAGTGAACAACGCTCAAGGAGTATAAAGACTCAAAGAATAGCGTATTCAGTAGTCATCCAAATGAATGATGAGCCGTAACACGAATGATGAAGTACATGTGCAGAAACTAACATGATAGTGGATATCATGTAAGTTATTATTGTGTAAGAAGTAAGAACACGGCGCACAATAAGCGACCGTTGTATAAGCATTATTAAACGATAATATGGCAACTGAGCACAGTCATGAGTTAAACCCAGTGGAAATACAACGGTAAGTGATAACAGATAAACTAGGCAGTAAGCCAGTAGCTAGTACTATGTGATAAGAATCTCAGTGAAACACAGTGTGAATTCCTGTTGCAATAGCATTAGAGATTTACTGCCAAGAGTTTACGCCTCTGCACTCTGTATGACTGAGTGTTTTGGTATTGCGCTTGCGCGGTAATGATCGAGTGAGATAGCTAGGAAGTTGGGAAGATGTTAATTGTGGTAGAACAACAAAAGACTTATAATGAAAGACCGAGGCATAGGAAATGCAAGGTCGTACCAATGAAAGAGTACTGGTACAGAACCAAGTGTGGAGGCATGAATAGGAATAAATGACTACAGTAACACTAAATACCAAATACCGGTATGGAATATACTTTAAGTGTTGGAAATAACCGAGGGAGCACTACATATTAGGTAGTAGCTCAACCTCAACCGACAACAAGTCGGATGAAACCAAGTGAATGATCACAAACTTACACAGCTGCATATGCAGTAAGTTATCTGAACAGTGGATGGAAAGTTTGCAACTCACCGAATTAGCGCACGGTAAGAGATACCATGCGTCGGTTGAGAAACCGTAATTCACAAGATAAAGGTGATGAATCGGGATGTACAATACATTAAGAATAACGAATGGAGCAAACTAAGTTCTAAGTTATCAGAGTTGCACAGTAGAGGCCAGTGATTCAAATGTGGAATGTGCATAGTGAATATGAGTAAATGGCTAGTTATCAATGCCAAGAAGCATGACAGGCCAGAATCGAAACTGATTATGAGTTAAATAAGCCCCAATGAGAATTCTTGGTTTAGGGACTAAACCGCCAATATGGTTAAGATCCTCTAACCAGAACGCATTGTATAACAGACCGTGTGGAAGTTAAAACACTTCACGGCGGCAGAACATTTAAACCAATGTTCAGTGATTGATTACGTAGGCGTAATCCCTTTTAAGGGGGGTAGAGCCTAAAACCGCTTAGTGTGTTTTAACGTACAAGTGTACGTGAACTATGTTGTGCATAGCACAAAATAATTTGTTTTGATGATTGGTGTGTATGTAATATGAACATACGCATTCATTCATGGTTTAATTGTAGTAGTTACGCACAGAAGATGCAAATACCATTGTGATAAATGTATATACCTTGTTAACTGTTATGTGTGAGAGTACAAGTGTAAGAGAGTAAGAAACTCCCGGGGAACTAAAACCCCGACTATGTATGTTCATATAATATTAAATGTAAAACCGTGTATTATATTTTGATAAAAGTATATATATATATACAGTATTGTGATTTATGAAGAGGTATGACACCGACATAGAACTTAGTGAAAATTTAATTCCCTAGGTAACTTTAATTAAGTTGAACCTGGATGATGATTGATAGATGGAGTTCTATCCCTTGGAGATGTAATGATTATGACTAGATGGATTAAAAGATAGAAAATGGTACATGTTTGAATTAGTTGCTGTTTGAAAATGAAGTGGGAGGTGAAACTTGATTTGCATGCGATCAAGGGAAACTGAAACACAAATTGGGGTGGAGAGATAGTTCAACACTGATGCTGATCACATCAGGGTTGGATGATTCTTGAAACTCCAAGTGGTCACAAATAATCACGTTAAGAATAAGATGCAGTTAGCATAAATTGGACTTGGAGTTGTATTGCGTTTTCAAAAAGAATTTTAAATTGGTGTCTTCAAATTTTCAATTGGTAATTTCAAGACTTCAATTAATATTTCCAAGATTCTTAAATGGTATTTTCAAAGGAAGGATTTCTTTACTTGACCTTGTAAAAAGGATTTTCAATTAGTACTTTCCAATAAAGGATTTCATTCCACTTAACCTCATAAAGAATATTTTTGTATTACTTGCTCACGAGCTGAGGACGTATGAGCCTTTGTCTTCGGACCGGTGACATGAGAAGTATATTTTAAAGATGTATGTAATTGTTTTGATCTCCCAAAGGAACGGGGACCAGAAGGTGTCCATCGCGACAGGGTTCTGCGGGATCACAGTGTATATGTACTTGACATGGGACTCGAGCCCATGCAGAGATGGAAAAGGAATTTCTGTTTGTTATACATGCTAAGACATGTTGTGTGATATGTGTAATAAATATTATCTAGACTTATTAGTCTAAATGTGGATATGTTACCCGGACCGTTAAGTCCGAGGTTGTTATGTAAAAGTGCATTTTAGTATGGAAGTTGTATCTGCAAGTAAACCCGGCATTCTAATTAAAGGATACATGGGAAATTGTGAACTTTGAGGACAAAGTTCTTTTAAGGGGGGTAGATTGAAATACCCCAAACCTTAATATGTTAATTAATTATGTGATTATGATTTTCTAAGGCTAATTAAGTCCTTAAGATAATTGGTGAAGAAATAAAAACCAAAAAGAAAAAAAAGAAAATGCGTAAAAGTCACAAAACGTGAAAACGCGTATTTAATTATTTTAGGAGGTATATAACCTTCACTGGGGTTATAAATATATTTTTATACCCTAATTACACACTAAGAACATGTGGGAAAAATTCCGGAAGAAAACGGATCCAAGTAACGCGTTAAAACGCTAACGGAGTCCTAAAGCTCGTTTTTCGAGAAAACCCGAAAACGTGACTTTAAACAGTAAACGACCCCGTAAAAATTATAGTTGATTATATAACTATAATTAAACATTAATGGAAGCCTAAGAGCAATTAAAATTAATTAAACGAGAAAATTCCGGAAAACGGGCCCGGTTAGTGAATAGTGCTAAACCGGGTAAATTAACGAGCGTTTTCTGAAAAAGATGAAAAACACTCCAGTGTGTATATATTAGTGGGCCGGTTTTATTAATATAGATAGCCCCTCACACATGACTAGTTAACTAATTAAATAAGTCAAAAAGCAAAAAGTGAACATATACCCCACCCACACTCCCTCTCCTCTCATTCCTTCATTTCCTCACGTGAAGCTCTCTCTTTCTTCTCTTCTTTCTTTTCTTCTTCCTCTGTCGATTTCTTCTTCTCTATTCTACTGGAAGCGATTTTGAGCTCCTCCCATGGCTACTCCACCTTTCTCTCCATGCTCTAGCTATATACAAGCTCAAATCACAAAAATAATCACATATTCTTCATCCTCTCATCATCCTCTATCTTTCTCTCTTTTCAAAATTTGAAAAGGATGAGTTTCATTTTCGTGGGTCCTAGCCATTTGAAGAGAAAACCACACCATGTTGAAGCTTGAAGCTTCCTCCTTCTATTAAGGTAAAAATGTCCATGGAAAACCTTGTTTTCTCCATTCTTCACCTTGGCCGATTTTGGCTCTTTAATGACTAGCCTTCTCTTCTTTGTTGAGCTATTCTCAAAGCTTTAAATGGTGGTGGGAATCCCTCCTAAGACTCAAGCATTGGAAACCACTCAAGAATTTCCAAAGGTAAACCCTAACTTGGTGCTTTAAGCATCTCTTTGAATTCTAGAATAATTAGTGAGCCTAAGAGAGTTGCTTAGTGCTTAATTTCCGATTTGAATATTGGTCTAGAGAATTGGGCAAGTGATTGGCCATGACCGATTTTGGAATGAAGAGAAGAGGAGAAGGGTATTCACAAGGAAACTTAAGAGAGTTTAAGGTAAGAAACCGACCCTAATGTATATTCTATATGTTTTAGGATTTTGGGAAGGGTTAAATTAAATAATGAACCCCAACATGTAGTGGAGTGTGAATATTTGAGGTGAGAAAGGGTTATGTTAGTACTTGATGCATTTGTGAGTTAATGTTTGATTTAAGAGCCTAAGAGCTATACACATTGAGATTTATGTATTGTGTTGCGTTTGGAGGATTTGATGAGTATTAATGGTTTTATAAGTGTGCTGGTAGAACCCTTGTGGTTTGGCTAGTTTTAGGATGAATTATGTGAAGAAATGAGTTTGGGCAATGTTAGAAAAGTAGCCGGACTATGGCAAAATTCCGATAGAAATCTAAGAGATTTTAGTGATGTGTTGAGTGAAGTATAACCTAGGGTTAGCTAGGTATGAATGGTGATTGAATTGAGTTAGTAAACCACCTTGGGAATGCTTGTTTAAGTATAGAAGATTTGTGCAAAAATCTGTAGCAAAAGAAGTTGTTTAACTGCTTAAGGAGTTTTTAAAACAATGAGGAGTTAAGGCGTTAAGAATGAGGCATGTGTAACACCCCATCCAAAGTCTATCGTGGTTATCGCAAACTGAACACTTAATCGAATACGTCGCAGCGGAAATAAATAACACCTGGACCTTGCCACGGTCTGATCGTTAGAATATACCGGCCTTAACATTTACAATACTTATCCAAAATACTTATCCAACTCAAAACATCGCCAACCACAATACCACAACCAACCGAGTACAAGTATCTTAAACATAATCTCGACCTTACATCAGTTTAATATAAACAGTCGGGTGCACAGGCGCAACCCGAACTCAAAATAAACATCCCACCCTAAGTCTAACCGCTCCTACTCTCGTAGTGCGTCCTCATGGGTCTCTTACCTGCAAGTGTAAAAATAGCCCCCGAGGGGGTCAGCACGAATGCTGGTACACCCTCTCATGGCCCCCAAGCTAACGGGGCTACGACGACTAATTGTCGATAGCATGGAAATTGATTACATACACGAGCATAATATGAAGTGCAATAACAATAACCACAGATGAACATATATAGTTCACAAACAATGAACGACTCAAGCGTTCCCTTATCAAGTGGGTTAGTAACCCCCTCCTTAATCCTCATTTCCTTAATCTCAGTTCCTTACCTTACCTTAATCTTAATCTCAATCTTAATCTTAATCTCAGTATACAAACCTTTCCTGGAAGGGATTGGTTGTAGCTTAATTCGAACCTGGGATTTAGGTGATCCCACCGCACCATCTTAATGCCACCTACTCTGGACCGGAGTCCAGCGTAGCTGAGCCGGCAACCGGCCCTAGGCTACAAGTCCGAAGACAAGTCCTTAAGCGGAGGGCGGATCTGATTCAGATACCGTTCCCCTTTTTCCTTAGCATGCATGACCGGAGATCGGTCCCGGGTTTCCTCACTCAAGTTCCAGTTAGTAGAAATCTTAATCACCATGTGCTAGCTAAGCCTTAACGGGCATTAACCAACGACCACCAAACTTAACTCTTATTCTTAACTCAGTAAGTACTAAACTTGGTTAGTAACAATCTCAAGTCCCGCGGGTTAGTGTAAAGATAACACAAACACAACGAGAACAAATATATCCGGTTGCATGCTTTATCTTGTTTTAGTCATAGCAATTAAACAGATAGCACACAAGCCGAGGGACACCTCGTTAGCAAGCAGGTCACAAGAAGGATTGTACCGTTCACCGTCGATCGTTGTTTGATTAATCTTCTTCGGGGTCCCAATTCACAAACCTAAAACATTCATTCATTTTTAGGTCATTAGTTATTTGCATCTTGCTTAACTCACTTAGTCTCTTAAGATTCCCATTCAATAACCTCTCAAGTCTTTGCCACTTAGCTTACAAGCTTAACTTTAAACATTAATATTTATACTTAACTTAACTTAAGCCCTTAAGTTCTTAGGGTCACAATCTTTATCACCCTACCAAAGGTATACCTTATCACCATTTATCATTCTTAGAATTCAAAATTTCTTTTTTTTTTAAGTGTTAAGGGCCGTCCGACCCACCGTCCGACCCACCCTCTGGGTCGGACCATTCCAGTAACTTTCGGGTTTGGAAAACCCTACATGTCCGACCCACGTCCGACCCAACCAACTGGGTCGGACCATTCCAGAAACTTTCCGTCTTCTAAAACCTCCCATGTCCGACCCACGTCCGACCCACCAACTGGGTCGGACCATTCCAGAAACTTATTTGCCCTCTAAAACTCACCCGTCCGACCCATGTCCGACCCAAGACCTCTGGGTCGGACCATTCCAGAACCTTTCCCTGGCGTTAAACAGAGGCCGTCCGACCCAAACTTGGGTCGGACCCCTGGGTCGGACGCCACCAAAACATGCCCAAACTTTGCCAAATCTTCACTAAACCTTTCCTCAAGCCATCCAATGTGTTCTAACATCATTTAGACCATTAAACCCACCTTAGAGCATCCTCCAAACTCATTAAATCATTCACCAAGATTCACCTTAATCATTATACATTTTTCCTTGTAATAATGCTAACACTTGTAATGCTTTCCTCTAGGTTTCTAGGTGGTGGTTCATACCTAATGTAACCACTATGCCAAATGTTTTCCTCACCACTATAACATCATCTCCCAAGCATCTTTCACTATCTAAAACTCTCTCATGCATTTACTTAATGTTCCTTCACAACTTAAACTTCCATCCATCAACACATTGTTTCATTCCTAGTTGTTTATCAACATTTTTCTAAGTCCTAAATACTCAAATACATTCTCTTGATTTCTAAATCCCTTCATAGTGATACCTAAGTCATTATAACTCATTAAACACCTTAAACTCAACCCTTTTTCATCGAGACAACCTCTAAAACTTCCTAGTACTTCCTTAATCATGAAATCTCCTTAGAATATCTTAAACACTTAAGTTCTCCTTTAAATTTTTGCCATGGGTTCTCTAGTACATAGTACATCCTAACACTCGGTTTTTCTCCATCAAACAACCAATACCACTCAAATTCTCCTCACAACACCTTAACACACAATTTACACCAAAACTACACCACATCATCTTATAGTGCATAAACTTAAATGCTTGGCACTTAGGCCCTTAAATGAAATCTTAACCACTGAATTTCCTCATATATTTGCCTTCAACCTGCGAATACACACAACAAGGCTCCCATTGAAATAAAATGCTTCTTGTATTTCACCTTGATATTCTTAAACTAACTCTTTTTCTCATTTGCTCCTTAGTCACAAGTTCACAAGTATAGTCATTGTTTCTTATAGGTTTTATAACACCTTCCCAATATAAACTCTACACTAAACTTCATCATATACCTAAATCCCAAACCCTTAAACAACAAGACATCTTAAGGTAAGTATTTTACCTTGTTCTCTCACAAGCTTCACAAGCTTTTCTCCTTAGACTTCTCTTACCAAATCTCGGTCACCAATATAGTTCTCCTTGCCAATGTTCTAAACAATGTCCAATAACTCTAATGAGCACTAAACAACACACTTACCTTAAGGAATAAAACCTAGGTTAAAATGTGTTTAAGGTTTTGAATTGATTGCTTTACCTTAGTTCCTCAAGACAAGCTTGGATATGAAGCAAGAAGGACCTCCTCTCTCCTTTGAAGAGTAGAAACAAGCTAGAACAAGGCATTCAAATGGAGTCCCATGAGTACTAATTTTCGGACATGTGAAGAAAATGGTGGAAACCTAGATTTTCTTACACTTTCTTTACCTTAAGAGAATGGAGAAGCCAATGGAGTCTCCAAACTTGAATTTCCTCCTCCAATGGTGGTTTGGCTTGGCACCAAAATGAAGCTCTTGAAGTTTTGAAAAGATAGGAAGAAGGAGCTTGAGCTAACTAAGAAGAAATATTTTGTTTTGGATTTGGAGCTAAAATGAGCAAGATGTGGGCAAGGCTAGATGGAGCTAGCATGGAGTTGTTCTTCACGTTAATGGAGAAGGGAGAGAGCTTGAAGAAACCATGGGAAACAAGAAGAAATGAGGAGATGAGGAGAGAGGTAAGTAAAATGTGATATTTATGTTAAAAGGTAAATAGTACTTTTGCTTTATAAGTCTTATTTGCTTTCTTAATTGCTTAATAAACTCATGAAGGTGGTGACTCGCCTCCTAAGAAACCGGCCCCCTTTTATATATGAGGGTACTTAAGTCTTTGTTGACCAAATGTCTCACTTATATAGACTTATGTTATAAACTAGCTTAATTAATTCACTATTCACCAAAACAAGGCACATTGTTGTGAAATTTTGATTTCCCATTGATATAGACTTCCAAATGTGATACTATATAGTACACATGTTAATTAAAGAGTAATGATGGACATTTAGCAATTCAAAACTCATTTACAAGACATTTTTTTAAAAACGTGCTTTAAGACTCCTTAAAGCACATTTTGTGTTTTAACTTGTTTTCAAGCTTGGTTTTCTTTGGTAATGATTTAAAATGACCATTAGGATA
>CM041783.1:99070445-99111739 GCA_023374045.1 Limonium bicolor | reverse complement strand
AATCACTGGCGTCACACATAATTTCAATAGGTTGTGACCAGTCTGGTGATACAACAATAGGAGCAGAGACAAGTTTTTCTTTCAACAAATTAAAAGCTGCTAACATTCATCAGAAAAATGAAATTTAGCATCTTTTGTCAGTAAAGTGCAGAGAGGCTTAGAAATCTTGGAAAAGTTTTTAATGAATCGTCTGTAAAAACCTGCATTTCCAAGAAAACTTCGGAAACCTCTGACAGTAGTAGGAGGTGGAAGTTTTTCTATTACCTCAATTTTAGCGTCCACCTCAATACTTTGGAAGACACGTTATGTCCTAGCACGATCCCTTCACGAACCATGAAATGACATTTTTCCCAGTTCAGGACTAGATTTGTGTCTTCACACCTGCCCAAAATAAGATCAAGATTCTCCAGGCAAGTATCAAATGTCAAACCAAAGACAGAGAAGTCATCCATAAAGACTTCTATACATTTTTCAATGTAATCAGAGAAAATAGCCATCATGCACCGTTGAAAAGTAGCTGGTGCATTACATAATCCAAATGACATTCTTTTATAAGCGTATGTTCCATAAGGACAGGTAAAAGTAGTTTTATCCTGATCTTCTGGAGCAATTGGGATCTGAAAGTATCCTGAATAGCCATCTAGAAAACAATAATAGTCTTGACCTGCTAACCTTTCCAGCATCTGGTCAATAAAAGGTAAGGGAAAGTGATCCTTACGTGTGACAATATTCAATTTCCTGTAGTCTATACAGACTCTCCAACCGGTAGTGGTGCGTTGAGGAATCAACTCACCTTTCTCGTTAAGAACTACAGTTATTCCGCCCTTCTTGGGTACCACCGGCACTGGGCTTACCCATTTGCTGTCTGAAATTGGATAGATAATGCCAGCGTCAAGTAGTTTTATTACCTCTTTCTTGACCACCTCTTTAAGAACGGGGTTGAGACGCCTCTGTGGTTGTGCTAATGCCTTGAAATCATATTCCATGTAAATTCGATGAGAGCACAGAGATGGGCTTATTCCTTTGATATCCGCTATTGACCAACCGATAGCGGTTTTATGACGGCGTAGCACCCCTAAAAGTTCCTCCTCCTGCACACTGTCAATTTAGAAGAGATAATAACTGGTAGATCAGATGGCTTTTTTAGAAAAGCGTATTTTAAATGAGGGGGAAGAGGTTTCATTTCGACTGTAGGTGCTTTTTCGATGGATGGCTTGGGTCTGTCTGCGTTTCGTTCTACTGGCTCGAATCTTTGTCGGTAGGAAGGGAAATATGGCTTATGTTTGTTTAACTCTTCAGCCACGAGAGCAATATCGGGATTTTCGTTCTCAGCTTCACAAAGCCATAAGACATCTTTCCAAAATTGTTTCTTCATCTGCTGAGGAACGTCTCCTGTACTAAAGAGTCAATAAAAAAAAACAAATTTGTGTATCAGAAGGATGCTTCATGTTCCGGGTCATGTCGAAACTACCTGCTCATCATGAAGCCTTAAAATTATTTTTCCTCCTTCAACATCAATTAAAATTCTCGCCAGTTCTCATAAAAGGTCTACCTAAGATAGTGGGACATCTTTATCTTCCTCAATGTCTATAACAATGAAATCAACGGGAAAATAAACTTGCCAACAGAAAACCACTAAATCTTCAATTTTTCCTTCGGGGTGAATTATGGAACGATCAGCTAGTTGGAGCTGAACCGAGTAGGAGAGCATTGACCTATGCCCAATTTCTTGAATATAGATAAAGGCATTAAGTTAATACTTGCGCCTAAATCGCATAACCCGTTACCACAATTTATGTCTTCAATTGCGCAAGGAATGATAGGGAGACCTGGATCTCCCAACTTTGGTGGTAGCTTCTTAAGAGTACTGCAGAACTCTTCGGTTAGTTTCACTGTCATTTCCTATAAAGATTGCCTGTTAGACAAGATATCTTTCATAAATTTCGCATAAATAGGCATTTGTGTTAAGGCATCAGAAAAAGGAATATTAATAGTTAATTTCTTAAAAATGTTAAGAAATTTTCCAAATTGGTCGTCCAAATTCTTCTTTAATCTGTCAGGAAATGGGATTGGAATATCATATGAAACCTGTGACGGTTTAATAGTAAGGTATGCAGGAGACTCCTTCTCCTTGGAAATTGTTACGTCTTCTTTGTCAGATTTTTGTTCATCAGATTTCTCCTCAGTTTCAGGGGCATCGGATACCAGCTCTTTTTCGCTCCTTAGGGTTATTGATTTTGCATGCTCCCTGGGATTTGGATCCGTCTAGCTCGGGAGTGACCCTGCTGGTCTTTGAGCCAACTGTTGGGAAATCTGACCTATCTGTCTTTCCAAATTCGTGGTTATGGTAGCTTGATCAGCAACTTTGGCTTCTATCTCAGAAAATTTTGAATTTATCGCCTGACCTTGTTTCAGAAGCTGATTCATCATGCCTTTTAATTCGCCCATGTCTCCTTGTGAGTTGGTTGGCTGTTCCTGCTGTCGGTTGTACTGCGGTTGTCGGTTTTGGTTGAAACCTTGGTTGCTCGACTGTGGGTCATAATTCCTCTATGGTTGTTGATTGCTCCTCCAATTATTTTGGTTGTAGGAGTTCGGATAAGGATTTGGTGGTCTGTTGTTAATCAGACTTACCTCCTCAAGGGTCCTGTTGCAACCTGAGCCATCACAGTCTGTGGTTTCATGAGCTCCTCCACAGTTTTCGCAACAGGGAGTCAGATATGGGGAAGTGGCTACTGTTTTCACAGCTTTTTGTTGTGGTTGACTAAGAGTTAGTTTCTCCACAACTTTTGTGAGTGCAGCTAGCTGAGCAGACACATGATCCTGCGGGGGAATACTGTAAATACCGGTTTCTTTCTTTACTTCTCCTCTCCCCTTATTTTTACACCGTTGTCTGGTGCTGGCGGTCATCTGGTCCAGTAGATCAACTGCTTCTTCTCCGGTCATTTTCATAAAATTTCATCCAGATGAGGAACTTAGCAACAATTTGTTAGAATCATTTAAGCCTCTAAAGAATGATAAAACAAGCTCCTGGCTACTCATACCGTGATGTGGGCATAATATCTGTAATTCTTTGAATCTATCCCACGAATCATAGAGAGACTCACCTGGTTCTTGACCGAAGTTCGTGATCTCAGCGATTTTCTCTCTTGTTTTGGACGGGGGATAGTATTTTGCCAGAAATTTGTTTGCTAACTCAGCCCAACTGTGGATGCTGCTGGGTTGTAAACTTCTCAGCCACCTGGAGGCGCCATCTTTCAATGAATAGGGGAATAATTGCAGACGGATGCGTTCGTTCAGACTTCTTGTTTTGTTAAAAGTGTTACAAAAATCAAGAAATGCAGATATATGGTGTGGAGCATCATCTGAATCTAGCCCGTTGTATTGGCCCTGGTGGTAGAGTGTGGTAATGAAACTGGTTTTGAATTGTCAGGCATCTAGTTCAGCCTGAGTGACCTGAGGAAGGACAATAGCAGAAGGCCTCCCTTCAACTGACGGTTGCTGGTACTGGCAGAGAGTTTGTCGAGTTTCCATCTCTACACGTTGTTGTCGTCTTTCTCTGTGGAGAAATCTTTCAATCTCAGTTTCAAAATCGTTTTGAGGACTACCTGCAGATCGAGTACGACGCATATATAGAAACAACTAAAGTGTTAATGTTAGGAGTTAGTATACTGGAAATTTGAAGTTAGTAGTTAGTATACTGAAAATTATAAGTTAGTTACTGAAATTAAATGACAGAAACTTTAAAGGACAAAATTATAAGTTAGTAATTAAGGACAGAAATTTGAAGTTAGTAGTTAAGGACAGAAATTATAAGTTAGTAGTTAGTTTACAGAAATAAACTGACAGAAATTTAAATGTTAAGGACAATGGAATTTAAATGACAATGGAAATTAATTGTTAAGGACAATGGAAATTAAATGTTAAGGACAATGGAAATTAAATGTGTTATAACCCGTATAATTCCTACCTTATAATATATCAGTTGCAATGTTATTCTAAGTTGGATTATTGATTTCTTTGCTATCAGTTGGGACTCCGGCGGTATTGTTTTATTTGAAGAGGGCAGGAAGGTCTTTGCATAAAACAATTAAGGTAATTGTTTTAGTTAATAAGGAGAAGGGTTCCTTATTTTTCCTTACACTTTTCTAATTATTTTACATCACGTCAGTCCATTCGTGAGGAGCGTCTCGATCGTGGTTTGAACGTCAGTTTCCTCTCTTCCCTTTCTCTCTCTAATTCCTCCTCTGCTGAAGCGTTGAGTGATCTACTGCAATCTGGTTGGAATCTCTGCTGCGGTGTAATTCTTCTATCCGCCTTCAGGTTTGGTTCTCGAAATTCAGATTGGTAATTAGAGCAAGTTCCTCTCCTCTGCAGTTTCTGATTTTGGTTGATTGTTGTGATGAACTCAGCGATTGTGCTCTGCGTTTGGATTCGTGTTCTGCGTGTGGCTGTTGCTTTGCGAATTGCTGGAGGTTCTGCACACTCGATTTCAGGTTTGTGGTGCAGAAAGTTATACAGTTTTGAGTTTCCAAATTCTAGGTTTCCTTCGAATGTTTTCTGATTGCTGGGCTTTGATTGTGGAACTCAGTGGCCGTTGTCTGTATCGGATTGTGGTTCTGCGTGGTTGGGCTCTGCTGTCTGATTCGGGATTTGTCTGCTAATTGAGGTAGGTGGTTACTCGATTCAGTTTGGAAGTTCAGCCATGGGGTGTTGCAAGGATTGTTTGTGGTTTTGTGTGTGATTCTTAGCGTTTGTGTGATTTTGGAATGGCTAAACCCCCATGGTTTCCTGTTTTAATGTCTGATTTGGTGTGTGTGCTTAATTGGCAATTCGTGGTGTTGAATTGCGTTGTTTTTCTGCTCTGTTCGTCTTCTGAAATTTGCAGTTTTCGCACTGTCCGAACTTCTGTCCGAGCTTTGAAGTTCGGACAGTGCGTTCTTGCCTTACTGATTTTCAAGTTCGGGGTATGTCCGAACATCTGTCCGAACATGATGTTCGGACACACCCTCAGGTTTTTCCTCTGATTTAAGTTCGACCTGTGTCCGAACTTCGACGTCCGGACACAAGGTCGGACCTTCCGCGTGTTTTCCCGTAAAACCTGTCCGAACATCCGTCCGAACTTGGATGTTCGGACATTCTGAATTCCTCTATCTGATTTCAACTCGACTTGTGTCCGAACATTGATGTCCGGACACAAGTTCGGACATTTGGCTTTCTCTGGTTTCTGAGTCTCGACTTGTGTCCGAACTTCGACGTCCGGACACAAGTTCGGACACCCCTCTGTTTTCAGCGTAACTTCTTTCTTCGTTGAACTCCGATTTGAGTGCCGTCTGCGGCATTGGATTCCTTATGTTCTGTACTACTGATTTATGAGTGTTTTGGCATATTTAAATGCAACTTTGCTTCTGTTTAAGCAATCCTTCTGTTTTGGGACATAGCACACTGTTTCTGAGCCGTGAATGGCTGGGTCGAGCTATTCCGTGGTATACCATGTAGACGTCATTCTGAGTGTGGGTCATTCCCTTTCTGTTCTGTGGGGTTGACGAACCCTTTGGCTCTTTCGAGTCATTTCTGCGTTGCCGAGAGACCTGGTATGGTCTATGGGTCTCCGACCCTTCTGAGTGTGTGCATTGTGTTTTGTCCCCTTTCTGTTTAAGTGCTCCCTGTTTCTGATATGGGAACCCCTTGAGTTCCACTCTGTTTCTGTTCTGAAAGCTTCTGGATATTGAGAATTGTGGATAAATGCTTATCTTCTCCTTCTTCTGTTTTCAATTGTTTTGAGCGACCTTACTGATGACGGTCGCTGCTTACTGGGCATAGTTGTGTGCTCATTCATTCTACTTCTTAACATTTTTGCAGATTGATCAGCGAGGATCATCCTAAGTTCTGGAGCTATAGTATTTAGCTTTTATGTTCATTCAGTTTGATACTTTGAGATGTTGTAGCCTTCGGGCCTTATACTTTTGACTTCTGTTTCTGACTCAGTTTCGTATTTGGGATTTTGGTATTTGTTCCGCTGTATTTGAGTACATTGGTTTACAATATTTATGTAAACTTTGTTTTGGGCCTTTATTGCGTTTGAGTGTTTTAGAGCCTTGCGTTATTAGGTAGTAATACGCGGCGTGTAGCACCCTTAACTCTTAGGCCGGTTTTAGGGGTGTTACATTTAGTGGTATCAGAGCCAGGTTTGGCTTTCTTTGGTGTCTGTGGGTGTGTTTGCTTGTGTGAGAGTCAGTTGTGACAGTGGTTGACAGTATGAGTTAGTTCTGACAAGTTTTGGATTTGTATATCTCAGAATGGCTCCTCGTAGGACACCAGTGACCCCTCAGGGAGATGCTGCGGATGTAGTGCAGCAGTTTGTGACGCAGTTGATGCAGACGATGGCTGCAGCTGCTGGGGGAGCTGGTGGAGGAGCTGGTGGTGCTGGCCCAGCAGGGGTGAATGCCGTGGGAGGCCGAGTCCGAGCACTCCAGGAGTTCATGAAGCTAAAGCCACCTTCTTTCGACGGCTGTGGCGACCCTCAGGAGGCGAGCCATTGGATTACTGAGGTCGAGGACCTGCTGAGAGTGATGGGGTCGGAGGACGACCAGAAGGTAGACTTCGCCACGTTCCTCTTCAAGGGGGAGGCGAAGGAGTGGTGGCGCATGGTGATGGGTAGACATCCCCAGCCTTGGACCTGGGATCAGTTCTGCTTGGAGTTCAACAAGCAGTTCTATCCGGATGTCTACAAGGACAGAAGATCAATGATAAACCGGCTGCGTCAGGGAGAGACATGTCGTTGAGGAGTACGTGAGGAAGTTCGTGACCCTGTCGAAGTATGCTCCGGAGCCAGATGAGCATAGGAAGGCTCGTAAGTTCGAGAGCGGTTTGAGGCCAGACATCAGGTCGGCGGTGACACCTCTTCGTCACCGGACCTTCAGAGATGTGGCGGATGTCGCCTTGCTGGTAGAGGCGGACATCAGGGGCAGACAGGCGGGCAAGGACCATAAAGGGAAGAGGCGTGCTGAGGAGCCTCAGAAGAAGGAGGCTGCTCCTCCTCAGAAGAAGCAGACCTATGGAGATCGCCGGGGAGCTTCGTCATCTTCGTCAGCTGGGGCGAAGTGTGGGGCTTGTGGTCGCTCCCATCCTGGTAGGGAGTGCTACAAGAAGACTGGTGCCTGCTTTAAGTGCGGGTCGATGGAGCACCGGATCGCTCAGTGCCCTCAGGCATCCAGTAGAGGCTCAGGGAGAGAGGCACCGGCTCAGATTCAGGGGCGAGGTCCGATCAGAAGAAGCCTCAGACTCAGGCCCGGGTTTATGCTATGGCTGGAGAGCGTGATCGTGCTGGTGATCGCGTCATCTCAGGTATTCTCCAGATCCATTCTCGAGATGTATTTTGTCTGTTTGACTCTGGAGCTACGCATTCTTTTGTCTGCTATGATTTACTGGGTGATCTTGGACTGACTGCTATGCCTAGTGAGGTAGACCTATGTGTGAGTAGTCCGTTAGGTGGGGTTGCCCCTTGTGTGTTGGATTCTGTGTGTAAGGCTTGTCCCATAGTTAGGGACAAGACCTTCTTTGCTGACCTCATCCCGATGCGGATGACCTGTTTTGATGTGATTGGGCATGGATTGGCTAGCAGAGCACCATGCCCATATAGATTGTGCAGCGAGGAGAGTAGATTTGATCTGCCAGGCGGGACTCGTTTTGCCTTCTCTGGGAATGCAGTTCCATGTGCGCCGGTGATTGTCAGCGATGCAGGCAGCCAGTTTCTTGAGGAAGGGCTGCCAGGGCTTCTTATGTTATCTGCCAGAGGTGCGTGAGGGATCTAGCTTGGAGAGCATCCCGATCGTCAGAGAGTTCCCGGAGGTCTTCCAGGACGACGTGCCCGGACTTCCACCAGTGCGAGAGGTGGAGTTCACCATCGATTTAGCGCCAGAGACTCAGCCCATCTCTAGGGCCCCTTACCGTATGAGTCCGGCGGAGTTGAAGGAGCTGAAGGTCCAGCTTCAGGAGCTGTTAGATAAGGGCTTCATACGCCCTAGTGTTTCGCCTTGGGGAGCGCCAGTGCTGTTTGTGAAGAAGAAGGATGGGACCTTCCGTTTGTGCATCGACTACAGGGAGCTGAACAAGGTGACCATCAAGAATCGCTATCCCCTTCCGCGCATAGAGATTTGTTTGACCAGTTGGCGGGCGCCACAGTGTTCTCGAAGATAGATCTTCGTTCAGGCTACCATCAGTTGAGGATTAAGGCCGAGGATGTGCCTAAGTCCGCTTTTAGGACTCGTTATGGTCATTACGAGTTCCTAGTCATGCCTTTTGGTTGACTAATGCTCCATCAGTATTCATGGATATGATGAACCGGGTTTTCAAACCCTATCTGGATCAGTTTGTAGTGGTCTTCATAGATGATATCTTGGTGTACTCCAAGAGCGCAGAGGAGCATCTGAGGATTGTTTTGCAGACGCTGAAGGATCGTGAGCTTTATGCTAAGTTGAAGAAGTGTGACTTCTGGCTTGATCGCGTAGTTTCTTGGGACATGTGGTCTCGAAGGACGGTATCTCAGTGGATCCTGAGAAGATTAGAGCTGTGATGGAGTGGGCGAGGCCCACGAATGTTGTTGAGATTCGCAGTTTCCTTGGGTTAGCCGGGTACTACAGGAAGTTTGTTGAGGGGTTTTCTAAGATTGTATCCCCGCTGACCCGTCTGTTGAGGAAGGAGGTCAAGTATGAGTGGAGCGAGGCTTGCGAGCAGAGTTTCCAGGAGATTAAGAAGAGGCTGACGACGCACCGATTCTGACTTTGCCTTCTGGGACCGAGGGATTCGAGGTCTTCTGTGATGCGTCCCATAAGGGACTGGGATGTGTTTTGATGCAGCAGGGTAAGGGTAGGCTTATGGCTCGCGGCAGCTTAAGCCCTATGAGAAGAACTACCCTACCCACGATCTGGAGTTGGCAGCTGTAGTGTTCGCGCTGAAGATTTGGAGGCATTATCTGTATGGAGCGTCGTGTAAGGTTTACACGGACCACAAGAGTCTCAAGTATTTGTTCACTCAGAAGGAGCTGAACTTGAGACAGAGGAGGTGGTTGGAGCTACTTCATGACTACGATTTAGAGATCCTCTACCACCCGGGTAGAGCGAATGTTGTTGCAGATGCCTTGAGCCGGAGAGGTGCTTCGGGTGTAGCTTGTGCTCTGACGGAGTCCAGAGGTCCGCCTTAGAGCTGCAGCGTATGGGTGTTTGGGTAGTCAGACCCCAGTGCCAGTGTGATAGCAGCGCTTCAGGTTCAGTCTTCGTTGGTCGACAGGATCCGGGTTGGTCAGGAGGCAGATTCAGCTTTGTGTCGGATCAGAGAGGGGCTGTCTTCAGATCAATTCAGACTTCAGTGTCTCCAGTGATGGGTGTCTGCGTTTCAGAGGCCGTGTATGTGTGCCAGACGATGCAGTGCTGCGCAGAGATCCTTCAGGAGCCATGGAGCGCCATATTCAGTCCACCCAGGAGGGGTGAAGATGTATCGAGATCTCAGAGAGTCGTTCTGGTGGTCTGGGATGAAGCGCGATATTTCAGAGTTTGTTTCGAAGTGCCAGACCTGTCAGCAGATTAAGGCTGAGCACCAGAGGCCAGCGGGTTTGCTTCAGCCCCTTCCCATTCCTGAGTGGAAGTGGGAGAGTGTGGGGATGGATTTCGTCATGGGTTTGCCCAGGACTCCTTCGGGTTGTGATGCTGTTTGGGTGATAGTTGATCGTCTGACGAAGTCTGCTCATTTTCTGCCGGTGAAGAAGACCTTCAGTTTGGAGCGTTTAGCTCGGTTGTATCTCGATGAGATAGTGAGACTTCACGGTGTGCCTACTACTATTGTGTCTGATCGTGACCCACGTTTTGTTTCGAGATTTTGGCGCAGTTTGCATAAGGCCTTGGGTACGAATTTAGCGTTCAGTTCAGCTTACCATCCTCAGTCGGATGGCCAGACAGAGGACTAATCAGGTTTTGGAGGACATGCTTCGCGCATGTGTCCTGGACTTTGGAGGTAGCTGGGAGCAGCATGTGACTCTGATTGAGTTCGCCTACAACAACAGCTTTCAGGCGAGCATTGGTATGGCTCCGTTTGAAGCGTTGTACGGTAGGAGGTGCAGGTCCCCCATCTGTTGGGATGACCTGAAGGAGAGGGTCTTGGTTGGACCCGAGCTGGTGCAGGGAGCAGTAGAGAAGATCAGGACGATTCGGGAGCGTTTGCTTGTTGCTCAGAGCAGACAGAAGTGCTATGCAGACCAGAGGCGTAGGCCGCTTGAGTTTGATGTTGGTGATCATGTCTATCTGCGAGTGTCGCCGGTCAGAGGCGTGGTCCGGTTTGGGAAGCGTGGGAAGCTTAGCCCGAGGTTTGTTGGACCGTTTGAGATCCTGGAAAGGATTGGCCCTGTGGCCTACCGGTTAGCGTTGCCACCCGCTTTGTCTGCTGTTCACGGTGTTTTTCATGTCTCCATGTTGAGGAAGTATCTGCATGATCCGTCTCATGTGATCGACTACAGCCAGCTTCAGTTGAGAGAGGACTGCAGCTTCGAGGCGGTGCCTACTCGTATTTTAGCCAGGGATGTCCGTCGGCTTCGTAGTAAGACCCTACCTATGGTGAAGGTCCAGTGGTCAGATCAGTTAGAGAGTGAAGCTACGTGGGAGCTCGAAGATGAGTTGCGTGCCAAGTATCCCTCCCTGTTCGAGCAGTAAGGTGAGTTAATCTCGAGGACGAGATTCTTTTAAGGGGGAGGTGATGTTATAACCCGTATAATTCATACCTTATATATCAGTTGCAATGTTATTCTAAGTTGGATTATTGATTTCTTTGCTATCAGTTGGGACTCCGGCGGTATTGTTTTATTGAAGAGGGCAGGAAGGTCTTTGCATAAAACAATTAAGGTAATTGTTTTATTAGTTAATAAGGAGAAGGGTTCCTTATTTTATTCCTTACACTTTTCTAATTATTTTACATCACGTCAGTCCATTCGTGAGGAGCGTCTCGATCGTGGTTTGAACGTCAGTTTCCTCTCTTCCCTTTTCTCTCTCTCTAATTCCTCCTCTGCTGAAGCGTTGAGTGATCTACTGCAATCTGGTTGGAATCTCTGCTGCGTGTAATTCTTCTATCCGCCTTCAGGTTTGGTTCTCGAAATTCAGATTGGTAATTAGAGCAAGTTCCTCTCCTCTGCAGTTTCTGATTTTGGTTGATTGTTGTGATGAACTCAGCGATTGTGCTCTGCGTTTGGATTCGTGTTCTGCGTGTGGCTGTTGCTTTGCGAATTGCTGGAGGTTCTTCACACTCGATTTCAGGTTTGTGGTGCAGAAAGTTATACAGTTTTGAGTTTCCAAATTCTAGGTTTCCTTCGAATGTTTTCTGATTGCTGGGCTTTGATTGTGGAACTCAGTGGCCGTTGTCTGTATCGGATTGTGGTTCTGCGTGGTTGGGCTCTGCTGTCTGATTCGGGATTTGTCTACTAATTGAGGTAGGTGGTTACTCGATTCAGTTTGGAAGTTCAGCCATGGGGTGTTGCAAGATTGTTTGTGGTTTTGTGTGTGATTTCTTAGCGTTTGTTGTGATTTTGGAATGGCTAAACCCCCATGGTTTCCTGTTTTAATGTCTGATTTGGTGTGTGTGCTTAATTGGCAATTCGTGGTGTTGAATTGCGTTGTTTTTCTGCTCTGTTCGTCTTCTGAAATTTGCAGTTTTCGCACTGTCCGAACTTCTGTCCGAGCTTTGAAGTTCGGACAGTGCGTTCTTGCCTTACTGATTTTCAAGTTCGGGGTATGTCCGAACATCTGTCCGAACATGATGTTCGGACACACCCTCAGGTTTTTCTCTGATTTAAGTTCGACCTGTGTCCGAACTTCGACGTCCGGACACAAGGTCGGACCTTCCGCGTGTTTTCCCGTAAAACCTGTCCGAACATCCGTCCGAACTTGGATGTTCGGACATTCTGAATTCCTCTATCTGATTTCAACTCGACTTGTGTCCGAACATTGATGTCCGGACACAAGTTCGGACATTTGGCTTTCTCTGGTTTCTGAGTCTCGACTTGTGTCCGAACTTCGACGTCCGGACACAAGTTCGGACACCCCTCTGTTTTCAGCGTAACTTCTTCGTTTGAACTCCGATTTGAGTGCCGTCTGCGGCATTGGATTCCTTATGTTCTGTACTACTGATTTATGAGTGTTTTGGCATATTTGCAACTTTGCTTCTGTTTAAGCAATCCTTCTGTTTTGGGACATAGCACACTGTTTCTGAGCCGTGAATGGCTGGGTCGAGCTATTCCGTGGTATACCATGTAGACGTCATTCTGAGTGTGGGTCATTCCCTTTCTGTTCTGTGGGGTTGACGAACCCTTTGGCTCTTTCGAGTCATTTCTGCGTTGCCGAGAGACCTGGTATGGTCTATGGGTCTCCGACCCTTCTGAGTGTGTGCATTGTGTTTTGTCCCCTTTCTGTTTAAGTGCTCCGACTGTTTCTGATATGGGAACCCCTTGAGTTCCACTCTGTTTCTGTTCTGAAAGCTTCTGGATATTGAGAATTGTGGATAAATGCTTATCTTCTCCTTCTTCTGTTTTCAATTGTTTTGAGCGACCTTACTGATGACGGTCGCTGCTTACTGGGCATAGTTGTGTGCTCATTCCCCTACTTCTAACATTTTTGCAGATTGATCAGCGAGGATCATCCTAAGTTCTGGAGCTATAGTATTTAGCTTTTATGTTCATTCAGTTTGATACTTTGAGATGTTGTAGCCTTCGGGCCTTATACTTTTGACTTCTGTTTCTGACTCAGTTTCGTATTTGGGATTTTGGTATTTGTTCCGCTGTATTTGAGTACATTGGTTTACAATGTTTATGTAAACTTCGTTTTGGGCCTTTATTGCGTTTGAGTGTTTTAGAGCCTTGCGTTATTAGGTAGTAATACGCGGCGTGTAGCACCCTTAACTCTTAGGCCGGTTTTAGGGGTGTTACAAAATGACTGAAAAATAAATGACAATAAAATAAAGAGTTAGTAATTAGATGTCAGAAATTAGATGTCCGATGTCCGATAGTTAGATAGTTAATAGAAAACTTAATAAAATTAAAAACTGTCAGTTAACCGTGCCGGAGGTCCCCGGCAACGGCGCCAAAAACTTGTTGTTGAAATATGTGACTACTTCTTCAACCTAGGCAGTGTACCTAATCGTTTTGGCGGGATAGTGGAATTGTGGGTGTCGAACTCTTGGGGACCTTCTGTGGTTTAACTGATAGTGCAATTTAATCAGAATTCTAATTAGACTACTGAACAGAAACTTATCATTTTTTGAGAGAAATTGTGGTTTAGAACTTAGTGTAAACAAAACAGTAAAAGAACAATTAATTAAAACAGATTAATAAAGCAGTTATGAAATCTTTGTTTTTAAGGAAGCACCCCGGGTTGTTCTGCTCACCTATTTTACTCATTTATATTATTGTAGACTTCCCACTTTAACAATAAACTCAAGAATCTTAATTAGTTTATTGACCGTTCCCTGTCTAATAAACCCTGATTAATTTAAATAACAAGCGCAATTCCTTGTTCAAGTTATTAATAAATTAATCGCATTATTAATAATTCCTATTGGAGACTGGTTAACCTATAGGTGAAAACTCACTTCTAGTCGTTGTTAGTACCTAATGCTCGGGAGTCTGATCATCAGACCGGTACACCTGTATTTATTCTGCCTTGTTAATCACGTGGGTGGTTAACGGCGTTGTAGCACCGAATCGTTTAGTTATTGTTTAGTTATTTTTCTGCTGCGAATTTAGTTATTGTTAAGTGAATTGTGGGGGTGTTACAGTTTGTAGGTGGGGTGTTACAAAAAGTGGTATCAGAGCGAAGTATCGCTCTGATGACTGGAAGTACCGAGCTTAGGAAGTACCGAGTTAGGAGTTTAATACTTTGGGTTAAGGGTTGAGTGATAGCGTGAGAGATACGCTAGTTAAGAATTACCAGTGAGTGCTGGAAACCTACAATATCATCCCCGCCCTCCACAACCCCCGTTTTATTACTTGGGGAAGAACGCCAAAGAGATGGAAAAGCCCCCTCTTACACGGGAAAACCCGATCTGGCTGTTATTAAGTATTTCTATAAGAACAGAGAACAAGTCGTACGATGGATCCTAAGAATGAGAAGTCCCGGAGACGGTTCCCTTCTGAACGACGTTAACCACACTTAATGGCGGAGAATTGAAGAATCCTACGTATGGAGAATGGACTTTCCAGCAGCCTGGGTCGACATGCCTAGCAGTCGAAAGAACCCGGCCCAGCCAGCAAGAAGGAACGCACTAACCGTGCAATGAAGTAGAAAAGTGAATTAACGAATCCTGAGAAACATGTCTACGGGACCCCAATTGTTAAATAATACCGAAAATGGTATACTAACCGACTGAGGAACAATCAAGGTTGGATAACTTCTAACCTACAACGCCAAGGAGGCTGTAATACCCGATTATCATAGTTCAGACATCTATAGGAGTATTCACGAAACATACTTCAATAGGACTACAACGCAGTGCCTAAACAACTAAGCCTCAGTAACCACAGTAAACGAGTGGCGACGAGCAATAAGGAGTGACACAGAATTAAGTGCATAAGGGTCTTTGAGAACAGAGAAGCACCCTGATTGACGACCATAAAGTCAAGATCAATGAGAAGTTGTGCAGAAGGTTGATTATCAAATTAGAGGATAAAAGTAAGAGCCAAAAAGGCCACTGGATACGGTACGGGTAAAAACAATACCGCAACTGATATATGTTGAACCGGTAGCCAGTCAGCATGGTGCACTTGCCATGGCAAGTGCTACAATAACGAGGCTATTCGGGAAAATTTTAATGACTACGAAGTACTTAGTAAAGTACCATGAAGTTGAATGAGGTCATCATAACCTTGGAAGGGCTTAACAGCCTAACCTTTGTATTTGAGAATATACCAGTCAGCGAGAAGCTAGACTCGGTTAAGGCAAGAAAACATTTTAATACCAGGAGAATTTTTCTTTCAAACTTAGATATATTTCAAACTCTTTTTCAAAACCAAATTTTCTTTTAAACTCATATTTATTTCTAACCTTCTGTTAAACCCAAATTCTCTCAAACTTCAGATCTTCTTTTATGCCAAACCAGAGAACCTACACCGGCCTCAGTGCCACATGGTAGGTAAGTAACACAACTTTCGAACAACCTTAGAAAAATCCTAAAACCCAAGAATACAATGAGTCCGTACTAAATACAAACAGTGGATAGACTTCCCTTGATTAAGTTTGGGAAGCACTGATTGCATGTATCATAAGACGATATAAGAGGAGTTGACAACAGGATACTTCACATAGGCATGTGACGGACACTACGAGTGTACGAAATTGAAATGTGGGACGACCGCACTCCGATAGGAGCTTGCGGGCCTGGCAGACCTACTTATAGGTTAGTCGGGTAAGTAGCAATGTATCAATAGGGTACCCCACATATGTATACGAGTAGAGTCAAGAACACGGGAAGTAGTCGACTCCATACTACGGTCAGCAGTAAAAGTCCAACAAGAGCAACTGATTACCACGAATGGTTAAAGTAAAACAATTCAGTTAGTTAATGAAACTAAAGGAATTAGTGAATTCATTTCAAGAAAATGTTTAAGAGTAAGGAAGTGCGAAGTGAACTAACTAGTAAGTAAAGACATCGCATATGTCTCAAGAATCCTGAGGGATAAACATGATAGCTGGAACGAATACCCAGCCTATACATGGTAAGACAAAAGCCTAATATGGACACGTTAATGTGAAACCAACTGGATGAAACTCCCAGAATAATCACCTAGGCTATCAGGTAAAACCGATCTTCACTAAAGAGGATATTAAACCCAGCCAAGGACGAAAGGAGGTGTAGTTAACTAAACGTACCCATAATTACAAGCCAGATGTAATGGCATAACCTGGTAACACCTAGGAGCAATCCTTGAAGGGTGTTTGGGTCAACAATTGTTGCTCGGTTTAAAACCGAATGGAACCCACTTAACAGTAGAACCTGACACACCTAAGGGGCCTCCCATGAGAGGAAGCGTGATGCAACGACCTTGTCATGGAGCTCAATACAACCTCCAAACAGTGTGAGGGTGTATAAAGAAGTAAAAAGTTGTGTGAACAGCCTGTAATAAGTAGAGCTCGAGGCAATGAGGCATATAAGCCACAGACCAAATGTGTTAAGTAAATTTAATTGATTACAAAAAGTTTGTGTTATACAAGGCAGTATAGCGGAGAATGAACCATTGCTTTAAGAGTGGAGATACCTCTCGATATTGTGAGGCCGCGGAAGCGGTAGTTATGTGAACAGTGTTTAGGAAATATGTTGAAATTTGACCATGTCATTATTACCAAGGAATAACTTGGATAAGAATAGTACGAAAAAGAAGCTTTTATAGCAATTGTGGAAAATCGGAAGAGTGGTCAGTTACTACCAAATGATAGGTGTGTTCAGCATGAAATGTAATGCGAATAATGCTAAGGGAGCATAAACCTACGAAGGATAGTATATTCGGTGATCATCCAAGTAGAAGTCAAGTCGTAGTATAATTGACATAAGTACATGAGCGGAAGCTAACATAATAGTGGATGCCATGTGAATCAATAATGTCGAAGGCATTAGAGCATGGAGCGCAACGAGCGACCACTATATGTAAATGATATGGACAACAGGCAAAATTACGAGTTAGACTCAGTGGAAATACAAGGTAAGCTGGGCAGCAAGCCAGCAGCCTATCCATTAGACTAAAGATCTCACGGATAAGGTATTGTTCAGTCCTATTGCAACTGCATTCGAAACTGGAAGTGTCCTTAGAGGATCAATTTGATAACAGAAGTAATAAGCTTTGGGACGATAGTACCCCATTGCTAAATAATCAACCCGTACTAGATACGGAAGACTGGTAAAGAAAACCTGTGAATATGGTGCAAGCCAGTTGAGTGAAAAGCTATAAACAAAACCGTGCGGCCTTGAGCCGTAGAGACACGAATAGTGTTGGACATACCAACAATCACAACCTAAATGAATTCCACAGCAATAAAAGTGGATGAAACTTACAAATGCTATAAAAACCGATGCATAAATAAGGCAAGGTCATACAAATGAAGAGTATTTGTAATTAAGCATGATCCGGAAGGAATAATCAGGAGTAAGTGACTATAGAGGCACTGAATACCAAATACCGGTATACAATATACCTCATGTGTGAGGGAGCACTACGCATTAGACAGTAGCTCAACCTCAACTGACAGTAAGTCGGTAGAACAAAGTGAATGATCATGAAATACATAACAGTATACACAATAGTTCAAAGAGAACTGGATAGAAAATCAATAACTCACCGAATTCGCGTACGGTAAGAGATACCACGCGTCGGTTCAGAAACCGTTGTTCCCGAGATAGGAGTGATAATGGGAGATGTACAATACATTAACAATAACGAAGAGGGCGAACCAAGCTCTAAAGTTATCAGGGTCGCGCAGTAGAAGCTAGTGAGCCCACAATTCTAAAGTTTAATATACATACTGAGTATGAGTAAATGGCTAATAATCTATGCCTAGAAGCCTCACAGGCCAGAATCAAAACTGATTATGAGTTAAATAAACTCCAACGAGAATTCTTGGTTCAGGGACATAACCATAAATATGGTTAAGATCCTCTGACCGGAACGCATTGTAAAATAAACCATGTGGAATTTAAAACACTTCATGACAACGGAACGTCTTAAGCCAATGTTAAGTAATAACAAGTGGTCCCTTTTAAGGGGGGTAGAGCACATAAACGCGTACCGTGTGTTTACGTACAAGTGTACGTGAGCGATGTTGCGTATAACAAAAAATAACTTGTTATGATATTGTGCATAGCACAAAATAATTTGTTTTGATGATTGGTGTGTATATTACATGAACATACGCATTCATTCATGGTTTAATTGTGGTAATTGCGCACAGAAGATGCGAATACCATTGTTTAAATAACCCAAACTTAATTAGGGTGATTAAATTACTCTAATATAATATTTGATGACCAATTAGTGCCTAAAGGATTTTGGTAAAGAAAATAAATCCAAAAGAAAAGAGAAAACGTTTAAAAAGCGAAAAACGCTAAAGTGAGTGTTTTGTGACCGTAGCAGGAAAACGACCTCGACAAGGGTCTTAGAGTGATTTACAAGGCTTAATAATGCATAAATAGTATATGGGAACAATTCCCAAAGAAACCAGATCCAAATAATGTGCTAAAACGCTAATAAAGCTTTAACGCACGTTTTTCGAGAAACCCAAAAACGTGACTTTGAGTGGTCAAACGAACCCGTAAAAATTATAGTTCATCACATAACTATAATTAAGCATTAATGGAAGCTTAAGAACCATTAAAATTAAAGAAACAAGAGAAATCCAGAAACAGGGCCCGGTTAGTGAATAGTGCTAAAACCCGGTAAATAAATGAGTGTTTTTTGTAAAAGACGTAAAATGCTCTACCTTGTATACATATAGGGGCCGGTTTTTATTACTTAATCAGCCTTCCCTCTCTTGTATTAATTAGTTAGAAAGAAAAGAAAGAAAGAAAGGAAAAAGGTAAAAAGTTAAAAAGGTTACTTCTTCTCTCTCCTCCCTCATTTCTCTCTTTCCTCTCTTTCTTCCTTTTCTCCTTCCTCCAGCCAGCTCCCCATCCCTCTCCTCTAGTTTTTACGATTTTGAAAACCTCCATGGCCACTTCATCTTCTCCTTCACGCTCTAGCTACATACAAGCTCTTGTTTTCTATCTTTCAAAATTCCGAAAGGGTGAAGTTCGTCTCCATGGGTATATCCCATTTGATGAGAAAATGGCACCAACTTGAAGCTTGGAGTATCCTCTATCTCCTAAGGTAAAAATATTCAGGAAAAACTCATTTTTCTTCACCCTTCTTTCTTGGCCGATTTTGCCCCTCTTTGTTACCTTATTTTCTTCTTGTTTTGGAGCATTGGTTCAACTCTTCAATGGTGGTGGAACCCTTCTTTTTATTCATGGGTGAAAACTCCTCCTAAAACTCCAAAGGTAAAAACCCTAACTTTGTGCTTTAAGCCCCTTCAATTGAATTTGAGTGATTATAAGGGTTTAGAAGTTTAATTACACTCATTTTGTGTTTCTTGGGTGTTGGGATGGAGTTTGAAAACTCCATTGCCCACTTGACCGAAAATGGCAAGAGGAAGAGAAGAGGAGAAATGGAGAGAGGAACTTGTGAAATTAAGGTAATTAAACTACCTGGGCGCTTATTTAATTGGTTTAGAATATTGGGAATGGGTAAATGAATGAATGACCCGAAACTGGAATGGAAATGCACTTTGTTGAGACTAGAGATAATTTGTGGAATTGTTGTTTGAATTGAGGGCCTTGAAGCCAAGTGATTTGAGTTTGTGGTTATATTGTGATTTATTGAGATTTTGGAAGCTATAATGTTATTTGATGATTTGGATGGAATTATTGATGTGCTGGTAGAACCCCTTAAGGGTGTGGCTAGTTTAGGATTGGTTTAAGTGAAAATTGGTGAGGATTGATGGATTTGGACATGTTAGGTTTATAGGGAGGTTATGACAAAAGTTAAGTAGAAAATGAGTGTTTTAGGTGGCTTGGTAAGTGGGGGAAACTTAAGTGTTTATGAAATACCCCAAACTTAGATATGGTGTTTAAATGATAAACTAAGATATAAGGAGGCTAAATAAAGCCTTACAAACATTAAGAAACATTTCTAATCAATGAAAATATAAGGAAACACCAAAAGAGTAGTTTAAGCAAAAACGTGCCCTAAGCTTGGAGAGACTTGGGAGAGTACCCAAATATTGTTCTAAGACCTTAGTAATTTCCTAATGGTCATTTTAAATCAATATCCAAAGAAAACCAAGCTTGAAAACAAGTTAAAACACAAAATGTGCTTTAAGGAGTCTTAAAGCACATTTTTGAAAAATTGTCTTGTAAATGAGTTTTGAATGGCTAGGTGTTCATCATTACTCTTTAATTAACATGTGTACTATATAGTATCACATTTGGAAGTCTATATCAATGGGAAATCAAAAATTTCACAACAATGTGCCTTGTTTTGTGAATAGTAACTTAATAAAGCTAGTTTATAACATAAATCAATATAAGTGAAAGATTTGGTCAACAAAGACTTAAGTACCCCTTGTTACTAATGGGGGCCGGTTTCTTATAAGGTGAGTCACCACCTTTATGACTCATTAAGCAAATAAAGACTTATAAAGCAAAAGTACTATTCACCTTTTAACATAAATATCACACTTTACTCACCTCTCTCCTCACCTCTTCATTCTCCATCTTCTCCACCGATTTTCTTTGCTCTCTTTCTTCTCTCTCACGTAAAACTCAACCTCCATGCTAGCTCCATCTAGTTTTGCGCACATCTTGCTCATTTTAGCTCCAAAACCAAAACTAAATACATATATCTCTTAGTTAGCTCAAGCTCCTCCTTTCTATCTTTTCAAAACTTCAAGAGCTTCATTTTGGTGCCAAGTCAAACCACCATTAGAGGAGGAAATTCAAGTTTGGAGACTCCATTGGCTTCTCCATTCTCTTAAGGTAAAGAAAGCGTAAGAAAATCTAGGTTTCCATCATTTCTTTCCTTGTCCGAAAATTTGCACTCATGGGACTCCATGTTTATGCCTTGTTCTAGCTTGTTTTCTACTCTTCAAAGGATTGAGGAGGTCCTTCTTGCTTCATATCCAAGCTTGTCTTGAGAAACCAAGGTAAAACAATCACCTTAATACCTTAGAGCACATTTTTAACCTAGGGTTTGTTCCTTAGGGTTAATGTATTATCTAGTACTCATTGGAGTCATTAGATATTGGTTAGAACATTGGCAAGGAGATATATATTGGTGACCGAGATTGAGCAAGGAAAACCCTAAGGAAGAAAGCTTTTAAAGCTTGTAAAAGAACAAGGTAAATTACTTACCTTAAGGGGGTTTTATTGTTTAAGGGAATGGGATTTAGATTGTAATGAGTTTAGTGTAACTAAGGAGCAAATGAGGAAAAAGAGATAGTCTAAGAATATCAAGGTGAATTACAAGAAGCATTTTATTTCAATGGGAGCCTTGTTGTGTGTATTCGCAGGTTGAAGGCAAATATATGTGGAAATTTAGTGGTTAAGATTATTGTCATTTAAGGGCCTAAGTGCCAAGCATTTAAGTGTATGTACTATATGATGTGTGTTAGTTTTGTAAATTGTGTGTTAAGGTGTTGTGATGAGAATTTGAGTGATATTGGTTGTTTGATGGAGAAGAACCAAGTGTTAGGATGTACTATATACTAGAGAACCCATGGCAAAAATTTAAAGGAGAACTTTAGTGTTTAAGATATTATAAGGGGATTTAATGACTAAGGAAGTACTAGGAAGTTCTAGAGGTTGTCTTGGTGAAAAAGGGTGAGATTAAGGTGTTTTAATGACTTATAATGACTTAGGTATCACTATGAAGGATTTAGGAATCAAAAGTATGTACTTGGGTATTTAGGACTTAGGTAAATGTTGATAAGGGAAGCTAGGAAACTTTAGTAAGTTTGAAGTAAAAGAGCATAAAACTTTTAGGTGGTTTAGGTAGAAACTAGAGCTTAGAATTTAAGGAAAACCTTGGGAAGTGCAAGAAAAGATGCTTTGGAGATGATGTTGTAGTAGTGAGGGAACATTATTGGCATAGTGGTTATCATAGGTATGAAACACCACTTAGAAAACCAAGGAGAAAATATCATAAGTGTAGGAATTTTGGTATGAAGTGAGTAAGTGTTTAAGGAGATAGAAAATGAGTTTTGTGGGTGTTGTATGAGGGTGTAAGTGTGCCAAATGAAGTTAGAAGACATTATGAGGGTTTAGGAGAAGTTTGGTGAAAATTGGTTAAGTGTTTGAAGGCTTAGAAAATGAGTGTTTTGCCTTGTCCGAACATCCGTCCGGACATGGACGTTCGGACAGGCCCTGTTGCGTGAAAATTTTCAGAGTCTCGACTTGTGTCCGACCTTGGGAAGTCCGGACACAAGTTCGGACGTACCTGTTTCTACTTTGAATTTTCCTCGACCCTCGAAGTCCGGACACATGTTCGGACATGCGTCTGTTTTCAGTTTTTAGTCTCGACTTGCGTCCGAACTTGGGAAGTCCGGACACAAGTTCGGACATGCCACTGTTTTGGCCAAAAACCTTGTTTAAGGATGGGAAATGATGAGGATAATTAGGTATTGATGTTATAAGATTATTAAGGACATGTTTGGTGTGTGTAAGGGTCATTAAGTGGGAGAGTAAGTGTAATAGATAATGAAGAAATGATGCACTTAGGAGTTAAGTGAAAAAAACCATAAGGCTTAGTGAAAACAATGAGTAAAAGTTGATGTCTAGGAAGGCTAAGTAATTCTATTGAGTTGGATTGAATAATAACCTAAAACTGAATGAATGTTTTAGGCTTTGTGAATTGGGACTTGGAAGGAGATAAACCAAACGATCGTCGACGGTGAACGGTACAATATTTCTTGTGACCTGCTTGCTAACAAGGTGTCCCTCGGCTTGTGTGCTATCTGTTTAATTGCTATGACTAAAACAAGATAAAGCATGCAACCGGTTATATTTGTTCTCGTTGTGTTTGTGTTATCTTTACACTAACCCGCGAGACTTGAGATTGTTACTAACCAAGTTTAGTACTTACTGAGTTAAGAATAAGAGTTAAGTTTGGTGGTTGTTGGTTAATGCCCGTTAAGGCTTAGCTAGCACATAGTGATTAAGATTTCTACTAACTGGAACTTGAGTGAGGAAACCCAGGACCGATCTCCGGTCATGCATGCTATGGAAAAAGGGGGACGATATCTGAATCAGATCCGCCCTCCGCTTAAGGACTTGTCTTCGGACTTGTAGCCTAGGGCCAGTTGCCGGCTTAGCTACGCTGGACTCCCGTCCAAAGTAGGTGGCATTAAGATGGAGCGGTGGGATCACCTAAATCCCAGGTTCGAATTAAGCTACAACCAATCCCTTCCAGGAACGGTTTGTAAACTGAGAATAAGTTGAGATTAAGATTAAGATAAGGTAAGGAACTAAGTTTAAGGAAATGAGGACTAAGGAGGGGGTTACTAACCCACTTGATAAGGGAACGCTTGAGTCGTTCATTGTTTGTGAACTATACATGTTCATCTGTGGTTATTGTTATTGCACTTCATATTATGCTTGTGTATGTAATCAATTTCCATGCTATCGACAATTAGTCGTCGTAGCCCCGTTAGCTTGGGGGCCATGAGAGGGTGTACCAACATTCGTGCTGACCCCCTTTGGGGGCTGTTTTTACACTTACAGGTAAGAGACCCATGAGGACGCACTACGAGAGTAGGAGTGGTTAGACTTAGGATGGGATGTTTATTTTGAGTACGGGATGCGCTTGTGCACCCGTCTGTTTATATTTAAACTGTTGTAAGGTTGTGATTATGTCTTAGCTATTTGTACTCGGTTGGTTGTGGTATTATGGATGGTGATGTTTTGGGTTGGTTATGTATTTTTGATAAGTGTTGTAAACGTTAAGGCCGGTATATTCTAACGATCAGACCGTGGCAAGGTCCAGGTGTTTATTATTTCCGCTGCGACGTATTCGATTAAGGGTTCAGTTTTGCGATAACCACGATTGGCTTTGGATGGGGTGTTACAAAAGTGGTATCAGAGCGTAGTTACGCTCTGATCAAGAAATACCGGACATGAGTAACCACCGAGTTAGGATATAAGTTAAGGAATAAGTGATGGGTTAAGGGTCTGAGAAGTTAGAGTGAGTAGAGTCAGATGACCACTAATAATTGTGGATCGTCTTTACCGTCTACGGATGTTATAAATTCGTTAACCGAAACAGTGGTGAATACGAATCTAATGTGAGTTATGCTTGTTCAGATGGCAGGACGTCCTAGGGGAAGCCGAGGTCGCGGCCAGGGTGATGATGCTTCAGGAATACCTGGAGGGCAGACGATCGCAGAGATCGTAGCTGCCGCATTAGGGCATATGGGCTATCAGCCTGGTGTGGGTGCACCACCTCCACCGCCACAACCCAGGGAACCAAATTGGGTGAAGAGTCTTGCAGACCTTCGACCCGCACACTTTAAGGGGGAGACCGATCCCGCCAAGCTTGAGGCGTACATCTCCGAGCTGGAGACCGCCTTCGAGACCCTTGACGTCCCTGCTGGGATCAAGGTGCGTCTAGCTGCTTTCTATCTGAAGGGGGCGGCAGGCGATTGGTGGAAGCTGGTGAGGGCCGAGCATGTGGCCAATCCAGAGTTCGGCTGGGAGCAGTACACCGCCTTGCTACGAGCAAAGTACTACCCCGCCCATTTTCAGACGAAGAAGCGCTTACAGTTGGATGCGCTTAAGCAGACAGACAAGATGACGGTGGACGAGTATTACTCAGAGTTCACCGCCTTGCTCCGTCTTCTGCCAGGTCTTGGATATTCTGACCAGATCCTGGTGGACCGCTTCTATGGTGGGCTTAGCCATCGACTCCGCTACGGCATGGGGCCGACGAGTTACACTACCTTGCAGGAGTGCTATCACGCCGCTGCTAAGGTTGAGACAACCGTCCAGCTGAGGGACGAGGAGAATACTAAGAGAAAGAATGCTGGTAAGAGCTCGGAGAGTCAAGGGCAAGGAGGGTACAAGAAACAAAAGTACCAGCCTCAGGCCCAGAAAAATCAGAACCCAAAGGGGAAGGAGGAAAAAGAGAAGGCTCCGGAAGAGCCATTGAAGTTGACATATGCTTATGCAGCTACACCCCTGCGCTCTAGGGCGCCAAAGGGTAAGGAATTGATATTGAATGAGTTAAGAAACAATTTAGTGACCGTTTGAGAAGTGGGTACTAATATTATGAATTATCAGGATCTGAGACTGAGAAGGGAGCCGGTGGTGGCTACCAACGACGCTTCATCTGTAGGTGGTGTCACAAGGACCACCCCGGGCTCGATTGTAAAGGGAATAAGGTGGAGTGCAACTTTTGTGGAGTGTACGGACACCGGGCATATGAGTGTTACCGGAACCCTGCTAGCAGAGCCTATTGGCCCGACACCAGGGGCAAGGGCAAGACCGATCAGGGAGCTGGATCTGACGGTCAGAGGAAGGTGCAGTAGGCGGCAGACAAGAACCCAAGGGTGACCCAGAAGTCGGGACCCACATTACACATGGTGGACCGGGACGATGAGCCTGAACCCTCATCGAGGCCAGGTACCGCTGTAACCATTTAGTAATAAAAATTACCTGCTTACCGCATTATCATGCATGTTTGGTGAATAAATGAGTTAAGTAAGAATGAGGTGAGATTAGAACTTAAGTAAGATATAACCTACTACCACTTTAGGAAGATTCAACATCTGCTACCCAATACCATCTACACCTAACCCGGAGCACACCGACATCGAAACCATAGACTTTCCAACCAAACAATGTCAGGTTATCCGCCCAGGTATGATCTTATTAAGGGGATACCTGACACCCGAAGCACAAATAGCCATCATCAGAAGATGCAATCAACTAGGAATGGGACCGGGAGGTTTTTACACACCGGAGTACCCAGGGGGAGCAAGGATGAGATTAAAAATGATGAGCTTGGGCAAGGATTGGAATCCGTATGCCAAGAATTACCAAACCACGAGGATGCAAGATGGAGTCTCACCACCGGAAATACCCGAAGAGTTCCATCCAGTTATTACACAAGTCGTGGAAATCGCTCAGCAGTTGGAAGCTGAACCGATTCTAGACATTCAAGCAGACATTTGCATTGTGAACTTCGACGAGAAGGACGGGCGACTTGGACTACACCAGGATAAGGACGAGACAACGGAGTCTCTCGAAAGAGGGATACCCGTAGTGTCTTGGTCCATTGGGGATGATGCAGAGTTTTTATACGGCGAGCAGAAGCGTGCGGACCGTGCAAATAAGTTGGTACTTAAGTCAGGTGATGTGTTAATTATGGGAGGAGAATCAAGGATGTTATACCATGGGATTAAGAGAATCAAGCTGAATACAGCACCGTCAGCAGTAATCAATGCGAGGCATATGAGACCAGGAAGATTAAACCTAACCTTTAGACAATATTAGCCATGTAATGTTAGAATGAGATGAGGAATGAGATGTAAGATTAAAGCACATGTTGTAAACAGGATGGTTATGAATAAAATAACAGTGTTGTTCATATAAATTGTTTCGACTCTTGTTATACCATCAATACTCATGAAGCTTATGAATACAATTAGGTTATGGACTCGGTACGGAAGGTGCATTAAGCATACTTACAGAGGCACAGGCCGACGCCAGCGGTACTATCCTCACCGGCACCTTTCCGATTAATGGGATTGAGGCATCAATTCTCTTCGACTCAGGGGCCTCGCATACCTTTGTCTCAGCTTCATTCCCGAGTAGGTTGGGGCTAGACGCTGATGAGCTACCCGACTTCACGGTTACATTCCCGTCTAAGGAGAAGGTTTGTTGCACTCGTTACTACCGAGGAGCCACTGTCAGAATTAAGGGAGAAGACTTTCCAGTCAGTTTCATTGAGTTCAGTGAGCTAGGATTTGATGTTATCTTCAGGATGAACTGGTTGGAGCGGCACAAGGTACGTATCCTCTGCGCCGAGCATAGATTGCTGCTCAGGAGTCCGTCTGGGGTAACAATATCATACCGCCAGAGGCCCAGAGAGCCTTCGACTAAGATCATCACCGCCATGGCAATGTATAAAGAATTAAGGAGAAAGGAAGAAGTGTACCTCTGCTATGTACAGGACATAGAGAGAGACCCTGAGTTCGACCCCGACTTACCGGTAGTTTCGGAGTTCCCCGACTTGTTTCCACGGGAACTGCCCGGCATGCCACCCACTCGGGAGGTAGAGTTCACCATCGAGCTGCTACCTGGCACCGGACCGATAGCCAAGGCACCATACCGCATGGCTCCGGCAGAAATGAATGAATTAAAGGAACAATTGAAAGATTTGTTAGATAAAGGATTTATAAGACCAAGTGTGTCACCATGGGGAGCGCCAGTCCTCTTCGTGAAGAAGAAGGATGGTAGTCTCCACCTCTGCATCGACTACAAAGAGCTGAATGCAGTGACAGTGAAGAATAAGTATCCACTACCCCGCATTGACGATCTGTTCGATCAGTTGAAGGGAGCATCTGTGTTTTCCAAGATTGATCTCAGATCGGGGTATCATCAGATAGCCATTAAGGAGGGAGACACTGAGAAGACGGCATTCCGGACACGATATGGACACTATGAGTTCACAGTGATGCCGTTCGGATTGTCGAACGCACCGGCGAAGTTTATGGATCTGATGAACCGCTTGTTCCGGGAGCAGCTGGACAAGTCGGTTGTGGTGTTTATTGATGACATTTTGATATACTCGAAGTCTAAGGTTGAACATGAGGAACATCTGAGGAGAGTATTGGAAATATTGAGGGAGAACCAGCTATATGCTAAGTTCTCCAAATGTGAGTTTTGGCTTGACCAGGTCTCTTTCCTGGGTCATGTCATCTCAGATGCTGGGATCTCAATGGATCCAGCGAAGATTGATGCCGTACGTACTTGGCCAAGGCCGAAGACTGTTACCGACATCCGGAGCTTTCTCGGTCTGGCAGGTTACTGCAGGAGGTTTGTCAGGGATTTCAGCAAGGTCGCGAAACCGATGACCAGTCTGATGAAGAAGGATGCACCGTTCTTGTGGACGACTGACTGTGAGAAATCATTTCAGAGCTTGAAGGACTCACTGACCACTGCACCGGTTCTGACCATTCCAGACGGTACAGAGGGCTTTGAGGTTTATTGTGATGCATCCGGCAGAGGGCTGGTTGCGTGCTGATGCAACATGGCAAGGTGGTGGCATATGCCTCACGCCAGTTGAAGAAACATGAGGAGAACTACCCCACACATGATTTGGAGCTGGGAGCTGTAGTCTTCGCTTTGAAGATATGGCGCCACTACTTATACGGGGTTAGTGTGACGATCTACACCGATCACAAGAGTTTGAGATACATATTCACTCAGAAGGAGTTGAATCTTCGACAGAGGAGGTGGTTAGAGTTTCTGAAAGACTATGACATTGACCTCCAATACAAAGAGGGGAAGGCCAATGTTGTAACAGACGCCCTGAGCCGTCGAGCACACTCACTCCATTCGCTAGTTTCTTTCTCCAGCTTGGTTGATGAGGTGCGAGAGGCTCAGAGGACAGATGAGTACATGAGAGAGGTCAGACAGAAGCTGACAGATGGTACCTTTGAGAGTCAGAAATACGACTTCAGACTTCATGATGATGATCTGATCAGACTTAAGGGCCGGTTATGCATACCACGGGGCAACACGGATCTGAAAGATCGTATACTTAGAGAATCACACTGTTCTTCAGTTTCCATCCATCCGGGAGCCTCTAAAATGTATAAAGACATGAAGAGATACTTCTGGTGGTCGGGGATGAAGACAGATGTTACCGAGTTCGTCTTGAGGTGTCTCACATGCCAGAAGGTGAAATTTGAGCACTGACGACCGGGCGGAATGGTACAGTCGATGCCAGTTCCGGAGTGGAAGTTCCATGATATCTCCATGGACTTCGTAGTTGGGCTTCCACCTGCTAGGGGAGGTCTCAACATGATATGGGTGGTGGTGGATCGCCTTACCAAAGTAGCCCGATTCATACCGATGAAGGATACTTGGAAGGTGACCAAATTAGCTGAGTTATTCGAGAAAGAAATTATGAGACATCACGGGATACCGAAGACCATAGTGTCAGATAGAGATACCAGCTTCCTTTCAAGGTACTGGAGAGCTACCAGAGAAGCGTTGGGTACAAAACTCAAGCTGAGTACCGCGTTCCATCCTTAGACAGATGGTCAGACTGAGCGTACTATTCATGAAATACCCCAAACCTTAGTATGTTGTTTAAACATTAAAACATGATTTATCAAGACAAGAAAATGTCTTAGAAACATTAATAAACAATTTAAACCATAAAGAATACAATTAAATACCTTAAGGTCAATATGGGCTAAAATGTGCTCTAAGCTTGGAATAAGCTTGGGTAAGACCTAATGAACTTACCAAGACCTTATTTATATGTTAATGAACATATTAAATCAATTACCAAAGAAAACCAAGCTTGAAAACAAGTTAAAACATAAAATGTGCTTTAAGAAGTCTTAAAGCACATTTTTGAAAAATTGTCTTGTAAATGAGTTTTGAGTGGCTAAATGTCCATCATTACTCTTAAATATATATGTGTACTATATAATATCACATTTGGGTGGCTATATCAATGGGAAACAAAAATTTCACTTCTATGTGCCTTGTTTTTATGAATAGTGATTTTATAAGCTAGTTTGTAACATATGTTGTATTAAGTAATTAATTTGACAAACAAAGACTAAAATACCCTCATTGTATTATAGGGGGCCGGTTTCCTAAGTGTGGTGACTCACCACTCACTTATTAACATGTTAAAGAAATAAAGATGACTAACTAGGTACTATTTGCTTTAAGGCTTAAATATCTTCTTAAAGCAAGTTTTATCTCATTCTCTCATTTCCCTCCTCCATTTCACACGGTTCCAACTTCTTCTTCCTCCCTTCTTGCTGTTCTCTCACGGTAATATCACCACCACCATTAAAACTCAAGCTTTGACCTCTTGTAAATCCAAGCTCACTTAACCAAATCAAAAACAAACACCACCATTCTCTTCCTCTCATCAAGCTCTTCATTTCTATCTTCTCAAAACTTCAAGAGCCCCATTTCGGTGCCATGGAGTTCCACCATTGAAGGAGCTTGAGCTTGTCTTTCCACATATTATTGATCTCCTTTGCTTCTAGGTAAGGAATCTCAAATAAAAACTACATTTCCTTCATGTTTTTGCCTTGACCGAAAATGTGCATTGATGGAGCTCTTTGTGTGGCTTTGTTCTAGCTTCATTCCAACCTTTCATGGACTAGGTGGAGTCCTCTCTTCATAGATATTCAAACTCTCTTCAAAGATCAAGGTAAAACAACTACATTGATGTTTTTGAAACAATGTAAAATTAGGGTTTACAATGAGATGAAGCTTAAAGCTTGAATACTCATTATGATATTTGTATATTGTTTAGAACTTGACAAGGAATCAAATACCTTACCGGTTTTATAAGGAAACAAGAAAGAAGTTGTTTGGAAAAGAGGTAAATATACTAACCTAATGTTGTTTAATGCCTTAGGAGAAATGAGCTTATAATGCTTGTTAAAAACTACCTAAAGAGCAAATGGTGAATGACCTAGTAAATGTTCTCAAGGAGACTAGTAAAAGAACATATGTCTTGTTCTATGTATTTGCAGGTCAAAGGCATATATATATTGTGGAAATTCAGTGTTTATGATTTAAGCACTTTAAGGGCCTAGGAGCCATGCATTTTAAGGGCCTAAGTGCCATGCAATTTAAAGTTATGTATTATATTTTAATATAGTGAGATTTGAGTGAAGTTTTGTGAATGAGAGTGTTCTTGGTGTTCTTAGTGTTCTTGGGTGTTTAAAGGTGAAAACGATGTGCTTTGGTGTGACAAAATGCTAGGAGAACCTATGTCGAAATTTAGGAAATGAATAAGGAGTTCAAGATGTTTTAAAGGAATTTTGACGAACTAGGAAGTGCTCTAGAGTGTGTAACAAGGACTTAGGCATGACCTTGAGGTTTTAGTATGTACCAAAGTCATTTTGGACTTAGGTAAAGACTTAGGCAAACTTTGGTAAAATAAGGAGAAAGTGTGAACTTGAAAAAGGATTTCAAGAAATGACATAAGGAGTTGATGGTAGGAAATGATGCTTGATAGATGATGTTAAAATGAAGAGAAAGTATTTTGAGATAGTAGTTATCAAGGTATGAAACACCACTTGGAGACTAGGAGAAAACGTTGTAAGTGTTAGGAATTTTGTGAAGATATAAGTAAAGGCTTAAGGAATTAGAAAATGAGTTTTATGAGTGTTTAAGGATGTCTTAAGGTGTGTTTGAAGTGCCCAAATGAGGTTAGGGTGTACTAGGATATATGGGATGAAGTTTGGAGTTGAATGAGAAAAGGAAAACAAAGGTCTGGGGCAGACCGAACTTGCGACCGAACTTGCAAGTTCGGTCGAGCCCAGTTTACCCTGCGAGAATTGGCTTCTGGAATGGACCGACCTTGGGGACCGGACTTGCAAGGTCGGTCGGGCTTGTATTTTGTGTACGGATTGAGTTACTGGAATCGACCGAACACGGGACCGGACTTGGCAAGTTCGGTCGGGCTAAGTTTTCAAAGGGAAGAAACTCTCGGGAATAGACCGAACATGCGACCGAACTTACAAGGTCGGTCGGAGTAGAAAATTTTGACGGAAATGTGTTCTGGAATGGACCGAACTTGGACAAGTTCTGTAACACCCCAACTCAATCCAAATGTGGTCTCACTACTTAACAGCATACATATAAACATGTCATAGCGGAATTCTTTACAATCCAGGACCTTGCCACGGTCTGACTACAGAATATACCGAATATTAGTACATCAATCTTAACCATTTACATATCCTTCTTACAACCCCCTCACATCCTATACATCTTACTAACTCAAATTGTCATACGAGTGTACATGCACAACTCGTAGGCCACACTTAACCCGTAACACTTGTACCCCTTCTTACTCTCGCGACAGCCGCTTCCTGATGTACCCGTGTAGTAAAAACAGCCCCCAAAGGGGGTCAGCACGAATGCTGGTACGATCCCCTCATGGCCCCCAAGCTAACGTGGCTACGACGACTAATTGTCGATAGCATGGAGGTTGATTAAATGCACAACATAATAGTAAATGCTGCAAACAACAATCCATATATGAACAATCAAAGTTCACACACAATGAACGACTTAAATGCGTTCCCTTAATTAGAGAGTTAATTATTTAACTCCTTAAGTAATGTTCCCTCTTAATCTTAGTCCATCCTTATCTCACCTCAATCTTAGTCTTATCTTAATCTTAGAAACAACCATCCTTTAATAAGGAGTGGATGTAGCTTACCTTAATCTTAATATTACAAACCATCCTTTAAAAAGGAATGGTTGCAACTTATCTTAACCTTACCTTAATCTTAATCTTAATAATACAAACCATCCTTTAAAAAGGAATGGTTGCAACTTATCCTAACCTTACCTTAATCTTAATCTTAACTTATTCTCAGTATACAAACCGTTCCTGGAGGGGAATGGTTGTATCCTAAGTCCAAACCTGGGATTTAGGTGATCCCACCGCACCATCTTAATGCCACCTACCCTGGACGGGAGTCCAGCGTAGCTGAGCCGGCAACCGGCCCTTGGCTACAAGTCCGAAGACAAGTCCTTAAGCGGAAGTCGAATCTGCTATAGATACCGACCCCCTTTTTCCTTAGCATGCATGACCGGAGATCGGTCCCGGGTTTCCTCACTCAAATTCCAGTTAGTAGTAATCTCAAGACCCTGTTTGTTGGTTAACCTCTTCCGGTTCATATCATCCCTTATTAGGGGCGTTCCTTAGTCTCACTCAATTCCTTACTAAACATTGGTTAGTAAGTTCTCACGGTATGTTGTGTTAGTTTTCAAACATCACACAACAATACAATAAATATAATATATTCCGGTTGCATGCTTTATCTTGTTTAGTGAGCACACAAAACAAAGAGCACACAAGCCGAGGGACACCTCGTTAGCAAGCAGGTCACAAGAGAACTATACCGTTCACCGTTGGTCGTTCGGTTGCTTACTCTCTTCCGGAGTCCAAATTCCCAAGTCCTAAAACATTCATTCAGTTTTAGGTTGTTAATCACTTAACTTAATTCAACTTACTTAACCTACTTAACTTACTCAACGATCCCCACCTATCACCTCTTAAGTCCTTATAGTTTAACCTTAACCTCAAAAGCCACTTACTTCTCATTATTTCTTAAGCTTGTTTATGCCCCTAATGACCATTATATGTCATTAATTATGTCCTAACAATCTTATAATATCATTACCAAACAAGTCCCAACCTTAAAACCCCATTTTTCAACATTCTGTAGCTTTTTCTGATGGGTCCGGGTTTGTGTCCGAGGTTGTAAACCCGGACCAATACATCGTAAAACTTTCTGGACAATTTTAGGACTGGTCCGGGTTTGAGTCCTGGGTTGCAAACCCGGACCATCCCACGGCTAAACTCTCTGGATAGTTTTTGGTGTGGTCCGGGTTTGTGTGCTAGTTTGCAAACCCGGACCTACACTAAATGTGTCCAGAACGATGATTTTTGACCTCTGTTCAACCTCATTTCTTATCCCATCTTTTCCTAACCTCTCCACAAGTATTCTAGCATGTTTAAACCATTTTAGAACCTTAAAACCCTCCTAATTCATCCACCAAACTCATTCTTAATTCCTTGATCTTTCACCCAATTTCTTACAAGAACTCCTAACACTTACGCTTAGTTTCTTACACTTCCAACATGTAGTTTTTGCCTAAGACCTCAACTAACCCAAGTGTTTCTTCACAACCATCTTAACTACTCCTCAAGCATCATTTTGCATACTCACTTGCTTTACTCAAACTTCTCAAAACTATATATAATCTAGCACATGCTTACATCCTTATGAGTCATTATATCTTATTCTTCCTTCAAACTTTGTACAAGTTTCCTAGCTTCCTTAACCATGGTTTTTGTGCCTTAAATTCACCATTGTAACCCCTAGTCCCTCTTATACCCCACTAGGTCTTCCTAGTACTCAAGAGCTCCATAGTTTACCCATTTTCACCAAGACAACCCTTAATGTTACTAGTACATCCTTAGTCATAAAATCTCCTTGGAACACCTTAAACACTTAGCTTCCTCTCCAAATTTTGACATGGCCTCCTTAGTATATTACAACACCCAACGTTTAGTTTCTCACCCTTAATAAAATCATGAACACTCAAACCCTTAGTACACATTCTTGGTACACAAATTACACCCTCCAAACCTCTAATCCCTCCTAAACAATTCTAGGCCATTCTAAACTTCAAGAACAACTTTGTTAACTCATTTCCACTCAAATTTCCTTTAATAACTCCTAGTAAATCCTAGGTCATATTAATTCACAACCACCACCAAACACTTTGTTTCCTACTTAAATTTCGCCATAACTCCTCTAGTATATTATCACGCCCAAATGCATTGTTTTTCTCATTCAATCATCTCACACACATCAAATCCTTCTCATTCACAACAAACTCAATATATTGCAATAATCTTAAATTGCATAGCACTAAGGCTCTTAAATGACATGGCTCTTAGGCCCTTAAATGACTTAAACTTAAACACTGAATTTCCCACATATAAAAGCTTTCAACCTGCAAATACACCCATCAATCTCATAGTAATTATAATGCTCTTAAAGTCCATCTTAAACTTATATTACTAACTCATTTCCTTTGGCTCCTTAGTCACAAGTTCACAAGCTTATTTAAGTTCTTTTCTTAGGTTATATAACCCAATACACAATGTAAGCTCTAAGCCACATTGGTATCCACCTAAACTCATCCCTTAAAACTTAAACCACCATTAGGTAAGCATTTTACCTTGTTTTCTCAAGCTTATCTTAACTTCCTCCTTAGACCTTCTTCTTGCATGAATCTCGGCCACCACTTAAATTCCCCTTGCCAATGTTCTAATCAATATTCAATGACTCATATGAGTACTAAACAATACACTAACCTCAAGGAATAAAAACCTAGGTTAGAAATGTGTTCTAAGGCATAAAAGTGGATGATTACCTTTGAAGTCTCAAGGTAGACTTTGGCATTGAATGAAATAGGACCTCCACTAGTCCTTGGTGAATAAATCAAGCTAGAACAAGGCATAAAAACAAGGCCCCATGAGTAGAAATTTTCGGCCATGTAGAAGGAATGATGGAAACATGGTTTTTCTTACATTTTCTTTACCTTAAGAGAATGGAGAAGCTAATGAGCTCTTCAAACTTGATTTTCCTCCATCAATGGAGTTTCCTCTTGGCACCAAAATGGAGCTTTGAAAGATTTGAAAAGATAGAAAGATAGGTCTTGGCCTAACTAAGAGAAATATGTGTTTAGTTTTTGATTTGGAGCTAAAATGAGTAAGTTATGGACAAGGCAAGGTGAGGCAACCATGGAGGCTGCTTGGGACGGTTTGGAACAGAGGAAAAGAAGAAAAGAACCGTGGAAGAAGAAGAGAAATGAAGAAGAGAGGAGAGAGGTAGGCTAATATAAGGTATTTGCTTTTATAAAGCAAATAGTACTATTCTCTCTTTTACTCTTCTTTTCCTTTATTTGCTTAGTCATGTGGTGACTCCTCACATCAAAAACCGGCCCCCTCTTGTAGTTGGAGATATTTATGGTCTTAGTTGACCATCTCATTGACTTATGTTGACTTAAGCTTAATTTGGGCACTATTTGGCACTATTCACTAATTAGTGCACATATTCGTGAAATTTTTGGTTTCCCATTGATTTAGGCTTCCTAATGTGATACTAATTAGTACACATGTTGATTAAGGTGTAATCATGGGCATTTAGCCACTCAAAACTTATTTCTAAGACAATTTCTCAAAAAGGTGCTTTAAGGAGTCTTAAAGCACTTTTTGTGTTTAAGCTTGTTTTTGAGCTTGGTTTTCTTTGCTAATTGATTTTAAATGACCATTAGAATATTACTAAGGTCTTATCATGATATTTGGGTACTCACCCAAGTCTCTCCAAGCTTAGAGCACATTTTTGCCCTAATTGCCCTTAAGGCACTTTCTTGTGTTTTCCTTGGTTTAAATTGTCTACCAATCTTTCTAAGGCATATTTTAGCCTTTCTAAATCATGATTTGATGTTTACTTAGCATACTTAGGTTTGGGGTATTTCAAGTTCGGTCGGTAAGGTCGGTCGGACCTAAACTTGTAAAAAAAAAACAGAAAAGAATGTGACTTATGTAGTTAACCCTAGGGTGTATAATGAAGGTAACCTAGGGTAAGATAGACATTAAAAAATGTCATTCAATCATGTTAAATACTTAGTAAGTTTGAAGTTAAATAAATAATTAACCGACGTTATTAACTATGTATAGGAGTGACCTACGGAGGAAACCAATCGAGGCAAGGACCAAGGTATGGTTTTCTTGCAGTCTGTTGTCTACCGGTTTACACCAGCTTGGGTGTTGTTTTCTTTTCTGTGTGTTACGACCTTATAAGATTAGGGCATGAAAAGAGTTTACGGTTGTTATATATTATGATGTTATATTATTGTGACTCCTTTCCCTTGGTGTGTCTAACAAGACCTAAACACTTGCTTGTGTGTGACTTAACAATATATTGTGTGATCACTAACAAGTGCTAACCGGGGGAGTGAGGAGTCCGGTCATGTTCCGGCCACGCGTGTGAGGACGGGAGTCGATGTCATATCCGGTTCGGCTCTCTTGGTGTATGTATAGGTTGTATTCCAATTTGGTTTCTACCTTCCCTTAGCTTATCCAAAGCTAGTTTACTGACTCACATCGGGCCACAGGGGCATACAAATGTTGTTTCGGTGTGCTTGGGATTACTATATCCGACACACCTTGGGTATAAGTTAACCGTTCGATTTAACTGGACGGTAACGAGGTTGGTAACGAGCTTAGCATGAGATTGGCATTAATCTCTAGGCTCACTATGTATACTAACTATGGTGGAAGGTTCCTTGTGTGAACCGGTTTCATGGTGTTATATATTGTTATGGTGCTATGCAATTTCCCTTGCTATGCTATGGTGTATATATGTTGGATGTTTAAAATGAATGCCATGTTATCATGACAATTGGTTGCGCGTATCCCGGTAGCCGATGGGCTGCGCGTTAACCATACCAGCAAAGGTTGCTGACCCCCTCGGGGGCTCCATATTTTACTGCAGGATGAGGATCGAAGGAGCGGAGTGGCTCTAGATCCTAGGTCGTTGATGTACTTTTGGTTATTTTGGTTGTTGAGCCCGGGATGCGCCTGTGCTCCCGAGGCATTACATTTTGGTACCGTTTGTTAAACAGTGGTGGATGTTTACAGTTGGTAGTTGTGATGTAAATTGAATACTCAGTATTGTTGGCTATATATATATGTGGATGTTAGGATCTATGCTCGGGAGTCTGATCATCAGACCGATACACTTGTATTTATTCTGCCTAGTTAACCACGTGGGTGGTTAACGGCGTTGTAACACCAAAGCGTTTAATTATTGGTTGGTTGGTTATTTCCGCTGCGATTTCAGTAGTTGGTAGGGGCGTTGTAGGGGTGTTACAAAAAGTGGAATCAGAGCGAAGTATCGCTCTGATGACTAGAATACCGAGCTAGAAATATACCGAGTTAGGAAACCTAACCATAGTTACCTAGTGAACAGATTTGGGAAGGTTAACCACTAACTAAGTGTGGAATTACCTTGTTGTCGGGAAGATGCTACAATCGTTGGACCGACAAATGTGCAAGCACAGTGCTAATGAAATGTTCATATGAATTCAGATGTCAGGTAGACCACGAGGTAGAGGCCGCGGGCGCGGTACTGGAGGTACGGGTGACCAGGGCGATGATACTACGGCACAGACCATGGCTGAGGCAGTAGCAGCCGCCGTAGCCCAGATGGTACCCCAGATGGTTGCTGCATTACAACAAGGGCAACAGCCCGGAGTTCAGCCACCATCACCACCGCACGAGAGACCAATTGGGTCAAGGCGTTGGCTGATCTGAGACCGCCGTCATTCAACGGGGAGACCGTCCCTCGAAAGCTGGAGGCGTACATCTCCGAGCTGGAGACCGCCTACGACACCTTGGCAGTACCTGCTGAAGCTAAGGTCCGTCTTGCCGCTTACTACTTGAAGGGTTCGGCACAGAGTTGGTGGAAGTTGGTGAGAGAGGACAGGATAGCTGATCCGGAGTTTGGTTGGAGGGAGTACACGGCTCTACTGCGAACCAAGTATTACCCTGTACATGTGCAGGAGGCCAAGCGCCTCGAGCTGGACAGTCTGAGGCAGGGGGATAAGATGTCGGTTGATGACTACTACACCGCATTCACCGGCCTTATCCAGTTGTTACCAGACCTTGGGTACTCGAACCGGGTGTTGGTGAACCGGTTCTACAATGGTCTTAGCCACCGTCTCCGCTACGGGATGGGGCCAGCTGAGTATGCTACCTTGCAGGTAATTAGAGTACCATGTTGTGAATCAATTTATGCCATGAGTGAATGTTAATGTGAGTTGGTGAGTTGTTTTGCGGGGCATGACTGACATCCTAAAATTCAGGAGTGCTATCATGCCGCTGCTAAGGTTGAAATTACCGTCCGTCTGAGGGACGAGGAGAATGCGCACAAGCGCAAGGCCACGAACGAGGGCCAGAGTCAGCAAGGGTATGGGGGAGGAAAGAAAAAGAAACCCTACCCTCAGCCCCAGAAGAGTCAGTACCAGGGTGACAAGGGCCAAGCCCAGACCACCACAGTTGATGAGCCACTGAAGCTCACGTATGCGTATGCGGCGAAGCCCCTACGCTCCTACCCGCCTAAGGGTAATTACTTAATCATGTGTATCTAGTTGAGGTGTATGTTGTTAAGATGGGAAGTGAGTATTGATTGTGTGTTGTTATAGCAGCTTGCGCGGGTTCTGGACCGGAGCGCCACTTTTACTATAAGTGGTGTAACGGAGACCACCCCGGCAAAGACTGCAAAGGGAATGACGTGAAGTGTCATTACTGCCAGAAGATGGGGCACCGTGAGTTTGAGTGCTGGCAGAACCCCAATGGCAGGAACTATAAGCCAAAGGGGCAGTGGAAGGGTAAGACTACCGCGACCACTGAAAGCCCGAAGGCGATCATTCAGCAGTCTTTTGACAAGAAGTACACTGAATCCCAGAAGGGGAAGGGTACGGGGTCCGGCAAGGCCTCCCTGAATGTGGTGGACCGGTCTGAGGCACCAGGATCCTCTTCGAGACTAGGTACCGCCTAAACTGTTAAATGAAAAAGTGATTGCTTACCGCATTTCATGCATGAGTGTTGTATTAGTGAGTCTAATGTACAACCACCTAAGTAATGAGTTAAAGAATGATGTAAGAGACACCTAAATTAGACAATGTGGAAAACTTAGGAACCTTCAATATCTGTTATCCAATCCCGCCCACACCAAACCCTAAAGAGACCACCATCAGCATCACCGAATTCCCACTGGAGCAATGTCAGGTTATCCAACCAGGTATGATACTCTTAAATGGATACCTGACACCGGAAGCACAAATCCACACCATCAGGCATTGCAACGAACTTGGAGCAGCACCAGGAGGTTTCTACACACCCGAATACCCGAGCGGTTCGAAGATGAAGCTGAAGATGATGTGCATGGGTAAGGACTGGAATCCCTACACCAAGACATATCAAGATGTGCGAGCTGAAGACGGAGCAACTGTACCAGGCATACCTGAGGAGTTCCTTGCGGTCGTTAACCACGCCGTGGGAATTGCTCAGCAAGTTGAATCGGAACCGATTCCGAACGTGAAAGCAGACTTGTGTATTGTGAACTTCTACCAGAAAGGTGGACGATTAGGATTGCACCAAGATAAGGACGAGTCACCCGAGTCTCTAAGTAAGGGAGTACCCGTGGTGTCTTGGTCCATTGGTGATACCGCTGTGTTTATGTACGGCGAGCAGAAGCGTGGTGATCTCGCAAAGAAGCTAGTGTTGAAGTCAGGTGATGTATTAATCATGGGAGGACAATCAAGGATGTTGTACCACGGTATCAAGAAGATTAAATTGAATACCGCACCATCGACAGTGGTAAATACCACACATCTGAAACCCGGACGTTTGAATTTGACCTTCAGGCAGTTTTGAGCCTTGTGTAATCATGTAATGTAATAAGCCAGTTGTATGTTAAGGAAGCTATCTATAGCCATGTCTACAATGTAACCCACTTATGGTGTAAAGACTGTGTTAATGAATAAAGGGATGTTGTTTGGAGTGTATCAACGTGTTACTACCGTATACTTATGAGTTTGCCAATGAATTAGGCTGTGCACTCGGAACGAGAGGTATACTGAGTGTCTGCAATAAGGCAGAAGCCGGCAAGAGCGGCACAATCCTCACCGGTACCTTTCCAGTGAATGGCGTGGATGCATCGATCTTGTTCGACTCTGGAGCCTCACACACGTTCATTTCGCTATCATTTGCGAAGAGGCTGGGGTTAGACGGTGAAGAGATGCCAGACTTCGTGGTCACTCTTCCGTCGGAAGAGCGGATCAGGTGTACCCGCTATTACCGAGATGCTGTTGTACGAATCAGGGATGAGGAGTTTCCGATCGACTTGATAGAGTTCGACGGACTAGGTTTTGATGTGATTATCGGGATGAACTGGTTGGAGCGGTACAAGGGTAGAATCCTATGTGCCGAGCATCGACTGCTTCTTCGGAGTCCATCTGGGGTTACTATATCATACCACTAGAGGCCCAGGGAGCCTTCGACACAGATCATCACCGCCAGGGCCATGTATCGTGAGTTACGACGAGGAAATGATGTATACCTCTGCTATGTCCAGGACATAGAGAGAGACCCTGAGTTTAGCCCAGATGTGCCGGTAGTGTCGGAGTTTCCTGATGTATTTCCTAAGGAACTGTCGGGCATGCCGCCAGCACGAGAGGTTGAGTTTGAGATTGACTTAGTTCCGGGCACCGGACCCATTACGAAGGCACCTTATCGTATGGCTCCAGCAGAGATGACAGAGCTCAAGGAGCAGTTGAGAGACCTACTCGACAAGGGCTTTATCCACCCTAGTGTTTCACCATGGGGAGCGCCGGTCCTCTTCGTGAAGAAGAAGGACGGTAGCCTCCACCTGTGTATTGATTATCGGGAGCTGAATGCTGTTACGGTGAAGAACCGTTACCCTTTACCACACATCGACGATCTATTTGATCAGATGAGGGGAGCATCAGTATTCTCCAAGATAGACCTACGTTCCGGATACCACCAGATTGCCATCCGTGACAGTGATATCGAAAAGACAGCATTCAGAACTAGGTATGGGCATTATGAGTTCACAGTTATGCCGTTTGGCTTATCCAATGCACCAGCAAAGTTCATGGACTTAATGAACCGCTTGTTCCAAGATCAGTTGGACAATTCAGTGGTAGTCTTCATCGATGACATACTTGTGTATTCGAAATCGAGAGGTGAGCATGAAAGCCACCTGAGAGATGTGTTGCAAACATTGAGGAAAAATCAGCTGTATGCTAAATTTTCTAAGTGTGAGCTTGGTTGAACCAAGTATCCTTTTGGACATGTGATT
>CM041783.1:98792112-99069945 GCA_023374045.1 Limonium bicolor | reverse complement strand
TGTTTTGGTTTTGGAGCTAAAATGAGTAAGTAGTAATCAAAGGAAGGTGAAGCTAGCATGGAGGTTGTTCTTCACGTTGGAGAAGAAGAGAGGAGCAGCTCAAAACCGGTGGGAACAAGAGAGAATGAAGAGGTGAGGAGAGAGGTAAGTAAAGGTGGGATATTTATGTTAAAGGTGAATAGTGAATTTACTTACTTTTGCTTTATTCTCTACTTAGCAAGATAAGTGTTGTGAGTCACACTTTAAAACCGGACCCCTTGGTCAAATAAGGTGTATTGTGGTCTTTGTTGACCATTTGATTGACTTACTTTGACTAATATCTTAAACTAGCACTATTTGGTTACTATTCACTAAACAAGGCACATAATTGTGAAATTTTTGATTTCCCATTTATTTAGACTTCCTAATGTGATACTAATTAGTACACATGTTAATTAAAGAGTAATGATGGACATTTAGCCACTCAAAACCCATTTACAAGACAATTGTTTCAAAAATGTGCTTTAAGACTCCTTAAAGCACATTTTGTGTTTTAACTTGTTTTCAAGCTTGGTTTTCTTTGGTAATTGGTTTAAAATGACCATTAGGATATTAATAAGGTCTAAGAATGATATTTGGGTGCTCACCCAAGTCTCTCCAAGCTTAGAGCACGTTTTTGCTTAAACTGCTCTTTTGGTGTTTCCTTATGTTTTCTTTGATTAAAATGGTTTCTTAATGTTTATAAGGCATTATTTAGCCTTCTTATATCTTAGTTTATCACTTAAACACCATATCTAAGTTTGGGGTATTTCAGAAACCTTGCAAACCCTATTTAGAAAATTTAAACAACTAGCGAAAAGGTAAACGCGGACTGGAGCCATCCTACTGGGCTTAAGTCCATGAACTCCAAAAGCCCACTTAAACAATTCAACGAGAGTTTGGGCCACTCTCAAAATAAACCTTAAATCATTCCAGATTAAATGAAATGGGCCTAATGGAAGATTTGATTAACAAGATCTAGCCCAGATCCTTATGAGAGAATAATTGTAAACCATAAACAATAAACCGGTAAGAATAAAAGACATTTAGCTTTATGAGTTCCTTAGCTAATCAGTATTTGGAACACCTTAATTATAGGTTATTAGTGGAATTTGGCACTTTCAAGTTTGGTCACTACTTCTACACATACCAGGTACGATTTCTCGTACTAAGATACTGTTGCTAACGAACTTAAGGAGACGTTTTGGAAAACGCAAACTGATCTTAAATGAATTTCAGAAGGAATCTATTTGTGTGACTAACTCAGCTTGATGTGACTAACCGAGCCTTGAATGTGAAACATACCTGGTTATTGGTTCCTCCTATCTAGTTGTTTCATTAGACATTAACTGCCTAGGGTTTACGCTTCTGCACTCTGTATGACTGAGTGTTCTGGTGTTGCACTTGTGCAGTTAATGATCTAGTGGGGTAACTGGGAATATAGGAAAATATCGGATATTGGTAAATTCTTCCTTGGACTATGGGTACTGTTTCATCCATGAGTCGAGTTTTGATCAGCCTTATTGGAAATGGATTCTTTCTATTAAGTGGTGGACACACTTTTTACCGATGACTGAGAATGGGTCAGTGGCAGCGGAGGTCTGCTATACCTCGTCCATATGGACAACTGACAACGGAGGTCTGTTTACCTCTGAAACAGTATATGCTATCCTAATACAATCCGATCTGATCATCTATTCCATGTTACCTGGTCTCGATTAGAGAATTTCACAAGAGTAGAGAGAAAGAGAGAGCCTTAGTTAGAATCGAGTGTGAGTTTGATTGCCAAATGTAGCGTATCTTATTTCATGGGGGTACACCCCTATTTATAGTATTTTGGGCCTGGTTTTTATGGTGCCAGCCTGTATTTTACATGTATAAATACGGTTCTACCCCCTCCTAGCATCTTTGACTGACCACAGACGGTCATTCGTACAATACTTTGCTTTGCCTAAGTCCTATCCTCATCCGGCTGGAGACGGCCGGATGCCCTATGCGCTTCCACTTCCATCCGGCTAAAGCGGCCGGATGCTCTATGTAACCCGTTTTGGCTTGACACCATTTCTTCCCTTCTCATCAGTCCCACAAGTTCTATCTTTCTGAATTTTGGTGAAGAAAATAGAACTTCTGTGCCTTGTATTTTGACGAAAAATTTTGCGACTGAGTTTTTTCGGTTCGTCTATGCTTCGTCTTTTCCTTATCCCAGCCCCACAAGTTCTTTTTCTTCATACTTGGAGAAAAGGAACTTCTTATCGGTCACGTGCATAGGTCGTGGTTCGAACCTGCTTCGTACTCTCTTTTTGAATTTGCTCCGCCTGTTCTCGGTGTAGAATACGCAGGGTCTTTCTTTCGACTAAAACATCGGAAGCGTCTTTAGGAAGCGTGTGGCCTTTCTCTTCCCCTGCAAAGAAAGGATACTTTCTGTTCGCACAAGTATATATATATTTATTTGAGCGGGAAAAAACTTTCCTTAAAGCCCGAATTTTGAGCTTCCTCTTCTTTCTTCTACTGCCCCTTTGCTTCGACTGTTCTTCTTCTCTCGCCTCCCTGTCGTCGTGTGCTACCTCGTCTTTCATTGCCGTCGCCGCCCTCTGATCCTTCGTCAATCTGACAATGTCTTCTTCCTCCGCAAAAAAGTAAACTCGCTGCCAAATTTCCGCCTGCCATCGAGGCAATTCAGGGCTCTCGCTCTTCTAACGGCTTTCGCCCCTCGTATCTGAAATCCACAAGACCCTTCCTATCTGGGCGTCAACCTTCTCCTTCCTCTCTCAATTACTCTTCCCTTTGCGATTGCCAGGGATGTCGAAGCCCCGCTTGGCACAGATTTTCCTGCCATCCTCCGACTCTCACCCAACGACGACTTTGGCCGTGGGTACGTAGTTTTCGCTGATTTTTTCCGCTCCGGTCTGACCATTCCCCCACCCTTTTGTGCTGGGCTTCCTCCTTCGCCGCTGCTGCACTCTCGCTCACCTCCACCCAAAGGCCATTTCGCACCTCCATGCCTTTGTCTCTCTTTGCGAGGGAAGCAAAATCCGGCCGGAGGGTACTGATTTCGTCCGATTCTTCACTGTTAGGGTTGACCCGGATAGCTTAACCCTCATCGCGAAGGCCGGATACACCCTCTTCGACTACAAGAAGGCTCACGAGTGGGGGTCACGGTGGTTCGTCATTGTTCCTCCATCCGGCCGAGTACTGGGCGTCCCATACTGTGCTGAGGTTATCAAAGGCCAGCTAATCAGTCCCCAAACCCCTCCGGCTGAGCTGCCCATTTCGAAGATTCTGAGGGCATTCAGCAAGGAACCGCCGACTGTCGAGGCGTTTTTTACAAAGGCACGTTTGTCTTCTCTGAAGACATATCACAGTAAGCGTCTTTAACTCTTAGTACGAAATTTTGTCATTCCTATCGGTCTTCTTATTGTTTGACATGCTGTATGTAGATTTCTTCCAGAAGGGGGACAAGATCGGCCCCTTTCATAGCTGGAACTTCGTCACCTTCAAGAGTGGGGACGGAAAAATCAATTACTACGACACGCTGGATGCTGCTACTAATGCGGCCGAGCAGCTTTTGGAGAGTGCTCCTCCGGCAAAGCGCTCCAGGCAAGAAGCCGGGATGACCAAGCCGGTCTCTCAAAGAAAAAGAAGAAGCTAGAGTCTCCTGAACGTGCTGACGCCGGGCTGTCAGGTACATGGCACGTGAGCCCCAAGTCTGGGCGTTGTGTCTTCCTTCCCCTCACCCCTGGTTCGGGTTTAGACCTTGGTTCTCGCCTGGGGCGGGAGTCCGGTCATCCGACTCCTATTTGCGAGCAATTTCCTGATTTGACAAGTTACTTTTCCTCAGATCCTGCTCAGGAAAATACCCTGGAGGCCACAGGCTTCCGCGCTGGTCCTTCGGCTGAAGAAGGTTTTGGTTGCTCCGTCGCTTTTCTTGTTCCTTACTCCTCTTCCCTTTTTTAGTATCCTTTCATTTCCAGTTTCATCCTTCTGGTCCTAACTGTTTTTATTATTGCGGCAGTCCCTGCTCCTGCCAAGAAAAGACTAAAAAAGAAAACCACATCAAACCGAAGGTCCAGAGCCAGAGGTATCAGGGCAAACCTCCGGTGATCCCGAAGTTTCAGGATCATTCTTCATTGATGTTGCTGCGGCCACGGAAGGGATAGCAGCAGGAGGGATAGAGCATAGTCGTCAGGTGCCGGAGGATCCTGAGCTCCGGAGTAAGCAGAGGGAGGACTACATAGCTTCTTCCTCTTCCTCCCCTCCTCCCGCTCAGGAGTCCTACACTGGACCCTCCCAAAAGGAAGGGTGGTTTTACCATTGCGGGCACCCTCTTCCTTTAATATCCTGCGACGCTGCCAAGTACTCCTCCGTCTGGAAGGAGGCAATAAAGAGATCTGGTCATCCAGACGGGATCTTTGCTCCTCCGGCCACCTTTACTGCTACCAAAAAAAGGCTGCGGCTTGGAGATGGGGGGGCAGATGCTATCATGCGGCATTCCCTCCCAGCAAACGAAGTGTTTGACATGATGTGGGGGGGAATTTTTCAGGTTGGCATGGGTATTTCTTTTGTGTTTCTCTTTTGTTTTGGCTTGGCCTTTTTCCTTGATTTTATGAATTGTGTTGTTTTTTAGGTGATGTCCATGGCCCAAAGTGCTGAGGTTCACTTTGGCAACCTCCAATCCAGGCTTCGCTATGAGGAAAGCCGAGCCAATAATGTTGAAGAGGAACTGAAGCTGTCCCTCTTCTCATGACTTACATTGACCAGGTCGAGTATGAGATTGACCGTAAGGCAAAGGAGAGAACTGAGGCATAAACAAAGACCTGCAGTTGTCCCGGCGGGAATGCGAGCGTCAGCGTGATGAGTATGAGCTGCAGCTGAAGAAACTCCGGGAAGAGAACTTTTCTCTAAGAGGCCGGATCAAGGAAGCTGACAATACTTTGATAGAGGTATAAAACCATCTCTTTTTCCCTTGTCAAAGATAAGCTGGTTTGGTCCTTCTTTGATCTCGATATTATGCTGGATCAGGTGCGTTCCATGCACCGGAACGAAGTGAACAATCTTCAGGCTGAGAAGACCTTCTTCTATCAGAGAGGAACTCTTTCAAGCAGGAGGCTGAAACGCTCGAGCTGGAGAAGCAAACTCTTCAACGGGAGAACAAGCTCTTGTGAAGGAAAAAGAAAAGCTTATGCAGGAGCTTGATCGTTTGTTGGAAGAAAAGGCCGCTGGAAGAGCAGTCGAGGTCCTCCTTTGATCAAGAGAAGCAGTCTCTGCTCCGAGATTGCTCTCTTTTGGAAGAGGAGAAGAAAACTCTTGCTGCGGACAAAGCTGCCCTGATAGAAGAGAGGACCAGGCTGGAGGAGAAAGTAAAAGAGCTGGAGGAAGCCAAGTCTCGCTCTCAAGCCGAGAATACTGAGCCACTGCCATGGTAAACCTTCAGGCCTTCAACTTTTGTTTCTCCTTTTGCCCTTTCTTTTTCTTATTCTTTTTTTGTTCCGGCTAGGCTTGAGTTCTGCCAACTTACTGAAGCACGTCACTCAGTTGAGTGGTCGGATAGCCCGTGCTAAGGAGGAGCTGTCTTCTGCCAACTCTGAACGTGACAAGTATCGAGCCCAAGTCCTGACCCTTGAATCTCAAGTGGCCAGGCTCAAGTCATTCTCCCGGCAATCCCAGGAGGAGATACAGAAGCAAGGCACCATCAACGCCCATCTAAAGGAGTCCTTTGCTTCTCAATGTCGCCGGATAGTTGATATTTGCCAGCAGATTGTCTCGGATCACTCTCTTGAAAAAGGAGAGTTACTGGACGATGACCTGTACAACAAGCTGGAATTCAAGGCTGTTGCCCAGAAGTCCAACTTCTTCTTGGAGCTCGAGAGGTTCTGCCGCAGTCCTGGAGAGACATGTTTTGGCGCCGGAAGCCTCATTCCTTCCAGCCGGAAGCAACATTCTGCCGTCTGCCGGAGGGATGCAGCGTCTTTCCAGGAGGTCCAAGTCTTCTGAGAGTGTGGCTGGTAGCGGCGATAGATTATTAACTGCCGAAAAAGAAGCCGTAGAGAAAGAAGCTGCAAAGAAAGTAGAATAGTAGTTTTTTTTATCTTTAGAGGAGTTTTTGTTTCGGCCTGTATTTTTTGTGTTTGCCGAATGATCATATTTTGTAACTGTTGTTACTCCACACCTTGGGAGAAATATAAGCTATATTTTTCACCATCTTTAGTTTTTTATTGCCGCGATATTTCTCTCTTTTTTTAATGGTGTACATATGGTTATCTTATGCGAGTTATGCCAGTGTAGTACTCATTTTTATAACACAAGGGGCTTGCGGTTTTGGACTTTTGTTCCGGCCGGACCTTTTTCCTTTTAAAGTACGGTCATTTATGGCTTTTAGCCGGACTTTTTAGGATATGGAGTGCGGCTCGTTGGCCGGATGTTTCTTTCAAGGCATGATAGCCTGCAGCTCGTTGGCCGGATGTTTCTTTCAAGGCATGATAGCCTGCGGCTCGTTGGCCGGATGTTTCTTTCAAGGCATGATAGCCTGCGGCTCGTTGGCCGGATGTTTCTTTCAAGGCATGATAGCCTGCGCTCGTTGGCCGGATGTTTCTTTCAAGGCATGATAGCCTGCGGCTCGTTGGCCGGTGCTTTCTTTTCTTTCAAGGCATGATAGCCTGCGGCTCGTTGGCCGGTGCTTTCTTTTTCTTTCAAGGCATGATAGCCTGCGGCTCGTTGGCCGGTGCTTTCTTTTCTTTCAAGGCATGATAGCCTGCGGCTCGTTGGCCGGTGCTTTCTTTCAAGGCATGATAGCCTGCGGCTCGTTGGCCGGTGCTTACTTTCTTTCAAGGCATGATAGCCTGCGGCTCGTTGGCCGGTGCTTACTTTCAAGGCATGATAGCCTGCGGCTCGTTGGCCGGTGCTTACTTTCAAGGCATGATAGCCTGCGGCTCGTTGGCCGGTGCTTACTTTCAAGGCATGATAGCCTGCGGCTCGTTGGCCGGTGCTTACTTTCAAGGCATGATAGCCTGCGGCTCGTTGGCCGGTGCTTACTTTTTTTTCACTTTTCCAAAATAATACCTTTTATTGAAGAGTTATAAATTTTACACATAGAACTTTTTCAGACATTCTCCATGCCAAGAATGCGGCAATTCGTACCCTTCACTATTTTTCAAGCGGTATGAAGCTCGTCCCGTCTTCTGGTGTATGATGTATGGTCCTTCCCATTGGGGTTCCAGCTTCTTGGGTTGTTAACCTCTCGGAGGACTAATTCTCCTGGGGCAAAACTTCGTTCTTTTATCCTTCTGTTGAAATATCTTTCCACCTTGGATTTATCTTTCTCCATCCTTACTGCGGCGGCCATCATGGTTTCTTCAAGGAGGTCTAGGTGATCCTGTACTCCCTGATTGTTGACCTCTTCGTCATATGATTCCCATCTTATGGATGGACCACAATTTCCGCTGGGGAATGACGGTTCCAAACCATATGTCAATCTGTAAGGCGTTCTCCCGTTGGTCCCCTTTCTGTCGTTCTGTACGACCAAAGGACTTGGGGTAACAATTCTGCCCACTTTCCTTTTTTCTCATCGAGTTTCCTCTTTATCGCCCTTACTATTTGCCCATTCACATTCTAACCTGCCCATTTTCCTGAGGGTGGGCTACTGATGCAAATCTTAAGTCGATCTTCCATTCTTCACAGAATTCTCGGAAGCTTTCGCAATTGAATGTGCTCCATTATCAGTTATTATGCTTTTGGTATGCCAAAACCTGCATACCACATATTTCCAAATGAATTCTTGTGACTTCCTAGCCGTTGATGGAGATAGTAGGCATTGCTTCGACCCAACTTTGTGAAGTAGTCGATGGGCAAACGTACATGAATTTGAACCTCCCTGGTGAAGCTTCCAGGAATGGGCCACAATGTCCAACCACCACATAGCAAAGGGAATTGGGCAAAGAATAGACTTTTGGTTCCGCCGGAGGGAGTATGTATCTTGTTTTCCATGCTCTTGACAACTTGCGACATTTTTGTATATACTCCTTGCAATGCTCCATCATTTTCGGCCAAAAATATCTGAGTCTCAAGATTTGTGGGTTGTGGTCCTTTCTCCTGGTGATTTCCACAGAGCCCATTATGACTCTCTTATTAATTCTGCTCCTTTCAGCTTATGGTAACACACTTTAGTGCTGGTCTTGCAAAAGATCGCATACAGTGGTTATCTTCAATAAAAAATGATGCGGCCCCGCCTTTTTATTATCCTGGCCCCTTTTCTCCTTCCGGCAGCTTCCTTGCCGTATGTAATCATGATTGGAGTCATCCAGGATTTTCTTTGTCACTGTTCCCACACAACACCTGAGGTTCCTTCTATACTTGGGGAACTGTTCTGATTCTAGCCATATCTCATTGGGTACCTTTTCGGCCATACTTGCCAATTTGGCTAAAGGCGTCACCTTCGGACATTCTCTTCGGGGGAAGGTGCTTTAGCTCGCATCTTTGGAAATTTGCTTTTAGCTCCTGGACCTTGAGTAAGTACCTCCATAGTTTTTCTTCTTTGACTTCATAGATGTTGTCGTTTTGTCTCGCCACCAACATAGAGTCCGAATACACCTCTAATTCTATTAAAAATAGGTTATATTCTCATAAGTCTTACTCAGACAAGTATATTATAGAACGAAAAAACCAGAGAAGGCATCTTTTCTATGGAACTGTCGCCCCGAGGGCTGTAGCTACTTCCAGACCCTAGATAAGGGCTTCGTATTCGGCTTCATTATTAGTAACATCAAAGTCCAGTCGGAAGGCAAATTCAAGCTTTGCCCATCCGGCGTCTGTACTACATCCCAGCACCTGCCCCACTTTTGCATCGAGCTCCATCAACCAAGATGATATATGGACTTGAGCCTGCTTCTTTTCTTTTGCAAAGCTTGTTTCCGTTATGAAGTCTGCTAAGGCCTGAGCTTTAATCGCCGTTCTGGGCAAGAAGTGAACTTCATATTGTGTCAGCTCTACTGTCCAGCTTACCATCCGGCCGGAGGCATTCGGATTGTTTACAATTTGTTTGAGTGGCCAATTGGTCCTGACAAAGATTCGATGTGACTGGAAGTAGGGTCGTAGTTTTCTTGACGCCACCACCAGTGCAAACAAGATTTTCTCTATGTTAGTGTACCGTCCTTCTATCGGGCTTAAGATTTTGCCCGTGTAGTAAACTGGTATCTCCCTTTTCTCTTCCATGATTAAGACAGCTTGAAATACCCCAAACTTAGATATGGTGTTTAAATGATAAACTAAGATATAAGGAGGCTAAATAATGCCTTAGAAACATTAAGAAACATTTCTAATCAAAGAAAATATAAGGAAACACCAAAAGAGCAGTTAAGCAAAAACGTGCTCTAAGCTGGAGAGACTTGGGAGAGTACCCAAATATGTTTATAAGAACTTAGTAATATCCTAATGGTCATTTTAATCAATTACCAAAGAAAACCAAGCTTGAAAACAAGTTAAAAACAAAAATGTGCTTTAAGGAGTCTTAAAGCACATTTTGAAAAATTGTCTTGTAAATGAGTTTGAAGGATAAATGTCCATCATACTCTTTAATTAACATGTGTACTATATGTATCACATTTGGAAGTCTATATCAATGGGAAATAAAAAATTTCACACAATGTGCCTTGTTTGGTGAATAGTAAATTAATTAAGCTAGTTTATAAACGTCAATAGAAGTGAGATATTTGGTCAACAAAGACTAAGTACCCCTTGTTACTAATGGGTGCCGGTTTCTTATAAGGTGAGTCACACCTTCATGACTCATTAAGCAAATAAAGATTTGTAAAGCAAAAGTACTATTCACCTTTAACATAAATATCACACTTTAGTGGTTCTCTCCTCACTTCTTCATTCTCCTTTGTTTCCCACGGTTTCTGCTCTCTCTCCCTTCTCCATTAACGTGAGGCATACCTCCATGCTAGCTTCATCTAGCCTTGCACAAAACTCACTCATTTTAGCTCCAAAACCAAAACAAATTACTATTCTCCTTAGTTAGCTCAAGCTCTCTCTTTATATCTTTTCAAAACTCAAGAGCTTCATTTTGGTGCCAAGTCAAACCACCATTATAGGAGGAAATTCAAGTTTGGAGACTCCATTGGCTTCTCCATTCTCTAAGGTAAAGAAAGTGTAAGAAATCTAGGTTTCCACCATTTCTTTCCTTGTCCGAAAATTTGCACTCATGGGACTCCTGTTTATGCCTTGTTCTAGCTTGTTTTCTACTCTTCAAAGGATTGAGGAGGTCCTTCTTGCTTCATTCCAAGCTTGTCTTGAGAAACCAAGGTAAAACAATCACCTTAATACCTTAAAGCACATTTTTAACCTAGGGTTTGTTCCTTAGGGTTAATGTATTATCTAGTACTCATTGGAGTCATTGGATATTGGTTAGAACATTGGCAAGGATATATTGGTGACCGAGATTGAGCAAAGAAAAAACCTAAGGAGGAAAGCTTTTAAAGCTTGTAAAAGAACAAGGTAAATTACTTACCTTAAGGTGTTATTGTTTAAGGGAATGGGATTTAGATATGTGATGAGTTTAGTGTAGAGTTTACATTAGAAAAGGGGTTATATAAAACCTAGGAGAAACAATGACTATACTTGTGAATTGTGACTAAAGAGCAAATGAGAAAAAGAGATAGTTTAAGAACATCAACGTGAATTACAAGAAGCATTTTATTTCAATGGGAGCCTTGTTGTGTGTATTCAGGCAGGTTGAAGGCAAATATATGTGGAAATTCAGTGGTTAAGAATATTGTCATTTAAGGGCCTAAGTGCCAAGCATTTTAAGTTTAAGCACTATATGATGATGTGGTGTAGTTTTGGTGTAAATTGTGTGTTAAGGTGTTGTGATGAGAATTTGGGGATGTTGGTTGTTGATGGAGAAAAACCATGTGTTAGGATGTGCTATGTACTAGAGAACCCATGGCAAAATTTAAAGGAGAACTTAAGTGTTTAAGATATTCTAAGGGGATTTAAGCTAACGAGAGTACTAGAAGCTCTAGAGGTTGTCTTGATGAAAAAGGGTGAGATTAAGGTGTTCTAATGACTTATAATGACTTAGGTATCACCATGAAGGATTTAGGAATCAAGAGAATGTGTTTGAGTATTTAGGACATAGGCAAATGTTGGTAAACAACTAGGAAGGAAATAATGTGTTTGGATGGAAGTTTAAGTTTGTGAAGGAACTTTAAGTAAATGCATAAAAGAGTTTTAGATGGTGAAAGTGCTTGGGAGATGATGTTATAGTGGGGGGAAACATTTGGCATAGTGGTTACATTAGGTATGAACCACCACCTAGAAACCTAGTGGAAAACATTACAAGTGTTAGCATTATTACAAGGAAAATGCATAATGACTAAGGTGGATCTTGGTGAATGATTTAATGTGTTTAGAGAGGGCTTAAGGTGATTTGAGGTGCCCAAATGAGGTTATAACATATTAGGATATATGAGGAGAAGTTGGAGTTAAAAAGAGAATTTAGAAACAAGGCTCTGGAGCCGACCGACCTTAGGACCGGACCTGCAAGGTCGGTCGAGCTCAAATTACACCGGAGAAAGTTTCTGGAATCGACCGAACAAGGACCGGACTTACAAGTTCGGTCGGGCATGTATTTTGTGAAGGAATTAAGTCTCTGGAATGGACCGACCTTGGGACGGACTTGCAAGGTCGGTCATGCCTAGAATTTTGTACGGTAATAAGTCTCTGGAATCGACCGAACATGGGACCGGACTTGGCAAGTTCGGTCGAGCTTAAATTTCCCTCGGGGGAAACTCTCGGGAATGGACCGACCTTGGGACCGGACTTGCAAGGTCGGTCGGGGTAGAATTTTCAAACGGTAAAGTGTTCTGGAATAGACCGACCTTAGGTAAGGTCGGTCGGAAGTTCGGTCGGGCCTAAAAATAAATAAAAAAAAGAAATTTTGAATTCTAAGAATGGTAATAAGTAATAAGGTATACCTTTGGTAGGGTGGTAATGATTGGGACCCTAAGAACTTAAGGGATTAAGTTAAGTTAAGTTAAGTATAAATTTTAATGTTTAAAGTTAAGTTTATAAGCTAAGTGGCAAAGACTTGAGAGGTTATTGAATGGGAATCCTTAGGGACTAAGTGAGTTAAGTAAGGTGCAAATAACTAATGACCTAAAAATGAATGAATGTTTTAGGTTTGTGAATTGGGACCCCGAAGAAGGTTAAACAAACAACGATCGACGGTGAACGGTACAATCCTTCTTGTGACCTGCTTGCTAACGAGGTGTCCCTCGGCTTGTGTGCTATCTATTTAATTGCTATGACTAAAACAAGATAAAGCATGCAACCGGTTATATTTGCTCGTGTGTACGTGTTATATTACACTAACCCGCGAGACTTGAGATTGTTACTAACCAAGTTTAGTACATACTGAGTTAAGAATAAGAGTTAAGTTTGGTGGTTGTTGGTTAATGCCCGTTAAGGCTTAGCTAGCACATGGTGATTAAGATGTCTACTAACTGGAACGTGAGTGAGGAAACCCGGGACCGATCTCCGGTCATGCATGCTAAGGAAAAAGGGGGACGGTATCTGAATCAGATCCGCCCTCCGCTTAAGGACTTGTCTTCGGACTTGTAGCCTAGGGCCGGTTGCCGCTCAGCTACGCTGGACCCGTCCAGAGTAGGTGGCATTAAGATGGTGCGGTGGGATCACCTAAATCCCAGGTTCGAATTAAGCTACAACCATTCCCTTCCAGGAACGGTTTGTATACTGAGAATGAGTTAAGATTGAGATTAAGGTAAGGAACTGAGATTAAGGAAATGAGGACTAAGGAGGGGGTTACTAACCCACTTGATAAGGGAACACTTGAGTCATTCATTGTTTGTGAACTATATGTGTTCATCTGTGGTTTTTGTTATTGCACTTCATATTATGCTTGTGTATGTAATCAATTTCCATGCTATCGACAATTAGTCGTAGCCCGTTAGCTTGGGGGCCATGAGAGGGTGTACCAGCATTCGTGCTGACCCCCTCGGGGGCTATTTTTACACTTGCAGGTAAGAGACCCATGAGGACGCACTACGAGAGTAGGAGCGGTTAGACTTAGGGTGGGATGTTTATTTTGAGTTCGGGTTGCGCCTGTGCACCCGACCGTTTATATTTAAACTGATGTAAGGTTGTGATTATGATTTAGCTACTTGTACTTGGTTGGTTGTGGTATTTTGGATGGTGATGCCTTTGGGTTGGACAGTTATATTTGGAAAAGTGTTGTAATTATTAAGGCCGGTATATTCTGTGATCAGACCGTGGCAAGGTCCAGGTGTTTGTGATTTCCGCTGCGACATATTCGTTTAAGTGTTCAGTTTGCGATAACCACGATTGGCTTTGGATGGGGTGTTACAAAAAGTGGTATCAGAGCGTAGTTACACTCTGATCAAGAAATACCGGACATGAGTAACCACCGAGTTAGGATATAAGTAAGGAATAAGTAATGGGATAAGGGTGTGAGAAGTTAGAGTGAGTAGAGTCAGATGACCACTAATAAGTGTGGATCGTCTTTACCGTCTACGGACGTTATAAATTCACTAACCGAAACAGTGGTGAATACGAATCTAATGTGAGTTATGCTTGTTCAGATGGCAGGACGTCCTAGGGGAAGCCGAGGTCACGGCCAGGGTGATGATGCTTCAGGAATACCTGGAGGGCAGACAATCGCAGAGATCGTAGCTGCCGCATTAGGGCATATGTGGCTATCAGCCTGGTGTGGGTGCACCACCTCCACCGCCACAACATAGGGAACCAAACTGGGTGAAGAGTCTTGCAGATCTTCGACCCGCGCACTTTAAGGGGGAGACCGATCCCGCCAAGCTTGAGGCGTACATCCGAGCTGGAGACCGCCTTCGAGACCCTTGATGTCCCTGCTGGGATCAAGGTGCGTCTAGCTGCTTTCTATCTGAAGGGGGCGGCAGACGATTGGTGGAAGCTGGTGGGGCCGAGCATGTGGCCAATCCAGAGTTCGGCTGGGAGCAGTACACCGCCTTGCTACGAGCAAAGTACTACCCCGCCCATGTCCAGACGAAGAAGCGCTTACAGTTGGATGCACTTAAGCAGACGGACAAGATGACAGTGGACGAGTATTACTCAGAGTTCACTGCCTTGCTCCGTCTTCTGCCAGGTCTTGGACACTCTGACTAGATCCTGGTGGACCGCTTCTATGGCGGGCTTAGCCATCGACTCCGCTACGGCATGGGGCCGACGAGTTACACTACCTTGCAGGTAATAAGAATGATTGAGATTTGAGTAAGTAATGAGTAAGATTTAGACTATGAGAAATAAGAGTGACTAATACTATGGAAAAGCAAGAGTGCTATCATGCCGCTGCTAAGGTGGAGATAACCGTCCAGCTGAGGGACGAGGAGAATGCTAAGAGAAAGAATGCTGGTAAGAGCTCGGAGAGTCAAGGGCAAGGAGGGTACAAGAAACAAAAGTACCAGCCTCAGGCCCAGAAAAATCAGAACCCAAAGGGGAAGGAGGAAAAAGAGAAGGCTCCGGAAGAGCCATTGAAGTTGACATATGCTATTGCAGCTACACCCCTGCGCTCTAGGGCGCCAAAGGGTAAGGAATGATTATTGAATGAGTTAAGAAACAAATTACTAACCATTTGAGATATGAGAATTGACATTATGAATCATCAGGATCTGAGACTGAGAAGGGAGCCGGTGGTGGCTACCAGCGACGCTTCATCTGTAGGTGGTGTCATAAGGACCACCCCGGGCTCGACTGTAAAGGGAATAAGGTAGAGTGCAGCAGGCGGCAGAGGAAGGTGCAGGGTGGCAGACAAGAACCCAAGGGTGACCCAGAAGCCGGGACCCACTTTACACATGGTGGACCGGGACGATGAGCCTGAACCCTCATCGAGGCCAGGTACCTCTATAACCATTTAGTAATAAAAGCTACCTGCTTACCGCATTATCATGCATGTTTGGTGAATAAATGAGTTAAGTGAGAATGAGATGAGATTAGAACTTAAGTAATATAACCTACTACCACTTTAGGACTGCTACCCAATACCATCTACACCTAACCCGGAGCACACCGACATCGAAACCATAGACTTTCCAACCGAACAATGTCAGGTTATCCGCCCAAGTATGACTTTATTAAGGGGATACCTGACACCCGAAGCACAAATAGCCATCATGAGAAGATGCAATCAACTAAGAATGGGACCGGGAGGTTTTAACACACCGGAGTACCCAGGGGGAGCAAGGATGAAATTAAAGATGATGAGCTTGGGCAAGGATTGGAATCCGTATGCCAAGAACTACCAAACCATGAGGGTGCAAGATGGAGTCTCACCACCGGGAATACCTGAAGAGTTCCATCCAGTTATTACACAAGTCATGGAAATCGCTCAGCAGTTGGAAGCTGAACCGATTCCAGACATCCAGGCAGACATTTGCATTGTAAACTTCTACGAGAAGGATGGGAAACTGGGACTACACCAGGATAAGGACGAGACAACGGAGCCTCTCGAAAGAGGGATACCCGTAGTGTGTTGGTCCATTGGGGATGATGCAGTTTTTATACGGCGAGCAGAAGCGTGCGGACCGTGCAAATAAGTTGGTACTTAAGTCAGGTGATGTGTAATTATGGGAGGAGAATCAAGGATGTTATACCATGGGATTAAGAGAATCAAGCTGAATACAGCACCGTCAGCAGTAATCAATGCGACGCATATGAGACCAGGAAGATTAAACCTAACCTTTAGACAATATTAGCCGTGTAATGTTAGAATGAGATGGAGGAATGAGATGTAAGATTGAAGCACATGTTGTAAACAGGATGGTTATGAATAAAATAACAGTGTTGTTCATATAAATTGTTACGACTCTTGTTATACCATCAATACTCATGAAGCTTGTGAACACAATTAGGTTATGGACTCGGTACGGAAGGTGCACTGAGCATACTTACAGAGGCACAGGCCGACGCCAGCGGTACTATCCTCACCGGCACCTTTCCAATTAATGGGATTGAGGCATCAGTTCTCTTCGACTCAGGGGCCTCGCATACCTTTGTCTCGGCATCATTCGCGAGCAGGTTGGGGCTAGACGCTGATGAGCTACCCGACTTCACGGTTACGCTCCTGTCTAAGGAGAAGGTTCGTTGCACTCGTTACTACCGAGGAGCCACTGTCAGAATTAAGGGAGAAGACTTTCCAGTCAGTTTCATTGAGTTCAGTAAGCTAGGATTTGATGTTATCTTCGGGATGAACTGGTTGGAGCGGCACAAGGGACGTATCCTCTGCGCCGAGCATAGATTGCTGCTCAGGAGTCCGTCTGGGGTAACAATATCATACCGCCAGAGGCCCAGAGAGCCTTCGACTAAGATCATCACTGCCATGGCAATGTATAAAGAATTAAGGAGAAAGGAAGAAGTGTACCTCTGCTATGTACAGGACATAGAGAGAGACCCTGAGTTCGACCCCGACTTACCGGTAGTGTCGGAGTTCCCCGACTTATTTCCACGGGAACTGCCCGGCATGCCACCCACTCGGGAGGTAGAGTTCACCATCGAGCTACTACCTGGTACCGGACCGATAGCCAAGGCACCATACCGCATGGCTCCGGCAGAAATGGCTGAGTTAAAGGAACAATTGAAGGATTGTTGGATAAGGGATTCATTAGACCAAGTGTGTCACCATGGGGAGCGCCAGTCCTCTTCGTGAAGAAGAAGGATGGTAGTCTCCGCCTGCATCGACTCGACTACAGTGAATGCATGTGACATTGAAGAATAAGTACCACTACCCCGCATTGACGATCTGTTCGATCAGTTGAAGGGAGCATCTGTGTTTTCCAAGATTGATCTCAGATCGGGGTATCATCAGATAGCCATTAAGGAGGGAGAGATTGAGAAGACGGCATTCCGGACACGATACGACCACTATGAGTTTACAGTGATGCCGTTCGGTTTGTCGAACGCACCGGCGAAATTTATGGATCTGATGAACCGCTTGTTCCGGAGCAGCTGGACAAGTCGGTTGTGGGTTTTATTGATGACATTCTGATATACTCGAAGTCTAAAGTGGAACATGAGGAACATCTGAGGAGGGTATTGGAAATACTGAGGGAGAACCAGCTATATGCTAAGTTCTCCAAATGTGAGTTTTGGCTTGACCAGGTCTCTTTCCTAGGTCATGTCATCTCAGATGCTGGGATCGCAGTGGATCCAGCAAAGATTGATGCCGTACGTACTTGGCCAAGGCTGAAGACTGTTACCGACATCCGGAGCTTTCTCGGTCTGGCAGGTTACTACAGGAGGTTTGTTAGAGATTTCAGCAAGGTCGCGAAACCGATGACTAGTCTTGAAGAAGGATGGACCGTTCTTGTGGACAGTTGACTGCGAGAGATCATTTCAGCGCTTGAAGGACTCACTGACCACTGCACCGGTTCTGACCATTCCAGACGGTACAGAGGGCTTTGAGGTTTATTGTGATGCATCCAGCAGAGGGCTGGGTTGCGTGCTCATGCAACATGGCAAGGTGGCATATGCCTCACGCCAGTTGAAGAAACATGAGGAGAACTACCCCACACATGATTTAGAGCTGGGAGCTGTAGTCTTCGCTTTGAAGATATGGCGCCACTACTTATATGGGGTTAGTGTCACGATCTACACCGATCACAAAGTTTGAGATACATATTCACTCAGAAGGAGTTAAATCTGACAGAGGAGATGGTTAGAGTTTCTGAAAGACTATGACATTGACCTCCAATACAAAGAGGGAAGGCCAATGTTGTGGCAGACGCCCTGAGCCGTCGAGCACACTCACTCCATTCGCTAATTTCTTTCTCCAGCTTGGTTGATGAGGTGCGAGAGGCTCAGAGGACAGATGAGTACATGAGAGAGGTTAGACAGAAGCTGACAGATGGTACCTTTGAGAGTTAGAAATACGACTTCAGACTCCATGATGATGATCTGATCAGACTTAAGGGCCGGTTATGCATACCACGGGGCAACACGGATCTGAAAGACCGTATACTTAGAGAATCACACTGTTCTTCAGTTTCCATCCATCCGGGAGCCTCTAAATGTATAAAGACATGAAGAGATACTTCTGGTGGTCGGGGATGAAGACAGATGTTACCGAGTTTGTCTTGAGGTGTCTCACATGCCAGAAGGTGAAATTCGAGCACCGACGACCGGGCGGAATGGTACAGTCGATGCCAGTTCCGGAGTGGAAGTTCCATGATATCTCCATGGACTTCGTAGTTGGGCTTCCACCTGCTAGGGGAGGTCTCAACATGATATGGGTGGTGGTAGATCGCCTTACCAAAGTAGCCCGATTCATACCGATGAAGGATACTTGGAAGATGACCAAATTAGCTGAGTTATTTGAGAAAGAAATCATGAGACATCACGGGATACCAAAGACCATAGTGTCAGATAGAGATACCAGATTCCTTTCGAGGTACTGGAGAGCTACCAGAGAAGTGTTGGGTACAGAACTCAAGCTGAGTACCGCGTTCCATCCTCAGACAGATGGTCAGACTGAGCGTACTATTCAGACACTCGAGGACATGCTGAGAGCATGTGCCTTAGACTTCCAGGGCAGTTGGATTGACAGATTGCATCTGATCGAGTTGACATACAACAACAGCTATCACACTTCGATCAAGATGGCACCTTTTCAAGCGTTGTACGGTAGACCATGTCGTACACCGCTCTGCTGGGATGAGTCGAGTGAGACGGTCATTATAGGACCAGAGTATTTAGAACAAGTTAAGGCTGAAGTTCAGCAAATCAGGGAGAACATGAAAGCTGCTCAAGATAGGCAGAAGTCGTATGCTGATGTTCGACGACGGGACCTGAAGTTCACAGTGGGCGACCAGGTATTTCTGCGAGTTTCACCGATGAAGGGTGTATTCAGGTTTGGGCAGAAGGGTAAATTAAGCCCGAAATTTGTTGGTCCTTATGAGATTACGGAGCGGGTGGGCCCGGTTGCTTACAGGTTGAATTTACTGCTGAGCTGGGTAAAGTGCATGATGTTTTTCATGTTTCACAGCTAAAGAAATACATGCACCACCCCTCCCATGTGTTAGAACCTGAGAGGTTTACTTTGGAACCAAACATGAGATCCGTGGAGACTCCTCAAAGAATCTTGGACAGTAAGACTAACACCCCAACTACTAACAACACACTTAACAACAGCTTGCAGCGGAAATCACAACTCACAACATAACTTAACTCCTTGGTGTTACACGCCGTTAGCCACCCACGTGGCTAACAAGGCTAACATACATACATTGTACCGGTCTGATGGACTAAACTCCCGAGCAACTACACATAAATCCCGTTCCATGTCCAACGATCATTATACACTTACATTACAATGTACCGAGTATCTTCCAACTACGCCGATACAAATTCGGTCTTACTACACCTACGATACATCCACAATTCTCATGACTACCACGTACAAATAACTACCCTGTCCTACTCTCGAACGGCTTCCAGCTCCTTGTACCTGAAATAGAAAAGGAAGAAAAGGGTGGCCCCCAAGGGGCTCAGCACCTTTGCTGGTATGGTAATCCCGCAGCCGCATGCTACCGGGCCACGCACAACTAATTGTCGTCTTAGCATGCGATTGATTTTATTTAAACATACACAACTACACACATACTTCATGCATAAAAGCAAACATCCATTAGTAGGACACAAACACAAGATTAGCACACACAACATAACCATACACTTCACTTGATAACATACACACAACTTAGTTCCACTCTTCTTAGGGAACATAAACTTTACTTAGGGAGTGCCGGGGTGATAGAAGCCCGAGCACAACATACATACATTTTCTTTACTTAGGTGTGGCGGCCTCATATAGGACCGATCACACCTTGCACAATTTCCCCCTAGCTCCAATAATGATGAGGTAGGTAAGCCTTGGTTAAGCTTGTGGGGTTGTAATTCAAGGAGGAAAAACAACCGCAACATAATAGAGGGAGTCGAAGCGAACTTAGGCATCAACACCCTACCAACATTACACATGATTTCCCCCTAACCCGATTGGAAGTTGGGTAGGTAAGCTTTGGCTAAGCTAGTGGGAGGTCGAAATCCAATGAAGGAAAACAACCCTAACATAACAGGATGGGAGTTAATTCACATATATACATCAACTCCCAAACAACACGCCGACCGGAACGACCGGATTCCTCACCATACATAACATATACATATTAGTTAAAGGGTGGGTCGGGTGCAGAGAGCATCCGAGTTACAGAATTCAACCCGACCGACCCAGCCTGGGGTAGGTCGCCTGGGTAGGTCGGTTGCAGAACCCCTTTTAATTCTCTACTTTGAACTCCAAACTCACCTCAATTCTCACCCAATCTTTCCCCAATCATTTCCACATGTTTCCTACATGTTTAAACACCCATTAGGTCCCCTAAATCACCTTAGTTCATCCACCAAATTCATTACTCAATTCTAAATCAACTTACACAATTTTTCCTCATTCCATTCCAGCACTCATGCCAATTTTCATTCTTCAATGCTACAGATTTTTGTTCTAATCTTTACCATTTAATACTCCCTCTACCAATGCCACTTCTAGCATTCTAAGTACATGATCTTACCACTCTAATTCTTCTCAAACAAGTCCAAGACACTTATACACATTTTTGCTACAGATTTTGCATCACTTCACACCATTCTCCAACTACCATTTCAAGGCTATTAAACCACTCTACTCAACACTACAAACATCAAGGTTCTCCCATTCACCAAGCCATCATCAAAACACTCATTTTCTACCAAAATTTCGCCATAACCTCCCCATAAACCTTACACATCCCTTTTCAACAATTCTCATCCTTTTCATTCCTAATCTAGCCACACCCTTTCAAGGGTCTACCAGCACATAATAAATTCTCAAAGTCCATCAACATAACATAATCTCTAAAATCTCAATAAACCACAATATAAACACAAACTCAAAACACTTGGCTCCAAGGCCCTTAATTCAACATCAATTTCACAATCTCTCTCCAAAATCAACTAAACACAATTTCCAACATGGATTGCAATCCATAATTTGGGTTCATTACTTTGTTTACCCATCCCAAACACCTAAACATTACAAACAAGGTTTAAGGTGGATTTCTTACCTTAATTTCACAAGTTCTCTTTTAGTTCTCCTCTTGCCCCTCCACTTCTCAATTTCGGTCAAGTGGGAATGGAGTTGCCAAACTCCATACCAACATTCAATAAACACAAAACATACTCAATTAATTAGCTAAACCCTTAGGAAATCTCAATCCAATCAAAGGGCTTAGAACACAAGTTATGGTTTACCTTTTTGGGCCTTTCAAGAGAGGTTCTCACCCTTGAATCAAGAAGGAGATTATTCCACCATTGGAGAGTTGGATTGAAGCTCAAAATCAAGAAGAAAACAAGGTGTGAGAGAGGGCAAAATCGGCCAGCTCTACAAGATGGAGAAAAATGAGGTTTTTCATGGAGATTTTTACCTTGTTTGAAAGAGGAGACTCCAAGCTTCCCATTGGTGCCATTTTCTCTTCAAATGGGAAAAACCCATGGAGATGAACTTCATTATTTTCGGATTTTGAAAAGAGGGAAGTGTAGAGCTTGGTGAGAGGATCACAAATATGTAATTATTTTTGTGATTTAAGCTTGGAGCTAGCTTGGACAAGGAGAAGAAGTGGAGGAAGCCATGGGGGCTGCAATGTCGTTCAGCAACAAGAGAGAGAGAAGAAAATCGCTTGAGAGAAGGAAGAAAGAGAGGGGAAAAAGAAAAGAAAATAAAGGAGAGAGAGTGTGGGTGGGTATAAGTTACTTTTGTTTTATTGCTTTTTGACTTATTTAACTAGCTAACTAGTCAAGAGTGTGAGAGAGCTAATTAACATATTAAAACCGGCCCCCTTACAGTAACACATGCTGGAGCGTTTTTAATTTTTTTACAGAAACGCTCGTTTATTTACCCGGTTTGACACTATTCACAAACCGGGCCCGTTTTCCGGATTTTTCTCGTTTATTTAATTTTAATGGTTCTTAGGCTCCCATTAATGTTTAATTATAGTTATATAATCAACTATAATTTTTTTTTTACGAAGTCATTTAACTGTTTAAAGTCACGTTTTCGGGTTTTCTCGAAAAACGCGCTTTAAGACTCCGTTAGCGTTTTAACGCATTATTTGGATCCGTTTTCTTCTGGAATTTTTCCCACATTTTCTTAGTATGTAATTAGGGTATAAAATATATTTATAACCCTAGTGAAGGTTATATGCCTCCTAAAATAATTAAATATGCGTTTTCACGCTTTGTGTCTTTTACGCATTCTCTTTTTCTTTTTGGCTTTTATTTCTTCACCAATGATCTCAAGGACTTAATTAGCCTTAGAAAATTATAAGTACATGATTAATTAACACATTAAGGTTTGGGGTATTTCAATCTACCCCCCTTAAAAGAACTTCGTCCTCGAAGTTCACACTTCCCACACATCATTGGTTAGAATACGGGGATTACTTGCAACATAAAACTTCCATAACAACATACTTTACGTCACAACCTCGAACTTAACGGTCCGGGTACATATACACGTTCACATCCATACATACATAACATACTTACATAGTAACCTCGGACTTAGTGGTCCGTACCTTAACAACATTGTACCTACATGACAACCCTTAGACTCTTAGGTCTGGGTAGCATAACAACATTTAGACACTTAGGTCTTGATAACATAACGACCTTTAGACACATGGTCTAGGTAACATAACACTTCCGGAACTCAACCACATTAGGACTCGAGGTCAAAACAATATTTATTACATATACCACACAACATGTCTTAGCATGTATAACAACCAGAAATTCCTTTTCCATCTCTTCATGGGTTCGAGACCCATGTTGAGTACATATACACTGTGACCCCAGAACCCGGTCGCGATGGACATTTTCTGGTCCCCGTTCCTTTGGGAGATCAAAACAATTGCATACATCTTTAAAATATACTTCTCATGTCACCGGTCCGAAGACAAAGGCTCATACATCCTCAGCTCGTGAGCAAGTAATACGAAAATACTCTATATGAGGTTAAGTAGAATGAAATCCTTTATTGGAAAATACCAATTGAAGATCCTTTTTACAAGGTCAAGTAAAAGTAGTCCTTCCTTTGAAAATACCACTTAAGAATCTTAGAGATATTGAAGTCTTGAAAGTACCAATTGAAAATTTGAAACCCAATTTAAAACTCTTTTGAAAACTCAATACAACTCCAAGTCCAATTATTGTTAACTGCATCTTATTCTTGATGTGATTATTTGTGACCACTTATAGGGAGTTTCAAGATTCATCCAACCCTGATGTGATCAGCATCAGTGTTGAATTATCTTTCCACCCCAATTTGTGTTCGGCTTCCCTTGATCTTATGATAATCAAGTTTCACCTCCCACTTCATTTTCAAACAACAGCTAATTCAAGCATGTACCATTTTCTATCTTTTAATCCATCTAGTCATAATCATTACATCTCCAAGGGATAGAACTCCGTCTATCAATCATCACCCAAATTCAACTTAATCCGAGTTACCTAGGGAATTTTAATTCTTACTAGGTTCTATATCGGTGTCATACCTCTTCATAAATCACAATACTGTATATATATACTTTATCAAAATACAATACACGGTTTTACATTTAGTATTATATGAACATACATAGTCGGGGTTTTATTTCCCCGGGAGTCTCTTTACTCCCTTATATCTGTACTTTCACACACATCTATTAACAAAATAACACACTTGTTACCATGGTATTCGCATCTTCTGTGCGCAATTACCACAATTAAACCATGAATGAATGCGTATGTTTATGTAAGGCACGCACCAATCATCTAAACAAATCATTTTGTGCTATGCACACCATAGTTCACGTACACTTGTACGGTAAACACACTAAACGGTTTTGCGCTCTACCCCCCTTAAAAGGGATTACGCCCACGTAATCAATCACTTAACCACTGGTTTATAACGTCCTACCGTCGTGAAGTGTTGTATCTCCACACGGTTTATTATACAATATGTTCTGGTTTGAGGATCTTAGCCATATTGGCGGTTTAGTCCCTAACCAAGAATTCTCCTTAGAGTTTATTTAATTCATAACCAGTTTCGATTCTGGCCTGTGAAACTTCTAGGCATTAATAATTGCCATTCACTCATGTTCACAACGTACATCCAACTCTTGAATCGCTGGCTCACTAGTTTCTGCTGCGCGACTCTTGATAACTTCGAGCTTCGTTTACCCCCTTCATTATTCTTATTGTATTGTACATCTTCAATTTCACCTTCATCTTGACCGACCCAGAGCGATACTTCACTCTGATACCACTTTTTGTAACACCCCAACTACTAACAACACACTTAACAACAGCTTGCAGCGGAAATCACAACTCACAACATAACTTAACTCCTTGGTGTTACACGCCGTTAGCCACCCACGTGGCTAACAAGGCTAACATACATACATTGTACCAGTCTGATGGACTAAACTCCCGAGCAACTACACATAAATCCCGTTCCATGTCCAACGATCATTATACACTTACATTACAATGTACCGAGTATCTTCCAACTACGCCGATACAAATTCGGTCTTACTACACCTACGATACATCCACAATTCTCATGACTACCACGTACAAATAACTACCCCGTCCTACTCTCGAACGGCTTCCAGCTCCTTGTACCTGAAATAGAAAAGGAAGAAAAGGGTGGCCCCCAAGGGGCTCAGCACCTTTGCTGGTATGGTAATCCCGCAGCCCGCATGCTACCGGGCCACACACAACTAATTGTCGTCTTAGCATGCGATTGATTTTATTTAAACATACACAACTACACACATACTTCATGCTTAAAAGCAAACATCCATTAGTAGGACACAAACACAAGATTAGCACACACAACATAACCATACACTTCACTTGATAACATACACACAACTTAGTTCCACTCTTCTTAGGGAACATAAACTTTACTTAGGGAGTGCCGGGGTGATAGAAGCCCGAGCACAACATACATACATTTTCTTTACTTAGGTGTGGCGGCCTCATATAGGACCGATCACACCTTGCACAATTTCCCCCTAGCTCCAATAATGATGAGGTAGGTAAGCCTTGGTTAAGCTTGTGGGTGGTTGTAATTCAAGGAGGAAAAACAACCGCAACATAATAGAGAGGGAGTCGAAGCGAACATAGGCATCAACACCCTACCAACATTACACATGATTTCCCCCTAACCCGATTGGAAGTTAGGTAGGTAAGCTTTGGCTAAGCTAGTGGGAGGTCAAAATCCAATGAAGGAAAACAACCCTAACATAACAGGATGGGAGTTAATTCACATATATACATCAACTCCCAAACAACACGCGCGACCGGAACGACCGGATTCCTCACCATACATAACATATACATATTAGTTAAAGGTTCCTTTATGGAACTCATCACATACATACATCACATAGTGTTACTAACTCTGTTAGACCAGAACGGGAATAACATCCCTTTTTAACAAACATGGATAACTGTATCCGATAGCAACAACACACAAAGCAAAGTCACATACATCACACAGTCACAACATACATAAACACACGCGATAGCCGTAGTTAGAACGTTCCCGTGGGTTGGGACGTTTATTCCGAATACCGATCTCTTATGTGAACCTAAGGTCGGTTAACTATTATTTAACACATAATTAGGGTTAAGCGGTATCGGAATTAATTACGCCACAATAATGAATTAGTATAAACTCATTTCATGCTTTATCTTGCAAGGTGGCAAACACACATAAAAACACATTGGCATACAAGCCGGTGTAATCCGGTAGGACACAGGTTGCAAGAAAACCATACCTGTCACCATGGTCCACTCTAATGTGTCCTCTTATGTCCCTCGAATAACTCTCGAACAACTGGTAACATTGTAATTGCTTTCATTAACATCGGGGTAATATGATTGTTTAACATCTAATGCCCATAGTTAACCCCGTTAACTAGTTAAATAACTTCACATTTTTAACTTGTTTTACTTTCACATTTTACAACAACTTTTCACTCACTTAATTGTCATTATAACACACCTAACATGTCTTAAACAACCTTATAACGTCATTACATACCAATCCTCATCATTAGGAGCCTAAAAAAAAAGAAAAAAAAATTATAAGTGGCCGACCGACCACCCTGGGTAGGTCGCCTGGGTGGGTCGGGTGCAGAGAGCATCCGAGTTACAAATTCAACCCGACCGACCCAGCCTGGGGTAGGTCGCCTGGGTAGGTCGGCTGCAGAACCCCTTTTAATTCTCTACTTTGAACTCCAAACTCACCTCAATTCTCACCCAATCTTTCCCCAATCATTTCCACATGTTTCCTACATGTTTAAACACCCATTAGGTCCCCTAAATCACCTTAGTTCATCCACCAAATTCATTACTCAATTCTAAATCAACTTACACAATTTTTCCTCATTCCATTCCAGCACTCATGCCAATTTTCATTCTTCAATGCTACAGATTTTTGTTCTAATCTTTACCATTTAATACTCCCTCTACCAATGCCACTTCTAGCATTCTAAGTACATGATCTTACCACTCTAATTCTTCTCAAACAAGTCCAAGACACTTATACACATTTTTGCTACAGATTTTGCATCACTTCACACATTCTCCAACTACCATTTCAAGGCTATTAAACCACTCTACTCAACACTACAAACATCAAGGTTCTCCCATTCACCAAGCCATCATCAAAACACTCATTTTCTACCAAACTTTCGCCATAACCTCCCCATAAACCTTACACATCCCTTTTCAACAATTCTCATCCTTTTCATTCCTAATCTAGCCACACCCTTTCAAGGGTCTACCAGCACATAATAAATTCTCAAAGTCCATCAACAATAACATAATCTCTAAAATCTCAATAAACCACAATATAAACACAAACTCAAAACACTTGGCTCCAAGGCCCTTAATTCAACATCAATTTCACAATCTCTCTCCAAAATCAACTAAACACAATTTCCAACATGGATTGCAATCCATAATTTGGGTTCATTACTTTGTTTACCCATCCCAAACACCTAAAATTACAAACAAGGTTTAAGGTGGATTTCTTACCTTAATTTCACAAGTTCTCTTTTAGTTCTCCTCTTGCCCCTCCACTTCTCAATTTCGGTCAAGTGGGAATGGAGTTGCCAAACTCCATCCCAACATTCAATAAACACAAAACATACTCAATTAATTAGCTAAACCCTTAGGAAATCTCAATCCAATCAAAGGGCTTAGAACACAAGTTAGGGTTTACCTTTTTGGGCCTTTCAAGAGAGGTTCTCACCCTTGAATCAAGAAGGAGATTATTCCACCATTGGAGAGTTGGATTGAAGCTCAAAATCAAGAAGAAAACAAGGTGTGAGAGAGGGCAAAATCGGCCAGCTCTACAAGATGGAGAAAAATGAGGTTTTTCATGGAGATTTTTACCTTGTTTGAAAGAGGAGACTCCAAGCTTCCCATTGGTGCCATTTTCTCTTCAAATGGGAAAAACCCATGGAGATGAACTTCATTATTTTCGGATTTTGAAAAGAGGGAAGTGTAGAGCTTGGTGAGAGGATCACAAATATGTAATTATTTTTGTGATTTAAGCTTGGAGCTAGCTTGGACAAGGAGAAGAAGTGGAGGATGCCATGGGGGCTGCAATGTCGTTCAGCAACAGAGAGATAGAGAAGAAAATCTCTTGAGGAAGAAGGAAGAGGAAAGAGAGGGGAAAAAGAAAATAAAGGAGGAGAGAGAGTGTGGGTGGGTATAAGTTACTTTTGTTTTATTGCTTTTTGACTTATTTAACTAGCTAACTAGTCAAGAGTGTGAGAGAGCTAATTAACATATTAAAACCGGCCCCCTTACAGTAACACATGCTGGAGCGTTTTTAATTTTTTTACAGAAACGCTCGTTTATTTACCCGGTTTGACACTATTCACAAACCGGGCCCGTTTTCCAATTTTTCTCGTTTATTTAATTTTAATGGTTCTTAGGCTCCCATTAATGTTTAATTATAGTTATATAATCAACTATAAATTTTTTTTACGAAGTCATTTAACTGTTTAAAGTCACGTTTTCGGGTTTTCTCGAAAAACGCGCTTTAAGACTCCGTTAGAGTTTTAACGCATTATTTGGATCCGTTTTCTTCTGGAATTTTTCCCACATTTTCTTAGTATGTAATTAGGGTATAAAAATATATTTATAACCCTAGTGAAGGTTATATGCCTCCTAAAATTTAAATATGCGTTTTCACGCTTTGTGTCTTTTACGCATTCTCTTTTTCTTTTTGGCTTTTATTTCTTCACCAATGATCTCAAGGACTTAATTAGCCTTAGAAAATTATAAGTACATGATTAATTAACACATTAAGGTTTGGGGTATTTCAACTAGGGACACTCACACAAGTCAGTGCGACTGGTGAAGGTTCTCTGGTCTAACCAGGATGTCGAAGAGGCCACATGGGAATTAGAGGATAAGATGAGGGCAAAGTACCCTTCTTTGTTTACTGACTAGATCGTCTGTATAGGGTACGGGGCGTACCCCTTTTTAAGGGGGGTAGAGCTTCCTCGCTTTTGAGTTAGAAACGATCATGTTTGTCGTTTGTTTGGTTGGTTAAGATGTGAATTTGTGTAAGTTGCTACACTTTGGTGTTAAGTTTGAGTTATGTATAATACTTATGTATTGTATTTGAGATTGACCTTTGAGTCTTGAGATGTGTGAATGTGAATATAAGATGTGGTGTTAAGATTAAGGGAATTGAGTACCGTGAATGATTAAGCACACATGTGAACTTTGAGGACAAAGTTCTTTTAAGGGGGGTAGATTGAAATACCCCAAACTTAGATATGGTGTTTAAATGATAAACTAAGATATAAGGAGGCTAAATAATGCCTTAGAAACATTAAGAAACATTTCTAATCAAAGAAAATATAAGGAAACACCAAAAGAGCAGTTTAAGCAAAAACGTGCTCTAAGCTTGGAGAGACTTGGGAGAGTACCCAAATATTGTTCTAAGACCTTAGTAATATCCTAATGGTCATTTTAAATCAATTACCAAAGAAAACCAAGCTTGAAAACAAGTTAAAACACAAAATGTGCTTTAAGGAGTCTTAAAGCACATTTTTGAAAAATTGTCTTGTAAATGAGTTTTGAATGGCTAAATGTCCATCATTACTCTTTAATTAACATGTGTACTATATAGTATCACATTTGGAAGTCTATATCAATGGGAAATCAAAAATTTCACAACAATGTGCCTTGTTTTGTGAATAGTAAATTAATTAAGCTAGTTTATAACATAAGTCAATATAAGTGAGATATTTGGTCAACAAAGACTTAAGTACCCCTTGTTACTAATGGGGGCCGGTTTCTTATAAGGTGAGTCACCACCTTCATGACTCATTAAGCAAATAAAGATTTGTAAAGCAAAAGTACTATTCACCTTTTAACATAAATATCACACTTTAGTGGTTCTCTCTCTCTCACTTCTTCATTCTCCTTTGTTTCCCACGGTTTCTTGCTCTCTCTCCCTTCTCCATTAACGTGAGGCATACCTCCATGCTAGCTTCATCTAGCCTTGCACACAACTCACTCATTTTAGCTCCAAAACCAAAACAAATTACATATTCTCCTTAGTTAGCTCAAGCTCTCTCTTTCTATCTTTTCAAAACTTCAAGAGCTTCATTTTGGTGCCAAGTCAAACCACCATTAGAGGAGGAAATTCAAGTTTGGAGACTCCATTGGCTTCTCCATTCTCTTAAGGTAAAGAAAGTGTAAGAAAATCTAGGTTTCCACCATTTCTTTCCTTGTCCGAAAATTTGCACTCATGGGACTCCATGTTTATGCCTTGTTCTAGCTTGTTTTCTACTCTTCAAAGGATTGAGGAGGTCCTTCTTGCTTCATATCCAAGCTTGTCTTGAGAAACCAAGGTAAAACAATCACCTTAATACCTTAAAGCACATTTTTTAACCTAGGGTTTGTTCCTTAGGGTTAATGTATTATCTAGTACTCATTGGAGTCATTGGATATTGGTTAGAACATTGGCAAGGATATATATATTGGTGACCGAGATTGAGCAAAGAAAAACCTAAGGAGGAAAGCTTTTAAAGCTTGTAAAAGAACAAGGTAAATTACTTACCTTAAGGTGTTTTATTGTTTAAGGGAATGGGATTTAGATATGTGATGAGTTTAGTGTAGAGTTTACATTAGAAAAGGGGTTATATAAAACCTAGGAGAAACAATGACTATACTTGTGAACTTGTGACTAAAGAGCAAATGAGAAAAAGAGATAGTTTAAGAACATCAACGTGAATTACAAGAAGCATTTTATTTCAATGGGAGCCTTGTTGTGTGTATTCGCAGGTTGAAGGCAAATATATGTGGAAATTCAGTGGTTAAGAATATTGTCATTTAAGGGCCTAAGTGCCAAGCATTTTAAGTTTAAGCACTATATGATGATGTGGTGTAGTTTTGGTGTAAATTGTGTGTTAAGGTGTTGTGATGAGAATTTGGGTGATGTTGGTTGTTTGATGGAGAAAAACCATGTGTTAGGATGTGCTATGTACTAGAGAACCCATGGCAAAATTTAAAGGAGAACTTAAGTGTTTAAGATATTCTAAGGGGATTTAATGACTAAGGAAGTACTAGAAGCTCTAGAGGTTGTCTTGATGAAAAAGGGTGAGATTAAGGTGTTCTAATGACTTATAATGACTTAGGTATCACCATGAAGGATTTAGGAATCAAGAGAATGTGTTGAGTATTTAGGACATAGGCAAATGTTGGTAAACAACTAGGAAGGAAATAATGTGTTTTATGGAAGTTTAAGTTTGTGAAGGAACTTTAAGTAAATGCATAAAAGAGTTTTAGATGGTGAAAGATGCTTGGGAGATGATGTTATAGTGGTGGGGAAACATTTGGCATAGTGGTTACATTAGGTATGAACCACCACCTAGAAACCTAGTGGAAAACATTACAAGTGTTAGCATTATTACAAGGAAAATGCATAATGACTAAGGTGGATCTTGGTGAATGATTTAATGTGTTTAGAGGAGGGCTTAAGGTGTATTTGAGGTGCCCAAATGAGGTTATAACATATTAGGATATATGAGGAGAAGTTGGAGTTAAAAGAGAATTTAGAAACAAGGCTCTGGAGCCGACCGACCTTAGGACCGGACCTGCAAGGTCGGTCGAGCTCAAATTACACTACCGGAGAAAGTTTCTGGAATCGACCGAACATAGGACCGGACTTACAAGTTCGGTCGGGCATGTATTTTGTGAAGGAATTAAGTCTCTGGAATGGACCGACCTTGGGACCGGACTTGCAAGGTCGGTCATGCCTAGAATTTTGTACGGTAATAAGTCTCTGGAATCGACCGAACATGGGACCGGACTTGGCAAGTTCGGTCGAGCTTAAATTTCCCTTGGGGGAAACTCTCGGGAATGGACCGACCTTGGGACCGGACTTGCAAGGTCGGTCGGGGTAGAATTTTCAAACGGTAAAGTGTTCTGGAATGGACCGACCTTAGGTAAGGTCGGTCGGAAGTTCGGTCGGGCCTAAAAATAAAAAAAAAAGAAATTTTGAATTCTAAGAATGGTAATAGGTAATAAGGTATACCTTTGGTAGGGTGGTAATGATTGGGACCCTAAGAACTTAAGGGATTAAGTTAAGTTAAGTTAAGTATAAATTTTAATGTTTAAAGTTAAGTTTGTAAGCTAAGTGGCAAAGACTTGAGAGGTTATTGAATGGGAATCCTTAGGGACAAAGTGAGTTAAGTAAGGTGCAAATAACTAATGACCTAAAAATGAATGAATGTTTTAGGTTTGTGAATTGGGACCCCGAAGATTAAACAAACAACGATCGACGGTGAACGGTACAATCCTTCTTGTGACCTGCTTGCTAACGAGGTGTCCCTCGGCTTGTGTGCTATCTATTTAATTGCTATGACTAAAACAAGATAAAGCATGCAACCGGTTATATTTGCTCTCGTTGTGTACGTGTTATTTTACACTAACCCGCGAGACTTGAGATTGTTACTAACCAAGTTTAGTACATACTGAGTTAAGAATAAGAGTTAAGTTTGGTGGTTGTTGGTTAATGCCCGTTAAGGCTTAGCTAGCACATGGTGATTAAGATGTCTACTAACTGGAACTTGAGTGAGGAAACCCGGGACCGATCTCCGGTCATGCATGCTAAGAAAAAGGGGGACGGTATCTGAATCAGATCCGCCCTCCGCTTAAGGACTTGTCTTCGGACTTGTAGCCTAGGGCCGGTTGCCGGCTCAGCTACGCTGGACTCCCGTCCAGAGTAGGTGGCACTAAGATGGTGCGGTGGGATCACCTAAATCCCAGGTTCGAATTAAGCTACAACCATTCCCTTCCAGGAACGGTTTGTATACTGAGAATGAGTTAAGATTGAGATTAAGGTAAGGAACTGAGATTAAGGAAATGAGGACTAAGGAGGGGGTTACTAACCCACTTGATAAGGGAACGCTTGAGTCGTTCATTGTTTGTGAACTATATGTGTTCATCTGTGGTTATTGTTATTGCACTTCATATTATGCTTGTGTATGTAATCAATTTCCATGCTATCGACAATTAGTCGTCGTAGCCCCGTTAGCTTGGGGGGCCATGAGAGGGTACCAGCATTCGTGCTGACCCCCTCGGGCTATTTTACACTTGCAGGTAAGAGACCCATGAGGACGCACTACGAGAGTAGGAGCGGTTAGACTTAGGGTGGGATGTTTATTTTGAGTTCGGGTTGCGCCTGTGCACCCGACCGTTTATATTTAAACTGATGTAAGGTTGTGATTATGATTTAGCTACTTGTACTTGGTTGGTTGTGGTATTTTGGATGGTGATGCCTTTGGGTTGGACAGTTATTTTGGAAAAGTGTTGTAATTATTAAGGCCGGTATATTCTGTGATCAGACCGTGGCAAGGTCCAGGTGTTTGTGATTTCCGCTGCGACATATTCGTTTAAGTGTTCAGTTTGCGATAACCACGATTGGCTTTGGATGGGGTGTTACAAAAAGTGGTATCAGAGCGTAGTTACACTGATCAAGAAATACCGGACATGAGTAACCACCGAGTTAGGATATAAGTTAAGGAATAAGTAATGGGATAAGGGTGTGAGAAGTTAGAGTGAGTAGAGTCAGATGACCACTAATAAGTGTGGATCGTCTTTACCGTCTACGGACGTTATAAATTCACTAACCGAAACAGTGGTGAATACGAATCTAATGTGAGTTATGCTTGTTCAGATGGCAGGACGTCCTAGGGGAAGCCGAGGTCGCGGCCAGGGTGATGATGCTTCAGGAATACCTGGAGGGCAGACAATCGCAGAGATCGTAGCTGCCGCAATTAGGGCATATGGGCTATCAGCCTGGTGTGGGTGCACCACCTCCACCGCCACAACATAGGGAACCAAACTGGGTGAAGAGTCTTGCAGATCTTCGACCCGCGCACTTTAAGGGGGAGACCGATCCCGCCAAGCTTGAGGCGTACATCTCCGAGCTGGAGACCGCCTTCGAGACCCTTGATGTCCCTGCTGGGATCAAGGTGCGTCTAGCTGCTTTCTATCTGAAGGGGGCGGCAGACGATTGGTGGAAGCTGGTGAGGGCCGAGCATGTGGCCAATCCAGAGTTCGGCTGGGAGCAGTACACCGCCTTGCTACGAGCAAAGTACTACCCCGCCCATGTCCAGACGAAGAAGCGCTTACAGTTGGATGCACTTAAGCAGACGGACAAGATGACAGTGGACGAGTATTACTCAGAGTTCACTGCCTTGCTCCGTCTTCTGCCAGGTCTTGGACACTCTGACTAGATCCTGGTGGACCGCTTCTATGGCGGGCTTAGCCATCGACTCCGCTACGGCATGGGGCCGACGAGTTACACTACCTTGCAGGTAATAAGAATGATTGAGATTTGAGTAAGTAATGAGTAAGATTTAGACTATGAGAAATAAGAGTGACTAATACTATGGAAAAGCAAGAGTGCTATCATGCCGCTGCTAAGGTGGAGATAACCGTCCAGCTGAGGGACGAGGAGAATGCTAAGAGAAAGAATGCTGGTAAGAGCTCGGAGAGTCAAGGGCAAGGAGGGTACAAGAAACAAAAGTACCAGCCTCAGGCCCAGAAAAATCAGAACCCAAAGGGGAAGGAGGAAAAGAGAAGGCTCCGGAAGAGCCATTGAAGTTGACATATGCTATTGCAGCTACACCCCTGCGCTCTAGGGCGCCAAAGGGTAAGGAATTGATATTGAATGAGTTAAGAAACAAATTACTAACCATTTGAGATATGAGAATTGACATTATGAATCATCAGGATCTGAGACTGAGAAGGGAGCCGGTGGTGGCTACCAGCGACGCTTCATCTGTAGGTGGTGTCATAAGGACCACCCCGGGCTCGACTGTAAAGGGAATAAGGTAGAGTGCAGCAGGCGGCAGAGGAAGGTGCAGCAGGTGGCAGACAAGAACCCAAGGGTGACCCAGAAGCCGGGACCCACTTTACACATGGTGGACCGGGACGATGAGCCTGAACCCTCATCGAGGCCAGGTACCTCTATAACCATTTAGTAATAAAAGCTACCTGCTTACCGCATTATCATGCATGTTTGGTGAATAAATGAGTTAAGTGAGAATGAGATGAGATTAGAACTTAAGTAATATATAACCTACTACCACTTTAGGACTGCTACCCAATACCATCTACACCTAACCCGGAGCACACCGACATCGAAACCATAGACTTTCCAACCGAACAATGTCAGGTTATCCGCCCAAGTATGACTTTATTAAGGGGATACCTGACACCCGAAGCACAAATAGCCATCATGAGAAGATGCAATCAACTAGGAATGGGACCGGGAGGTTTTAACACACCGGAGTACCCAGGGGGAGCAAGGATGAAATTAAAGATGATGAGCTTGGGCAAGGATTGGAATCCGTATGCCAAGAACTACCAAACCATGAGGGTGCAAGATGGAGTCTCACCACCGGGAATACCTGAAGAGTTCCATCCAGTTATTACACAAGTCATGGAAATCGCTCAGCAGTTGGAAGCTGAACCGATTCCAGACATCCAGGCAGACATTTGCATTGTAAACTTCTACGAGAAGGATGGGAAACTGGGACTACACCAGGATAAGGACGAGACAACGGAGCCTCTCGAAAGAGGGATACCCGTAGTGTTGGTCCATTGGGGATGATGCAGTTTTTATACGGCGAGCAGAAGCGTGCGGACCGTGCAAATAAGTTGGTACTTAAGTCAGGTGATGTGTTAATTATGGGAGGAGAATCAAGGATGTTATACCATGGGATTAAGAGAATCAAGCTGAATACAGCACCGTCAGCAGTAATCAATGCGACGCATATGAGACCAGGAAGATTAAACCTAACCTTTAGACAATATTAGCCGTGTAATGTTAGAATGAGATGAGGAATGAGATGTAAGATTGAAGCACATGTTGTAAACAGGATGGTTATGAATAAAATAACAGTGTTGTTCATATAAATTGTTACGACTCTTGTTATACCATCAATACTCATGAAGCTTGTGAACACAATTAGGTTATGGACTCGGTACGGAAGGTGCACTGAGCATACTTACAGAGGCACAGGCCGACGCCAGCGGTACTATCCTCACCGGCACCTTTCCAATTAATGGGATTGAGGCATCAGTTCTCTTCGACTCAGGGGCCTCGCATACCTTTGTCTCGGCATCATTCGCGAGCAGGTTGGGGCTAGACGCTGATGAGCTACCCGACTTCACGGTTACGCTCCTGTCTAAGGAGAAGGTTCGTTGCACTCGTTACTACCGAGGAGCCACTGTCAGAATTAAGGGAGAAGACTTTCCAGTCAGTTTCATTGAGTTCAGTAAGCTAGGATTTGATGTTATCTTCGGGATGAACTGGTTGGAGCGGCACAAGGGACGTATCCTCTGCGCCGAGCATAGATTGCTGCTCAGGAGTCCGTCTGGGGTAACAATATCATACCGCCAGAGGCCCAGAGAGCCTTCGACTAAGATCATCACTGCCATGGCAATGTATAAAGAATTAAGGAGAAAGGAAGAAGTGTACCTCTGCTATGTACAGGACATAGAGAGAGACCCTGAGTTCGACCCCGACTTACCGGTAGTGTCGGAGTTCCCCGACTTATTTCCACGGGAACTGCCCGGCATGCCACCCACTCGGGAGGTAGAGTTCACCATCGAGCTACTACCTGGTACCGGACCGATAGCCAAGGCACCATACCGCATGGCTCCGGCAGAAATGGCTGAGTTAAAGGAACAATTGAAGGATTTGTTGGATAAGGGATTCATTAGACCAAGTGTGTCACCATGGGGAGCGCCAGTCCTCTTCGTGAAGAAGAAGGATGGTAGTCTCCGCCTCTGCATCGACTACAGAGAGCTAAATGCAGTGACATTGAAGAATAAGTACCCACTACCCCGCATTGACGATCTGTTCGATCAGTTGAAGGGAGCATCTGTGTTTTCCAAGATTGATCTCAGATCGGGGTATCATCAGATAGCCATTAAGGAGGGAGACATTGAGAAGACGGCATTCCGGACACGATACGACCACTATGAGTTTACAGTGATGCCGTTCGGTTTGTCGAACGCACCGGCGAAATTTATGGATCTGATGAACCGCTTGTTCCAGGAGCAGCTGGACAAGTCGGTTGTGGTTTTTATTGATGACATTCTGATATACTCGAAGTCTAAAGTGGAACATGAGGAACATCTGAGGAGGGTATTGGAAATACTGAGGGAGAACCAGCTATATGCTAAGTTCTCCAAATGTGAGTTTTGGCTTGACCAGGTCTCTTTCCTAGGTCATGTCATCTCAGATGCTGGGATCGCAGTGGATCCAGCAAAGATTGATGCCGTACGTACTTGGCCAAGGCTGAAGACTGTTACCGACATCCGGAGCTTTCTCGGTCTGGCAGGTTACTACAGGAGGTTTGTTAGAGATTTCAGCAAGGTCGCGAAACCGATGACTAGTCTGATGAAGAAGGATGGACCGTTCTTGTGGACAGTTGACTGCGAGAGATCATTTCAGCGCTTGAAGGACTCACTGACCACTGCACCGGTTCTGACCATTCCAGACGGTACAGAGGGCTTTGAGGTTTATTGTGATGCATCCAGCAGAGGGCTGGGTTGCGTGCTCATGCAACATGGCAAGGTGGTGGCATATGCCTCACGCCAGTTGAAGAAACATGAGGAGAACTACCCCACACATGATTTAGAGCTGGGAGCTGTAGTCTTCGCTTTGAAGATATGGCGCCACTACTTATATGGGGTTAGTGTCACGATCTACACCGATCACAAGAGTTTGAGATACATATTCACTCAGAAGGAGTTAAATCTTCGACAGAGGAGATGGTTAGAGTTTCTGAAAGACTATGACATTGACCTCCAATACAAAGAGGGGAAGGCCAATGTTGTGGCAGACGCCCTGAGCCGTCGAGCACACTCACTCCATTCGCTAATTTCTTTCTCCAGCTTGGTTGATGAGGTGCGAGAGGCTCAGAGGACAGATGAGTACATGAGAGAGGTTAGACAGAAGCTGACAGATGGTACCTTTGAGAGTTAGAAATACGACTTCAGACTCCATGATGATGATCTGATCAGACTTAAGGGCCGGTTATGCATACCACGGGGCAACACGGATCTGAAAGACCGTATACTTAGAGAATCACACTGTTCTTCAGTTTCCATCCATCCGGGAGCCTCTAAAATGTATAAAGACATGAAGAGATACTTCTGGTGGTCGGGGATGAAGACAGATGTTACCGAGTTTGTCTTGAGGTGTCTCACATGCCAGAAGGTGAAATTCGAGCACCGACGACCGGGCGGAATGGTACAGTCGATGCCAGTTCCGGAGTGGAAGTTCCATGATATCTCCATGGACTTCGTAGTTGGGCTTCCACCTGCTAGGGGAGGTCTCAACATGATATGGGTGGTGGTAGATCGCCTTACCAAAGTAGCCCGATTCATACCGATGAAGGATACTTGGAAGATGACCAAATTAGCTGAGTTATTTGAGAAAGAAATCATGAGACATCACGGGATACCAAAGACCATAGTGTCAGATAGAGATACCAGATTCCTTTCGAGGTACTGGAGAGCTACCAGAGAAGTGTTGGGTACAGAACTCAAGCTGAGTACCGCGTTCCATCCTCAGACAGATGGTCAGACTGAGCGTACTATTCAGACACTCGAGGACATGCTGAGAGCATGTGCCTTAGACTTCCAGGGCAGTTGGATTGACAGATTGCATCTGATCGAGTTGACATACAACAACAGCTATCACACTTCGATCAAGATGGCACCTTTTCAAGCGTTGTACGGTAGACCATGTCGTACACCGCTCTGCTGGGATGAGTCGAGTGAGACGGTCATTATAGGACCAGAGTATTTAGAACAAGTTAAGGCTGAAGTTCAGCAAATCAGGGAGAACATGAAAGCTGCTCAAGATAGGCAGAAGTCGTATGCTGATGTTCGACGACGGGACCTGAAGTTCACAGTGGGCGACCAGGTATTTCTGCGAGTTTCACCGATGAAGGGTGTATTCAGGTTTGGGCAGAAGGGTAAATTAAGCCCGAAATTTGTTGGTCCTTATGAGATTACGGAGCGGGTGGGCCCGGTTGCTTACAGGTTGAATTTACCTGCTGAGCTGGGTAAAGTGCATGATGTTTTTCATGTTTCACAGCTAAAGAAATACATGCACCACCCCTCCCATGTGTTAGAACCTGAGAGGTTTACTTTGGAACCAAACATGAGATCCGTGGAGACTCCTCAAAGAATCTTGGACAGTAAGACTAGTGTAACACCCCAACTACTAACAACACACTTAACAACAGCTTGCAGCGGAAATCACAACTCACAACATAACTTAACTCCTTGGTGTTACACGCCGTTAGCCACCCACGTGGCTAACAAGGCTAACATACATACATTGTACCGGTCTGATGGACTAAACTCCCGAGCAACTACACATAAATCCCGTTCCATGTCCAACGATCATTATACACTTACATTACAATGTACCGAGTATCTTCCAACTACGCCGATACAAATTCGGTCTTACTACACCTATGATACATCCACAATTCTCATGACTACCACGTACAAATAACTACCCCGTCCTACTCTCGAACGGCTTCCAGCTCCTTGTACCTGAAATAGAAAAGGAAGAAAAGGGTGGCCCCCAAGGGGCTCAGCACCTTTGCTGGTATGGTAATCCCGCAGCCCGCATGCTACCGGGCCACGCACAACTAATTGTCGTCTTAGCATGCGATTGATTTTATTTAAACATACACAACTACACACATACTTCATGCATAAAAGCAAACATCCATTAGTAGGACACAAACACAAGATTAGCACACACAACATAACCATACACTTCACTTGATAACATACACACAACTTAGTTCCACTCTTCTTAGGGAACATAAACTTTACTTAGGGAGTGCCGGGGTGATAGAAGCCCGAGCACAACATACATACATTTTCTTTACTTAGGTGTGGCGGCCTCATATAGGACCGATCACACCTTGCACAATTTCCCCCTAGCTCCAATAATGATGAGGTAGGTAAGCCTTGGTTAAGCTTGTGGGTGGTTGTAATTCAAGGAGGAAAAACAACCGCAACATAATAGAGAGGGAGTCGAAGCGAACTTAGGCATCAACACCCTACCAACATTACACATGATTTCCCCCTAACCCGATTGGAAGTTGGGTAGGTAAGCTTTGGCTAAGCTAGTGGGAGGTCGAAATCCAATGAAGGAAAACAACCCTAACATAACAGGATGGGAGTTAATTCACATATATACATCAACTCCCAAACAACACGCGCGGAACGACCGGATTCCTCACCATACATAACATATACATATTAGTTAAAGGGTGGGTCGGGTGCAGAGAGCATCCGAGTTACAGAATTCAACCCGACCGACCCAGCCTGGGGTAGGTCGCCTGGGTAGGTCGGTTGCAGAACCCCTTTTAATTCTCTACTTTGAACTCCAAACTCACCTCAATTCTCACCCAATCTTTCCCCAATCATTTCCACATGTTTCCTACATGTTTAAACACCCATTAGGTCCCCTAAATCACCTTAGTTCATCCACCAAATTCATTACTCAATTCTAAATCAACTTACACAATTTTTCCTCATTCCATTCCAGCACTCATGCCAATTTTCATTCTTCAATGCTACAGATTTTTGTTCTAATCTTTACCATTTAATACTCCCTCTACCAATGCCACTTCTAGCATTCTAAGTACATGATCTTACCACTCTAATTCTTCTCAAACAAGTCCAAGACACTTATACACATTTTTGCTACAGATTTTGCATCACTTCACACCATTCTCCAACTACCATTTCAAGGCTATTAAACCACTCTACTCAACACTACAAACATCAAGGTTCTCCCATTCACCAAGCCATCATCAAAACACTCATTTTCTACCAAAATTTCGCCATAACCTCCCCATAAACCTTACACATCCCTTTTCAACAATTCTCATCCTTTTCATTCCTAATCTAGCCACACCCTTTCAAGGGTCTACCAGCACATAATAAATTCTCAAAGTCCATCAACATAACATAATCTCTAAAATCTCAATAAACCACAATATAAACACAAACTCAAAACACTTGGCTCCAAGGCCCTTAATTCAACATCAATTTCACAATCTCTCTCCAAAATCAACTAAACACAATTTCCAACATGGATTGCAATCCATAATTTGGGTTCATTACTTTGTTTACCCATCCCAAACACCTAAACAATTACAAACAAGGTTTAAGGTGGATTTCTTACCTTAATTTCACAAGTTCTCTTTTAGTTCTCCTCTTGCCCCTCCACTTCTCAATTTCGGTCAAGTGGGAATGGAGTTGCCAAACTCCATACCAACATTCAATAAACACAAAACATACTCAATTAATTAGCTAAACCCTTAGGAAATCTCAATCCAATCAAAGGGCTTAGAACACAAGTTATGGTTTACCTTTTTGGGCCTTTCAAGAGAGGTTCTCACCCTTGAATCAAGAAGGAGATTATTCCACCATTGGAGAGTTGGATTGAAGCTCAAAATCAAGAAGAAAACAAGGTGTGAGAGAGGGCAAAATCGGCCAGCTCTACAAGATGGAGAAAAATGAGGTTTTTCATGGAGATTTTTACCTTGTTTGAAAGAGGAGACTCCAAGCTTCCCATTGGTGCCATTTTCTCTTCAAATGGGAAAAACCCATGGAGATGAACTTCATTATTTTCGGATTTTGAAAAGAGGGAAGTGTAGAGCTTGGTGAGAGGATCACAAATATGTAATTATTTTTGTGATTTAAGCTTGGAGCTAGCTTGGACAAGGAGAAGAAGTGGAGGAAGCCATGGGGGCTGCAATGTCGTTCAGCAACAGAGAGAGAGAGAAGAAAATCGCTTGAGGAAGAAGGAAAGGAAAGAGAGGGGAAAAAGAAAATAAAGGAGGAGAGAGAGTGTGGGTGGGTATAAGTTACTTTTGTTTTATTGCTTTTTGACTTATTTAACTAGCTAACTAGTCAAGAGTGTGAGAGAGCTAATTAACATATTAAAACCGGCCCCCTTACAGTAACACATGCTGGAGCGTTTTTAATTTTTTTACAGAAACGCTCGTTTATTTACCCGGTTTGACACTATTCACAAACCGGGCCCGTTTTCCGGATTTTTCTCGTTTATTTAATTTTAATGGTTCTTAGGCTCCCATTAATGTTTAATTATAGTTATATAATCAACTATAATTTTTTTTTACGAAGTCATTTAACTGTTTAAAGTCACGTTTTCGGGTTTTCTCGAAAAACGCGCTTTAAGACTCCGTTAGAGTTTTAACGCATTATTTGGATCCGTTTTCTTCTGGAATTTTTCCCACATTTTCTTAGTATGTAATTAGGGTATAAAAATATTTATAACCCTAGTGAAGGTTATATGCCTCCTAAAATAATTAAATATGCGTTTTCACGCTTTGTGTCTTTTACGCATTCTCTTTTTCTTTTTGGCTTTTATTTCTTCACCAATGATCTCAAGGACTTAATTAGCCTTAGAAAATTATAAGTACATGATTAATTAACACATTAAGGTTTGGGGTATTTCAATCTACCCCCCTTAAAAGAACTTCGTCCTCGAAGTTCACACTTCCCACACATCATTGGTTAGAATACGGGGATTACTTGCAACATAAAACTTCCATAACAACATACTTTACGTCACAACCTCGAACTTAACGGTCCGGGTACATATACACGTTCACATCCATACATACATAACATACTTACATAGTAACCTCGGACTTAGTGGTCCGGGTACCTTAACAACATTGTACCTACATGACAACCCTTAGACTCTTAGGTCTGGGTAGCATAACAACATTTAGACACTTAGGTCTTGATAACATAACGACCTTTAGACACATGGTCTAGGTAACATAACACTTCCGGAACTCAACCACATTAGGACTCGAGGTCAAAACAATATTTATTACATATACCACACAACATGTCTTAGCATGTATAACAACCAGAAATTCCTTTTCCATCTCTTCATGGGTTCGAGACCCATGTTGAGTACATATACACTGTGACCCCGCAGAACCCGGTCGCGATGGACATTTTCTGGTCCCCGTTCCTTTGGGAGATCAAAACAATTGCATACATCTTTAAAATATACTTCTCATGTCACCGGTCCGAAGACAAAGGCTCATACATCCTCAGCTCGTGAGCAAGTAATACGAAAATACTCTATATGAGGTTAAGTAGAATGAAATCCTTTATTGGAAAATACCAATTGAAGATCCTTTTTACAAGGTCAAGTAAAAGTAGTCCTTCCTTTGAAAATACCACTTAAGAATCTTAGAGATATTAATTGAAGTCTTGAAAGTACCAATTGAAAATTTGAAACCCAATTTAAAACTCTTTTGAAAACTCAATACAACTCCAAGTCCAATTATTGTTAACTGCATCTTATTCTTGATGTGATTATTTGTGACCACTTATAGGGAGTTTCAAGATTCATCCAACCCTGATGTGATCAGCATCAGTGTTGAATTATCTTTCCACCCCAATTTGTGTTCGGCTTCCCTTGATCTTATGATAATCAAGTTTCACCTCCCACTTCATTTTCAAACAACAGCTAATTCAAGCATGTACCATTTTCTATCTTTTAATCCATCTAGTCATAATCATTACATCTCCAAGGGATAGAACTCCGTCTATCAATCATCACCCAAATTCAACTTAATCCGAGTTACCTAGGGAATTTTAATTCTTACTAGGTTCTATATCGGTGTCATACCTCTTCATAAATCACAATACTTGTATATATATACTTTATCAAAATACAATACACGGTTTTACATTTAGTATTATATGAACATACATAGTCGGGGTTTTATTTCCCCGGGAGTCTCTTTACTCCCTTATATCTGTACTTTCACACACATCTATTAACAAAATAACACACTTGTTACCATGGTATTCGCATCTTCTGTGCGCAATTACCACAATTAAACCATGAATGAATGCGTATGTTTATGTAAGGCACGCACCATCATCTAACAAATCATTTTGTGCTATGCACACCATAGTTCACGTACACTTGTACGGTAAACACACTAAAAACGGTTTTGCGCTCTACCCCCCTTAAAAGGGATTACGCCCCTAATCAATCACTTAACCACTGGTTTATAACGTCCTACCGTCGTGAAGTGTTGTATCTCCACGCGGTTTATTATACAATATGTTCTGGTTTGAGGATCTTAGCCATATTGGCGGTTTAGTCCCTAACCAAGAATTCTCCTTAGAGTTTATTTAATTCATAACCAGTTTCGATTCTGGCCTGTGAAACTTCTAGGCATTAATAATTGCCATTCACTCATGTTCACAACGTACATCCAACTCTTGAATCGCTGGCTCACTAGTTTCTGCTGCGCGACTCTTGATAACTTCGAGCTTCGTTTGCCCCCTTCATTATTCTTATTTTGTATATCTTCAATTTCACCTTCATCTTGACCGACCCAGAGCGATACTTCACTCTGATACCACTTTTTGTAACACCCCAACTACTAACAACACACTTAACAACAGCTTGCAGCGGAAATCACAACTCACAACATAACTTAACTCCTTGGTGTTACACGCCGTTAGCCACCCACGTGGCTAACAAGGCTAACATACATACATTGTACCGGTCTGATGGACTAAACTCCCGAGCAACTACACATAAATCCCGTTCCATGTCCAACGATCATTATACACTTACATTACAATGTACCGAGTATCTTCCAACTACGCCGATACAAATTCGGTCTTACTACACCTACGATACATCCACAATTCTCATGACTACCACGTACAAATAACTACCCCGTCCTACTCTCGAACGGCTTCCAGCTCCTTGTACCTGAAATAGAAAAGGAAGAAAAGGGTGGCCCCCAAGGGGCTCAGCACCTTTGCTGGTATGGTAATCCCGCAGCCCGCATGCTACCGGGCCACACACAACTAATTGTCGTCTTAGCATGCGATTGATTTTATTTAAACATACACAACTACACACATACTTCATGCTTAAAAGCAAACATCCATTAGTAGGACACAAACACAAGATTAGCACACACAACATAACCATACACTTCACTTGATAACATACACACAACTTAGTTCCACTCTTCTTAGGGAACATAAACTTTACTTAGGGAGTGCCGGGGTGATAGAAGCCCGAGCACAACATACATACATTTTCTTTACTTAGGTGTGGCGGCCTCATATAGGACCGATCACACCTTGCACAATTTCCCCCTAGCTCCAATAATGATGAGGTAGGTAAGCCTTGGTTAAGCTTGTGGGTGGTTGTAATTCAAGGAGGAAAAACAACCGCAACATAATAGAGAGGGAGTCGAAGCGAACTAGGCATCAACACCCTACCAACATTACACATGATTTCCCCCTAACCCGATTGGAAGTTAGGTAGGTAAGCTTTGGCTAAGCTAGTGGTCAAAATCCAATGAAGGAAAACAACCCTAACATAACAGGATGGGAGTTAATTCACATATATACATCAACTCCCAAACAACACGCGCGACCGGAACGACCGGATTCCTCACCATACATAACATATACATATTAGTTAAAGGTTCCTTTATGGAACTCATCACATACATACATCACATAGTGTTACTAACTCTGTTAGACCAGAACGGAGAACATCCCTTTTTAACAAACATGGATAACTGTATCCGATAGCAACAACACACAAAGCAAAGTCACATACATCACACAGTCACAACATACATAAACACACGGATAGCCGTAGTTAGAACGTTCCCGTGGGTTGGGACGTTTATTCCGAATACCGATCTCTTATGTGAACCTAAGGTCGGTTAACTATTATTTAACACATAATTAGGGTTAAGCGGTATCGGAATTAATTACGCCACAATAATGAATTAGTATAAACTCATTTCATGCTTTATCTTGCAAGGTGGCAAACACACATAAAAACATTGGCATACAAGCCGGTGTAATCCGGTAGGACACAGGTTGCAAGAAAACCATACCTGTCACCATGGTCCACTCTAATGTGTCCTCTTATGTCCCTCGAATAACTCTCGAACAACTGGTAACATTGTAATTGCTTTCATTAACATCGGGGTAATATGATTGTTTAACATCTAATGCCCATAGTTAACCCCGTTAACTAGTTAAATAACTTCACATTTTTAACTTGTTTTACTTTCACATTTTACAACAACTTTTCACTCACTTAATTGTCATTATACACACCTAACATGTCTTAAACAACCTTATAACGTCATTACATACCAATCCTCATCATTAGGAGCCTAAAAAAAAAAAAAAAATTTATAAGTGGCCGACCGACCCACCCTGGGTAGGTCGCCTGGGTGGGTCGGGTGCAGAGAGCATCCGAGTTACAGAATTCAACCCGACCGACCCAGCCTGGGGTAGGTCGCCTGGGTAGGTCGGCTGCAGAACCCCTTTTAATTCTCTACTTTGAACTCCAAACTCACCTCAATTCTCACCCAATCTTTCCCCAATCATTTCCACATGTTTCCTACATGTTTAAACACCCATTAGGTCCCCTAAATCACCTTAGTTCATCCACCAAATTCATTACTCAATTCTAAATCAACTTACACAATTTTTCCTCATTCCATTCCAGCACTCATGCCAATTTTCATTCTTCAATGCTACAGATTTTTGTTCTAATCTTTACCATTTAATACTCCCTCTACCAATGCCACTTCTAGCATTCTAAGTACATGATCTTACCACTCTAATTCTTCTCAAACAAGTCCAAGACACTTATACACATTTTTGCTACAGATTTTGCATCACTTCACACCATTCTCCAACTACCATTTCAAGGCTATTAAACCTCTACTCAACACTACAAACATCAAGGTTCTCCCATTCACCAAGCCATCATCAAAACACTCATTTTCTACCAAAATTTCGCCATAACCTCCCCATAAACCTTACACATCCCTTTTCAACAATTCTCATCCTTTTCATTCCTAATCTAGCCACACCCTTTCAAGGGTCTACCAGCACATAATAATTCTCAAAGTCCATCAACAATAACATAATCTCTAAAATCTCAATAAACCACAATATAAACACAAACTCAAAACACTTGGCTCCAAGGCCCTTAATTCAACATCAATTTCACAATCTCTCTCCAAAATCAACTAAACACAATTTCCAACATGGATTGCAATCCATAATTTGGGTTCATTACTTTGTTTACCCATCCCAAACACCTAAACAATTACAAACAAGGTTTAAGGTGGATTTCTTACCTTAATTTCACAAGTTCTCTTTTAGTTCTCCTCTTGCCCCTCCACTTCTCAATTTCGGTCAAGTGGGAATGGAGTTGCCAAACTCCATCCCAACATTCAATAAACACAAAACATACTCAATTAATTAGCTAAACCCTTAGGAAATCTCAATCCAATCAAAGGGCTTAGAACACAAGTTAGGGTTTACCTTTTTGGGCCTTTCAAGAGAGGTTCTCACCCTTGAATCAAGAAGGAGATTATTCCACCATTGGAGAGTTGGATTGAAGCTCAAAATCAAGAAGAAAACAAGGTGTGAGAGAGGGCAAAATCGGCCAGCTCTACAAGATGGAGAAAAATGAGGTTTTTCATGGAGATTTTTACCTTGTTTGAAAGAGGAGACTCCAAGCTTCCCATTGGTGCCATTTTCTCTTCAAATGGGAAAAACCCATGGAGATGAACTTCATTATTTTCGGATTTTGAAAAGAGGGAAGTGTAGAGCTTGGTGAGAGGATCACAAATATGTAATTATTTTTGTGATTTAAGCTTGGAGCTAGCTTGGACAAGGAGAAGAAGTGGAGGATGCCATGGGGGCTGCAATGTCGTTCAGCAACAGAGAGATAGAGAAGAAAATCTCTTGAGGAAGAAGGAAGAGGAAAGAGAGGGGAAAAAGAAAATAAAGGAGAGAGAGTGTGGGTGGGTATAAGTTACTTTTGTTTTATTGCTTTTTGACTTATTTAACTAGCTAACTAGTCAAGAGTGTGAGAGAGCTAATTAACATATTAAAACCGGCCCCCTTACAGTAACACATGCTGGAGCGTTTTTAATTTTTTTACAGAAACGCTCGTTTATTTACCCGGTTTGACACTATTCACAAACCGGGCCCGTTTTCCAATTTTTCTCGTTTATTTAATTTTAATGGTTCTTAGGCTCCCATTAATGTTTAATTATAGTTATATAATCAACTATAAATTTTTTTTTACGAAGTCATTTAACTGTTTAAAGTCACGTTTTCGGGTTTTCTCGAAAAACGCGCTTTAAGACTCCGTTAGAGTTTTAACGCATTATTTGGATCCGTTTTCTTCTGGAATTTTTCCCACATTTTTTAGTATGTAATTAGGGTATAAAAATATTTATAACCCTAGTGAAGGTTATATGCCTCCTAAAATAATTAAATATGCGTTTTCACGCTTTGTGTCTTTTACGCATTCTCTTTTTCTTTTTGGCTTTTATTTCTTCACCAATGATCTCAAGGACTTAATTAGCCTTAGAAAATTATAAGTACATGATTAATTAACACATTAAGGTTTGGGGTATTTCAACTAGGGACACTCGCCACAAGTCAGTGCGACTGGTGAAGGTTCTCTGGTCTAACCAGGATGTCGAAGAGGCCACATGGGAATTAGAGGATAAGATGAGGGCAAAGTACCCTTCTTTGTTTACTGACTAGATCGTCTGTATAGGGTACGGGGCGTACCCCTTTTTAAGGGGGTAGAGCTTCCTCGCTTTTGAGTTAAGAAACGATCATGTTTGTCGTTTGTTTGGTTGGTTAAGATGTGAATTTGTGTAAGTTGCTACACTTTGGTGTTAAGTTTGAGTTATGTATAATACTTATGTATTGTATTTGAGATTGACCTTTGAGTCTTGAGATGTGTGAATGTGAATATAAGATGTGGTGTTAAGATTAAGGGAATTGAGTACCGTGAATGATTAAGCACACATGTGAACTTTGAGGACAAAGTTCTTTTAAGGGGGGTAGATTGAAATACCCCAAACTTAGATATGGTGTTTAAATGATAAACTAAGATATAAGGAGGCTAAATAATGCCTTAGAAACATTAAGAAACATTTCTAATCAAAGAAAATATAAGGAAACACCAAAAGAGCAGTTTAAGCAAAAACGTGCTCTAAGCTTGGAGAGACTTGGGAGAGTACCCAAATATTGTTCTAAGACCTTAGTAATATCCTAATGGTCATTTTAAATCAATTACCAAAGAAAACCAAGCTTGAAAACAAGTTAAAACACAAAATGTGCTTTAAGGAGTCTTAAAGCACATTTTTGAAAAATTGTCTTGTAAATGAGTTTTGAATGGCTAAATGTCCATCATTACTCTTTAATTAACATGTGTACTATATAGTATCACATTTGGAAGTCTATATCAATGGGAAATCAAAAATTTCACAACAATGTGCCTTGTTTTGTGAATAGTAAATTAATTAAGCTAGTTTATAACATAAGTCAATATAAGTGAGATATTTGGTCAACAAAGACTTAAGTACCCCTTGTTACTAATGGGGGCCGGTTTCTTATAAGGTGAGTCACCACCTTCATGACTCATTAAGCAAATAAAGATTTGTAAAGCAAAAGTACTATTCACCTTTTAACATAAATATCACACTTTAGTGGTTCTCTCCCTCACTTCTTCATTCTCCTTTGTTTCCCACGGTTTCTTGCTCTCTCTCCCTTCTCCATTAACGTGAGGCATACCTCCATGCTAGCTTCATCTAGCCTTGCACACAACTCACTCATTTTAGCTCCAAAACCAAAACAAATTACATATTCTCCTTAGTTAGCTCAAGCTCTCTCTTTCTATCTTTTCAAAACTTCAAGAGCTTCATTTTGGTGCCAAGTCAAACCACCATTAGAGGAGGAAATTCAAGTTTGGAGACTCCATTGGCTTCTCCATTCTCTTAAGGTAAAGAAAGTGTAAGAAAATCTAGGTTTCCACCATTTCTTTCCTTGTCCGAAAATTTGCACTCATGGGACTCCATGTTTATGCCTTGTTCTAGCTTGTTTTCTACTCTTCAAAGGATTGAGGAGGTCCTTCTTGCTTCATATCCAAGCTTGTCTTGAGAAACCAAGGTAAAACAATCACCTTAATACCTTAAAGCACATTTTTTAACCTAGGGTTTGTTCCTTAGGGTTAATGTATTATCTAGTACTCATTGGAGTCATTGGATATTGGTTAGAACATTGGCAAGGATATATATATTGGTGACCGAGATTGAGCAAAGAAAAACCTAAGGAGGAAAGCTTTTAAAGCTTGTAAAAGAACAAGGTAAATTACTTACCTTAAGGTGTTTTATTGTTTAAGGGAATGGGATTTAGATATGTGATGAGTTTAGTGTAGAGTTTACATTAGAAAAGGGGTTATAAAACCTAGGAGAAACAATGACTATACTTGTGAACTTGTGACTAAAGAGCAAATGAGAAAAAGAGATAGTTTAAGAACATCAACGTGAATTACAAGAAGCATTTTATTTCAATGGGAGCCTTGTTGTGTGTATTCGCAGGTTGAAGGCAAATATATGTGGAAATTCAGTGGTTAAGAATATTGTCATTTAAGGGCCTAAGTGCCAAGCATTTTAAGTTTAAGCACTATATGATGATGTGGTGTAGTTTTGGTGTAAATTGTGTGTTAAGGTGTTGTGATGAGAATTTGGGTGATGTTGGTTGTTTGATGGAGAAAAACCATGTGTTAGGATGTGCTATGTACTAGAGAACCCATGGCAAAATTTAAAGGAGAACTTAAGTGTTTAAGATATTCTAAGGGGATTTAATGACTAAGGAAGTACTAGAAGCTCTAGAGGTTGTCTTGATGAAAAAGGGTGAGATTAAGGTGTTCTAATGACTTATAATGACTTAGGTATCACCATGAAGGATTTAGGAATCAAGAGAATGTGTTTGAGTATTTAGGACATAGGCAAATGTTGGTAAACAACTAGGAAGGAAATAATGTGTTTATGGATGGAAGTTTAAGTTTGTGAAGGAACTTTAAGTAAATGCATAAAAGAGTTTTAGATGGTGAAAGATGCTTGGGAGATGATGTTATAGTGGTGGGGAAACATTTGGCATAGTGGTTACATTAGGTATGAACCACCACCTAGAAACCTAGTGGAAAACATTACAAGTGTTAGCATTATTACAAGGAAAATGCATAATGACTAAGGTGGATCTTGGTGAATGATTTAATGTGTTTAGAGGAGGGCTTAAGGTGTATTTGAGGTGCCCAAATGAGGTTATAACATATTAGGATATATGAGGAGAAGTTTGGAGTTAAAAAGAGAATTTAGAAACAAGGCTCTGGAGCCGACCGACCTTAGGACCGGACCTGCAAGGTCGGTCGAGCTCAAATTACACTACCGGAGAAAGTTTCTGGAATCGACCGAACATAGGACCGGACTTACAAGTTCGGTCGGGCATGTATTTTGTGAAGGAATTAAGTCTCTGGAATGGACCGACCTTGGGACCGGACTTGCAAGGTCGGTCATGCCTAGAATTTTGTACGGTAATAAGTCTCTGGAATCGACCGAACATGGGACCGGACTTGGCAAGTTCGGTCGAGCTTAAATTTCCCTCGGGGGAAACTCTCGGGAATGGACCGACCTTGGGACCGGACTTGCAAGGTCGGTCGGGGTAGAATTTTCAAACGGTAAAGTGTTCTGGAATGGACCGACCTTAGGTAAGGTCGGTCGGAAGTTCGGTCGGGCCTAAAAATAAAAAAAAAAGAAATTTTGAATTCTAAGAATGGTAATAGTAATAAGGTATACCTTTGGTAGGGTGGTAATGATTGGGACCCTAAGAACTTAAGGGATTAAGTTAAGTTAAGTTAAGTATAAATTTTAATGTTTAAAGTTAAGTTTGTAAGCTAAGTGGCAAAGACTTGAGAGGTTATTGAATGGGAATCCTTAGGGACTAAGTGAGTTAAGTAAGGTGCAAATAACTAATGACCTAAAAATGAATGAATGTTTTAGGTTTGTGAATTGGGACCCCGAAGAAGGTTAAACAAACAACGATCGACGGTGAACGGTACAATCCTTCTTGTGACCTGCTTGCTAACGAGGTGTCCCTCGGCTTGTGTGCTATCTATTTAATTGCTATGACTAAAACAAGATAAAGCATGCAACCGGTTATATTTGCTCTCGTTGTGTACGTGTTATATTTACACTAACCCGCGAGACTTGAGATTGTTACTAACCAAGTTTAGTACATACTGAGTTAAGAATAAGAGTTAAGTTTGGTGGTTGTTGGTTAATGCCCGTTAAGGCTTAGCTAGCACATGGTGATTAAGATGTCTACTAACTGGAACTTGAGTGAGGAAACCCGGGACCGATCTCCGGTCATGCATGCTAAGAAAAAGGGGGACGGTATCTGAATCAGATCCGCCCTCCGCTTAAGGACTTGTCTTCGGACTTGTAGCCTAGGGCCGGTTGCCGGCTCAGCTACGCTGGACTCCCGTCCAGAGTAGGTGGCATTAAGATGGTGCGGTGGGATCACCTAAATCCCAGGTTCGAATTAAGCTACAACCATTCCCTTCCAGGAACGGTTTGTATACTGAGAATGAGTTAAGATTGAGATTAAGGTAAGGAACTGAGATTAAGGAAATGAGGACTAAGGAGGGGGTTACTAACCCACTTGATAAGGGAACGCTTGAGTCGTTCATTGTTTGTGAACTATATGTGTTCATCTGTGGTTTTGTTATTGCACTTCATATTATGCTTGTGTATGTAATCAATTTCCATGCTATCGACAATTAGTCGTCGTAGCCCCGTTAGCTTGGGGGCCATGAGAGGGTGTACCAGCATTCGTGCTGACCCCCTCGGGGGCTATTTTTACACTTGCAGGTAAGAGACCCATGAGGACGCACTACGAGAGTAGGAGCGGTTAGACTTAGGGTGGGATGTTTATTTTGAGTTCGGGTTGCGCCTGTGCACCCGACCGTTTATATTTAAACTGATGTAAGGTTGTGATTATGATTTAGCTACTTGTACTTGGTTGGTTGTGGTATTTTGGATGGTGATGCCTTTGGGTTGGACAGTTATTTTGGAAAAGTGTTGTAATTATTAAGGCCGGTATATTCTGTGATCAGACCGTGGCAAGGTCCAGGTGTTTGTGATTTCCGCTGTGACATATTCGTTTAAGTGTTCAGTTTGCGATAACCACGATTGGCTTTGGATGGGGTGTTACAAAAAGTGGTATCAGAGCGTAGTTACGCTCTGATCAAGAAATACCGGACATGAGTAACCACCGAGTTAGGATATAAGTTAAGGAATAAGTAATGGGATAAGGGTGTGAGAAGTTAGAGTGAGTAGAGTCAGATGACCACTAATAAGTGTGGATCGTCTTTACCGTCTACGGACGTTATAAATTCACTAACCGAAACAGTGGTGAATACGAATCTAATGTGAGTTATGCTTGTTCAGATGGCAGGACGTCCTAGGGGAAGCCGAGGTCGCGGCCAGGGTGATGATGCTTCAGGAATACCTGGAGGGCAGACAATCGCAGAGATCGTAGCTGCCGCATTAGGGCATATGGGCTATCAGCCTGGTGTGGGTGCACCACCTCCACCGCCACAACCTAGGGAACCAAACTGGGTGAAGAGTCTTGCAGATCTTCGACCCGCGCACTTTAAGGGGGAGACCGATCCCGCCAAGCTTGAGGCGTACATCTCCGAGCTGGAGACCGCCTTCGAGACCCTTGATGTCCCTGCTGGGATCAAGGTGCGTCTAGCTGCTTTCTATCTGAAGGGGGCGGCAGACGATTGGTGGAAGCTGGTGAGGGCCGAGCATGTGGCCAATCCAGAGTTCGGCTGGGAGCAGTACACCGCCTTGCTACGAGCAAAGTACTACCCCGCCCATGTCCAGACGAAGAAGCGCTTACAGTTGGATGCACTTAAGCAGACAAGATGACAGTGGACGAGTATTACTCAGAGTTCACTGCCTTGCTCCGTCTTCTGCCAGGTCTTGGACACTCTGACTAGATCCTGGTGGACCGCTTCTATGGCGGGCTTAGCCATCGACTCCGCTACGGCATGGGGCCGACGAGTTACACTACCTTGCAGGTAATAAGAATGATTGAGATTTGAGTAAGTAATGAGTAAGATTTAGACTATGAGAAATAAGAGTGACTAATACTATGGAAAAGCAAGAGTGCTATCATGCCGCTGCTAAGGTGGAGATAACCGTCCAGCTGAGGGACGAGGAGAATGCTAAGAGAAAGAATGCTGGTAAGAGCTCGGAGAGTCAAGGGCAAGGAGGGTACAAGAAACAAAAGTACCAGCCTCAGGCCCAGAAAAATCAGAACCCAAAGGGGAAGGAGGAAAAAGAGAAGGCTCCGGAAGAGCCATTGAAGTTGACATATGCTATTGCAGCTACACCCCTGCGCTCTAGGGCGCCAAAGGGTAAGGAATTGATATTGAATGAGTTAAGAAACAAATTACTAACCATTTGAGATATGAGAATTGACATTATGAATCATCAGGATCTGAGACTGAGAAGGGAGCCGGTGGTGGCTACCAGCGACGCTTCATCTGTAGGTGGTGTCATAAGGACCACCCCGGGCTCGACTGTAAAGGGAATAAGGTAGAGTGCAGCAGGCGGCAGAGGAAGGTGCAGCAGGTGGCAGACAAGAACCCAAGGGTGACCCAGAAGCCGGGACCCACTTTACACATGGTGGACCGGGACGATGAGCCTGAACCCTCATCGAGGCCAGGTACCTCTATAACCATTTAGTAATAAAAGCTACCTGCTTACCGCATTATCATGCATGTTTGGTGAATAAATGAGTTAAGTGAGAATGAGATGAGATTAGAACTTAAGTAATATATAACCTACTACCACTTTAGGACTGCTACCCAATACCATCTACACCTAACCCGGAGCACACCGACATCGAAACCATAGACTTTCCAACCGAACAATGTCAGGTTATCCGCCCAAGTATGACTTTATTAAGGGGATACCTGACACCCGAAGCACAAATAGCCATCATGAGAAGATGCAATCAACTAGGAATGGGACCGGGAGGTTTTTACACACCGGAGTACCCAGGGGGAGCAAGGATGAAATTAAAGATGATGAGCTTGGGCAAGGATTGGAATCCGTATGCCAAGAACTACCAAACCATGAGGGTGCAAGATGGAGTCTCACCACCGGGAATACCTGAAGAGTTCCATCCAGTTATTACACAAGTCATGGAAATCGCTCAGCAGTTGGAAGCTGAACCGATTCCAGACATCCAGGCAGACATTTGCATTGTAAACTTCTACGAGAAGGATGGGAAACTGGGACTACACCAGGATAAGGACGAGACAACGGAGCCTCTCGAAAGAGGGATACCCGTAGTGTCTTGGTCCATTGGGGATGATGCAGTTTTTATACGGCGAGCAGAAGCGTGCGGACCGTGCAAATAAGTTGGTACTTAAGTCAGGTGATGTGTTAATTATGGGAGGAGAATCAAGGATGTTATACCATGGGATTAAGAGAATCAAGCTGAATACAGCACCGTCAGCAGTAATCAATGCGACGCATATGAGACCAGGAAGATTAAACCTAACCTTTAGACAATATTAGCCGTGTAATGTTAGAATGAGATGAGGAATGAGATGTAAGATTGAAGCACATGTTGTAAACAGGATGGTTATGAATAAAATAACAGTGTTGTTCATATAAATTGTTACGACTCTTGTTATACCATCAATACTCATGAAGCTTGTGAACACAATTAGGTTATGGACTCGGTACGGAAGGTGCACTGAGCATACTTACAGAGGCACAGGCCGACGCCAGCGGTACTATCCTCACCGGCACCTTTCCAATTAATGGGATTGAGGCATCAGTTCTCTTCGACTCAGGGGCCTCGCATACCTTTGTCTCGGCATCATTCGCGAGCAGGTTGGGGCTAGACGCTGATGAGCTACCCGACTTCACGGTTACGCTCCTGTCTAAGGAGAAGGTTCGTTGCACTCGTTACTACCGAGGAGCCACTGTCAGAATTAAGGGAGAAGACTTTCCAGTCAGTTTCATTGAGTTCAGTAAGCTAGGATTTGATGTTATCTTCGGGATGAACTGGTTGGAGCGGCACAAGGGACGTATCCTCTGCGCCGAGCATAGATTGCTGCTCAGGAGTCCGTCTGGGGTAACAATATCATACCGCCAGAGGCCCAGAGAGCCTTCGACTAAGATCATCACTGCCATGGCAATGTATAAAGAATTAAGGAGAAAGGAAGAAGTGTACCTCTGCTATGTACAGGACATAGAGAGAGACCCTGAGTTCGACCCCGACTTACCGGTAGTGTCGGAGTTCCCCGACTTATTTCCACGGGAACTGCCCGGCATGCCACCCACTCGGGAGGTAGAGTTCACCATCGAGCTACTACCTGGTACCGGACCGATAGCCAAGGCACCATACCGCATGGCTCCGGCAGAAATGGCTGAGTTAAAGGAACAATTGAAGGATTTGTTGGATAAGGGATTCATTAGACCAAGTGTGTCACCATGGGGAGCGCCAGTCCTCTTCGTGAAGAAGAAGGATGGTAGTCTCCGCCTCTGCATCGACTACAGAGAGCTGAATGCAGTGACATTGAAGAATAAGTACCCACTACCCCGCATTGACGATCTGTTCGATCAGTTGAAGGGAGCATCTGTGTTTTCCAAGATTGATCTCAGATCGGGTATCATCAGATAGCCATTAAGGAGGGAGAGATTGAGAAGACGGCATTCCGGACACGATACGACCACTATGAGTTTACAGTGATGCCGTTCGGTTTGTCGAACGCACCGGCGCAATTATGGATCTGATGAACCGCTTGTTCCGGGAGCAGCTGGACAGTCGGTTGTGGTTTTTATTGATGACATTCTGATATACTCGAAGTCTAAAGTGGAACATGAGGAACATCTGAGGAGGGTATTGGAAATACTGAGGGAGAACCAGCTATATGCTAAGTTCTCCAAATGTGAGTTTTGGCTTGACCAGGTCTCTTTCCTAGGTCATGTCATCTCAATGCTGGGATCGCATGATCCAGCAAGATTGATGCCGTACGTACTTGGCCAAGGCTGAAGACTGTTACCGACATCCGGAGCTTTCTCGGTCTGGCAGGTTACTACAGGAGGTTTGTTAGAGATTTCAAGGTCGCAAACCGATGACTAGTCTGATGAAGAAGGATGGACCGTTCTTGTGGACAGTTGACTGCGAGAGATCATTTCAGCGCTTGAAGGACTCACTGACCACTGCACCGGTTCTGACCATTCCAGACGGTACAGAGGGCTTTGAGGTTTATTGTGATGCATCCAGCAGAGGGCTGGGTTGCGTGCTCATGCAACATGGCAAGGTGGTGGCATATGCCTCACGCCAGTTGAAGAAACATGAGGAGAACTACCCCACACATGATTTAGAGCTGGGAGCTGTAGTCTTCGCTTTGAAGATATGGCGCCACTACTTATATGGGGTTAGTGTCACGATCTACACCGATCACAAGATTTGAGATACCTATTCACTCAGAAGGAGTTAAATCTTCGACAGAGAGATGGTTAGAGTTTCTGAAAGACTATGACATTGACCTCCAATACAAAGAGGGGAAGGCCAATGTTGTGGCAGACGCCCTGAGCCGTCGAGCACACTCACTCCATTCGCTAATTTCTTTCTCCAGCTTGGTTGATGAGGTGCGAGAGGCTCAGAGGACAGATGAGTACATGAGAGAGGTTAGACAGAAGCTGACAGATGGTACCTTTGAGAGTTAGAAATACGACTTCAGACTCCATGATGATGATCTGATCAGACTTAAGGGCCGGTTATGCATACCACGGGGCAACACGGATCTGAAAGACCGTATACTTAGAGAATCACACTGTTCTTCAGTTTCCATCCATCCGGGAGCCTCTAAAAGTATAAAGACATGAAGAGATACTTCTGGTGGTCGGGGATGAAGACAGATGTTACCGAGTTTGTCTTGAGGTGTCTCACATGCCAAAGGTGAAATTCGAGCACCGACCGGGCGGAATGGTACAGTCGATGCCAGTTCCGGAGTGGAAGTTCCATGATATCTCCATGGACTTCGTAGTTGGGCTTCCACCTGCTAGGGGAGGTCTCAACATGATATGGGTGGTGGTAGATCGCCTTACCAAAGTAGCCCGATTCATACCGATGAAGGATACTTGGAAGATGACCAAATTAGCTGAGTTATTTGAGAAAGAAATCATGAGACATCACGGGATACCAAAGACCATAGTGTCAGATAGAGATACCAGATTCCTTTCGAGGTACTGGAGAGCTACCAGAGAAGTGTTGGGTACAGAACTCAAGCTGAGTACCGCGTTCCATCCTCAGACAGATGGTCAGACTGAGCGTACTATTCAGACACTCGAGGACATGCTGAGAGCATGTGCCTTAGACTTCCAGGGCAGTTGGATTGACAGATTGCATCTGATCGAGTTGACATACAACAACAGCTATCACACTTCGATCAAGATGGCACCTTTTCAAGCGTTGTACGGTAGACCATGTCGTACACCGCTCTGCTGGGATGAGTCGAGTGAGACGGTCATTATAGGACCAGAGTATTTAGAACAAGTTAAGGCTGAAGTTCAGCAAATCAGGGAGAACATGAAAGCTGCTCAAGATAGGCAGAAGTCGTATGCTGATGTTCGACGACGGGACCTGAAGTTCGCAGTGGGCGACCAGGTATTTTTGCGAGTTTCACCGATGAAGGGTGTATTCAGGTTTGGGCAGAAGGGTAAATTAAGCCCGAAATTTGTTGGTCCTTATGAGATTACGGAGCGGGTGGGCCCGGTTGCTTACAGGTTGAATTTACTTGCTGAGCTGGGTAAAGTGCATGATGTTTTTCATGTTTCACAGCTAAAGAAATACATGCACCACCCCTCCCATGTGTTAGAACCTGAGAGGTTGACTTTGGAACCAAACATGAGATCCGTGGAGACTCCTCAAAGAATCTTGGACAGTAAGACTAGTGTAACACCCCAACTACTAACAACACTTAACAACAGCTTGCAGCGGAAATCACAACTCACAACTAACTTAACTCCTTGGTGTTACACGCCGTTAGCCACCCACGTGGCTAACAAGGCTAACATACATACATTGTACCGGTCTGATGGACTAAACTCCCGAGCAACTACACATAAATCCCGTTCCATGTCCAACGATCATTATACACTTACATTACAATGTACCGAGTATCTTCCAACTACGCCGATACAAATTCGGTCTTACTACACCTACGATACATCCACAATTCTCATGACTACCACGTACAAATAACTACCCCGTCCTACTCTCGAACGGCTTCCAGCTCCTTGTACCTGAAATAGAAAAGGAAGAAAAGGGTGGCCCCCAAGGGGCTCAGCACCTTTGCTGGTATGGTAATCCCGCAGCCCGCATGCTACCGGGCCACGCACAACTAATTGTCGTCTTAGCATGCGATTGATTTTATTTAAACATACACAACTACACACATACTTCATGCATAAAAGCAAACATCCATTAGTAGGACACAAACACAAGATTAGCACACACAACATAACCATACACTTCACTTGATAACATACACACAACTTAGTTCCACTCTTCTTAGGGAACATAAACTTTACTTAGGGAGTGCCGGGGTGATAGAAGCCCGAGCACAACATACATACATTTTCTTTACTTAGGTGTGGCGGCCTCATATAGGACCGATCACACCTTGCACAATTTCCCCTAGCTCCAATAATGATGAGGTAGGTAAGCCTTGGTTAAGCTTGTGGGTGGTTGTAATTCAAGGAGGAAAAACAACCGCAACATAATTGAGAGGGAGTCGAAGCGAACTTAGGCATCAACACCCTACCAACATTACACATGATTTCCCCCTAACCCGATTGGAAGTTGGGTAGGTAAGCTTTGGCTAAGCTAGTGGGAGGTCGAAATCCAATGAAGGAAAACAACCCTAACATAACAGGATGGGAGTTAATTCACATATATACATCAACTCCCAAACAACACGCGCGACCGGAACGACCGGATTCCTCACCATACATAACATATACATATTAGTTAAAGGGTGGGTCGGGTGCAGAGAGCATCCGAGTTACAGAATTCAACCCGACCGACCCAGCCTGGGGTAGGTCGCCTGGGTAGGTCGGTTGCAGAACCCCTTTTAATTCTCTACTTTGAACTCCAAACTCACCTCAATTCTCACCCAATCTTTCCCCAATCATTTCCACATGTTTCCTACATGTTTAAACACCCATTAGGTCCCCTAAATCACCTTAGTTCATCCACCAAATTCATTACTCAATTCTAAATCAACTTACACAATTTTTCCTCATTCCATTCCAGCACTCATGCCAATTTTCATTCTTCAATGCTACAGATTTTTGTTCTAATCTTTACCATTTAATACTCCCTCTACCAATGCCACTTCTAGCATTCTAAGTACATGATCTTACCACTCTAATTCTTCTCAAAAAGTCCAAGACACTTATACACATTTTTGCTACAGATTTTGCATCACTTCACACCATTCTCCAACTACCATTTCAAGGCTATTAAACCACTCTACTCAACACTACAAACATCAAGGTTCTCCCATTCACCAAGCCATCATCAAAACACTCATTTTCTACCAAAATTTCGCCATAACCTCCCCATAAACCTTACACATCCCTTTTCAACAATTCTCATCCTTTTCATTCCTAATCTAGCCACACCCTTTCAAGGGTCTACCAGCACATAATAAATTCTCAAAGTCCATCAACAATAACATAATCTCTAAAATCTCAATAAACCACAATATAAACACAAACTCAAAACACTTGGCTCCAAGGCCCTTAATTCAACATCAATTTCACAATCTCTCTCCAAAATCAACTAAACACAATTTCCAACATGGATTGCAATCCATAATTTGGGTTCATTACTTTGTTTACCCATCCCAAACACCTAAACATTACAAACAAGGTTTAAGGTGGATTTCTTACCTTAATTTCACAAGTTCTCTTTTAGTTCTCCTCTTGCCCCTCCACTTCTCAATTTCGGTCAAGTGGGAATGGAGTTGCCAAACTCCATACCAACATTCAATAAACACAAAACATACTCAATTAATTAGCTAAACCCTTAGGAAATCTCAATCCAATCAAAGGGCTTAGAACACAAGTTATGGTTTACCTTTTTGGGCCTTTCAAGAGAGGTTCTCACCCTTGAATCAAGAAGGAGATTATTCCACCATTGGAGAGTTGGATTGAAGCTCAAAATCAAGAAGAAAACAAGGTGTGAGAGAGGGCAAAATCGGCCAGCTCTACAAGATGGAGAAAAATGAGGTTTTTCATGGAGATTTTTACCTTGTTTGAAAGAGGAGACTCCAAGCTTCCCATTGGTGCCATTTTCTCTTCAAATGGGAAAAACCCATGGAGATGAACTTCATTATTTTCGGATTTTGAAAAGAGGGAAGTGTAGAGCTTGGTGAGAGGATCACAAATATGTAATTATTTTGTGATTTAAGCTTGGAGCTAGCTTGGACAAGGAGAAGAAGTGGAGGAAGCCATGGGGGCTGCAATGTCGTTCAGCAACAGAGAGAGAGAAGAAAATCGCTTGAGGAAGAAGGAAGAGGAAAGAGAGGGGAAAAAGAAAATAAAGGGGAGAGAGAGTGTGGGGGGTATAAGTTACTTTTGTTTTATGCTTTTTGACTTATTTAACTAGCTAACTAGTCAAGAGTGTGAGAGAGCTAATTAACATATTAAAACCGGCCCCCTTACAGTAACACATGCTGGAGCGTTTTTAATTTTTTTACAGAAACGCTCGTTTATTTACCCGGTTTGACACTATTCACAAACCGGGCCCGTTTTCCGGATTTTTCTCGTTTATTTAATTTTAATGGTTCTTAGGCTCCCATTAATGTTTAATTATAGTTATATAATCAACTATAATTTTTTTTTACGAAGTCATTTAACTGTTTAAAGTCACGTTTTCGGGTTTTCTCGAAAAACGCGCTTTAAGACTCCGTTAGAGTTTTAACGCATTATTTGGATCCGTTTTCTTCTGGAATTTTTCCCACATTTTCTTAGTATGTAATTAGGGTATAAAATATATTTATAACCCTAGTGAAGGTTATATGCCTCCTAAAATAATTAAATATGCGTTTTCACGCTTTGTGTCTTTTACGCATTCTCTTTTTCTTTTTGGCTTTTATTTCTTCACCAATGATCTCAAGGACTTAATTAGCCTTAGAAAATTATAAGTACATGATTAATTAACACATTAAGGTTTGGGGTATTTCAATCTACCCCCCTTAAAAGAACTTCGTCCTCGAAGTTCACACTTCCCACACATCATTGGTTAGAATACGGGGATTACTTGCAACATAAAACTTCCATAACAACATACTTTACGTCACAACCTCGAACTTAACGGTCCGGGTACATATACACGTTCACATCCATACATACATAACATACTTACATAGTAACCTCGGACTTAGTGGTCCGGTACCTTAACAACATTGTACCTACATGACAACCCTTAGACTCTTAGGTCTGGGTAGCATAACAACATTTAGACACTTAGGTCTTGATAACATAACGACCTTTAGACACATGGTCTAGGTAACATAACACTTCCGGAACTCAACCACATTAGGACTCGAGGTCAAAACAATATTTATTACATATACCACACAACATGTCTTAGCATGTATAACAACCAGAAATTCCTTTTCCATCTCTTCATGGGTTCGAGACCCATGTTGAGTACATATACACTGTGACCCCGCAGAACCCGGTCGCGGTGGACATTTTCTGGTCCCCGTTCCTTTGGGAGATCAAAACAATTGCATACATCTTTAAAATATACTTCTCATGTCACCGGTCCGAAGACAAAGGCTCATACATCCTCAGCTCGTGAGCAAGTAATACGAAAATACTCTATATGAGGTTAAGTAGAATGAAATCCTTTATTGGAAAATACCAATTGAAGATCCTTTTTACAAGGTCAAGTAAAGTAGTCCTTCCTTTGAAAATACCACTTAAGAATCTTAGAGATATTAATTGAAGTCTTGAAAGTACCAATTGAAAATTTGAAACCCAATTTAAAACTCTTTTGAAAACTCAATACAACTCCAAGTCCAATTATTGTTAACTTCATCTTATTCTTGATGTGATTATTTGTGACCACTTATAGGGAGTTTCAAGATTCATCCAACCCTGATGTGATCAGCATCAGTGTTGAATTATCTTTCCACCCCAATTTGTGTTCGGCTTCCCTTGATCTTATGATAATCAAGTTTCACCTCCCACTTCATTTTCAAACAACAGCTAATTCAAGCATGTACCATTTTCTATCTTTTAATCCATCTAGTCATAATCATTACATCTCCAAGGGATACTCCGTCTATCAATCATCACCCAAATTCAACTTAATCCGAGTTACCTAGGGAATTTTAATTCTTACTAGGTTCTATATCGGTGTCATACCTCTTCATAAATCACAATACTTGTATATATATACTTTATCAAAATACAATACACGTTTTACATTTAGTATTATGAACATACATATCGGGGTTTTTATTTCCCCGGGAGTCTCTTTACTCCCTTATATCTGTACTTTCACACACATCTATTAACAAATAACACACTTGTTACCATGGTATTCGCATCTTCTGTGCGCAATTACCACAATTAAACCATGAATGAATGCGTATGTTTATGTAAGGCACGCACCAATCATCTAAACAAATCATTTTGTGCTATGCACACCATAGTTCACGTACACTTGTACGGTAAAACACACTAAACGGTTTTGCGCTCTACCCCCCTTAAAAGGGATTACGCCCACGTAATCAATCACTTAACCACTGGTTTATAACGTCCTACCGTCGTGAAGTGTTGTATCTCCACGCGGTTTATTATACAATATGTTCTGGTTTGAGGATCTTAGCCATATTGGCGGTTTAGTCCCTAACCAAGAATTCTTCTTAGAGTTTATTTAATTCATAACCAGTTTCGATTCTGGCCTGTGAAACTTCTAGGCATTAATAATTGCCATTCACTCATGTTCACAACGTACATCCAACTCTTGAATCGCTGGCTCACTAGTTTCTGCTGCGCGACTCTTGATAACTTCGAGCTTCGTTTGCCCCCTTCATTATTCTTACTGTATTGTATATCTTCAATTATCACCTTCATCTTGACCGACCCAGAGCGATACTTCACTCTGATACCACTTTTTGTAACACCCCAACTACTAACAACACACTTAACAACAGCTTGCAGCGGAAATCACAACTCACAACATAACTTAACTCCTTGGTGTTACACGCCGTTAGCCACCCACGTGGCTAACAAGGCTAACATACATACATTGTACCGGTCTGATGGACTAAACTCCCGAGCAACTACACATAAATCCCTTTCCATGTCCAACGATCATTATACACTTACATTACAATGTACCGAGTATCTTCCAACTACGCCGATACAAATTCGGTCTTACTACACCTACGATACATCCACAATTCTCATGACTACCACGTACAAATAACTACCCCGTCCTACTCTCGAACGGCTTCCAGCTCCTTGTACCTGAAATAGAAAAGGAAGAAAAGGGTGGCCCCCAAGGGGCTCAGCACCTTTGCTGGTATGGTAATCCCGCAGCCCGCATGCTACCGGGCCACACAACTAATTGTCGTCTTAGCATGCGATTGATTTTATTTAAACATACACAACTACACACATACTTCATGCTTAAAAGCAAACATCCATTAGTAGGACACAAACACAAGATTAGCACACACAACATAACCATACACTTCACTTGATAACATACACACAACTTAGTTCCACTCTTCTTAGGGAACATAAACTTTACTTAGGGAGTGCCGGGGTGATAGAAGCCCGAGCACAACATACATACATTTTCTTTACTTAGGTGTGGCGGCCTCATATAGGACCGATCACACCTTGCACAATTTCCCCCTAGCTCCAATAATGATGAGGTAGGTAAGCCTTGGTTAAGCTTGTGGGTGGTTGTAATTCAAGGAGGAAAAACAACCGCAACATAATAGAGAGGGAGTCGAAGCGAACATAGGCATCAACACCCTACCAACATTACACATGATTTCCCCCTAACCCGATTGGAAGTTAGGTAGGTAAGCTTTGGCTAAGCTAGTGGGAGGTCAAAATCCAATGAAGGAAAACAACCCTAACATAACAGGATGGGAGTTAATTCACATATATACATCAACTCCCAAACAACACGCGCGACCGGAACGACCGGATTCCTCACCATACATAACATATACATATTAGTTAAAGGTTCCTTTATGGAACTCATCACATACATACATCACATAGTGTTACTAACTCTGTTAGACCAGAACGGGAATAACATCCCTTTTTAACAAACATGGATAACTGTATCCGATAGCAACAACACACAAAGCAAAGTCACATACATCACACAGTCACAACATACATAAACACACGGATAGCCGTAGTTAGAACGTTCCCGTGGGTTGGGACGTTTATTCCGAATACCGATCTCTTATGTGAACCTAAGGTCGGTTAACTATTATTTAACACATAATTAGGGTTAAGCGGTATCGGAATTAATTACGCCACAATAATGAATTAGTATAAACTCATTTCATGCTTTATCTTGCAAGGTGGCAAACACACATAAAACACATTGGCATACAAGCCGGTGTAATCCGGTAGGACACAGGTTGCAAGAAAACCATACCTGTCACCATGGTCCACTCTAATGTGTCCTCTTATGTCCCTCGAATAACTCTCGAACAACTGGTAACATTGTAATTGCTTTCATTAACATCGGGGTAATATGATTGTTTAACATCTAATGCCCATAGTTAACCCCGTTAACTAGTTAAATAACTTCACATTTTTAACTTGTTTTACTTTCACATTTTACAACAACTTTTCACTCACTTAATTGTCATTATAACACACCTAACATGTCTTAAACAACCTTATAACGTCATTACATACCAATCCTCATCATTAGGAGCCTAAAAAAAAAAAAAAAATTTATAAGTGGCCGACCGACCCACCCTGGGTAGGTCGCCTGGGTGGGTCGGGTGCAGAGAGCATCCGAGTTACAGAATTCAACCCGACCGACCCAGCCTGGGGTAGGTCGCCTGGGTAGGTCGGCTGCAGAACCCCTTTTAATTCTCTACTTTGAACTCCAAACTCACCTCAATTCTCACCCAATCTTTCCCCAATCATTTCCACATGTTTCCTACATGTTTAAACACCCATTAGGTCCCCTAAATCACCTTAGTTCATCCACCAAATTCATTACTCAATTCTAAATCAACTTACACAATTTTTCCTCATTCCATTCCAGCACTCATGCCAATTTTCATTCTTCAATGCTACAGATTTTTGTTCTAATCTTTACCATTTAATACTCCCTCTACCAATGCCACTTCTAGCATTCTAAGTACATGATCTTACCACTCTAATTCTTCTCAAACAAGTCCAAGACACTTATACACATTTTTGCTACAGATTTTGCATCACTTCACACCATTCTCCAACTACCATTTCAAGGCTATTAAACCACTCTACTCAACACTACAAACATCAAGGTTCTCCCATTCACCAAGCCATCATCAAAACACTCATTTTCTACCAAAATTTCGCCATAACCTCCCCATAAACCTTACACATCCCTTTTCAACAATTCTCATCCTTTTCATTCCTAATCTAGCCACACCCTTTCAAGGGTCTACCAGCACATAATAAATTCTCAAAGTCCATCAACAATAACATAATCTCTAAAATCTCAATAAACCACAATATAAACACAAACTCAAAAACTTGGCTCCAAGGCCCTTAATTCAACATCAATTTCACAATCTCTCTCCAAAATCAACTAAACACAATTTCCAACATGGATTGCAATCCATAATTTGGGTTCATTACTTTGTTTACCCATCCCAAACACCTAAACAATTACAAACAAGGTTTAAGGTGGATTTCTTACCTTAATTTCACAAGTTCTCTTTTAGTTCTCCTCTTGCCCCTCCACTTCTCAATTTCGGTCAAGTGGGAATGGAGTTGCCAAACTCCATCCCAACATTCAATAAACACAAAACATACTCAATTAATTAGCTAAACCCTTAGGAAATCTCAATCCAATCAAAGGGCTTAGAACACAAGTTAGGGTTTACCTTTTTGGGCCTTTCAAGAGAGGTTCTCACCCTTGAATCAAGAAGGAGATTATTCCACCATTGGAGAGTTGGATTGAAGCTCAAAATCAAGAAGAAAACAAGGTGTGAGAGAGGGCAAAATCGGCCAGCTCTACAAGATGGAGAAAAATGAGGTTTTTCATGGAGATTTTTACCTTGTTTGAAAGAGGAGACTCCAAGCTTCCCATTGGTGCCATTTTCTCTTCAAATGGGAAAAACCCATGGAGATGAACTTCATTATTTTCGGATTTTGAAAAGAGGGAAGTGTAGAGCTTGGTGAGAGGATCACAAATATGTAATTATTTTTGTGATTTAAGCTTGGAGCTAGCTTGGACAAGGAGAAGAAGTGGAGGATGCCATGGGGGCTGCAATGTCGTTCAGCAACAGAGAGATAGAGAAGAAAATCTCTTGAGGAAGAAGGAAGAGGAAAGAGAGGGGAAAAAGAAAATAAAGGAGGAGAGAGAGTGTGGGTGGGTATAAGTTACTTTTGTTTTATTGCTTTTTGACTTATTTAACTAGCTAACTAGTCAAGAGTGTGAGAGAGCTAATTAACATATTAAAACCGGCCCCCTTACAGTAACACATGCTGGAGCGTTTTTAATTTTTTTACAGAAACGCTCGTTTATTTACCCGGTTTGACACTATTCACAAACCGGGCCCGTTTTCCAAATTTTTCTCGTTTATTTAATTTTAATGGTTCTTAGGCTCCCATTAATGTTTAATTATAGTTATATAATCAACTATAAATTTTTTTTTACGAAGTCATTTAACTGTTTAAAGTCACGTTTTCGGGTTTTCTCGAAAAACGCGCTTTAAGACTCCGTTAGAGTTTTAACGCATTATTTGGATCCGTTTTCTTCTGGAATTTTTCCCACATTTTCTTAGTATGTAATTAGGGTATAAAAATATATTTATAACCCTAGTGAAGGTTATATGCCTCCTAAAATAATTAAATATGCGTTTTCACGCTTTGTGTCTTTTACGCATTCTCTTTTTCTTTTGGCTTTTTTTCTTCACCAATGATCTCAAGGACTTAATTAGCCTTAGAAAATTATAAGTACATGATTAATTAACACATTAAGGTTTGGGGTATTTCAACTAGGGACACTCGCCACAAGTCAGTGCGACTGGTGAAGGTTCTCTGGTCTAACCAGGATGTCGAAGAGGCCACATGGGAATTAGAGGATAAGATGAGGGCAAAGTACCCTTCTTTGTTTACTGACTAGATCGTCTGTATAGGGTACGGGGCGTACCCCTTTTTAAGGGGGTAGAGCTTCCTCGCTTTTGAGTTAAGAAACGATCATGTTTGTCGTTTGTTTGGTTGGTTAAGATGTGAATTTGTGTAAGTTGCTACACTTTGGTGTTAAGTTTGAGTTATGTATAATACTTATGTATTGTATTTGAGATTGACCTTTGAGTCTTGAGATGTGTGAATGTGAATATAAGATGTGGTGTTAAGATTAAGGGAATTGAGTACCGTGAATGATTAAGCACACATGTGAACTTTGAGGACAAAGTTCTTTTAAGGGGGGTAGATTGAAATACCCCAAACTTAGATATGGTGTTTAAATGATAAACTAAGATATAAGGAGGCTAAATAATGCCTTAGAAACATTAAGAAACATTTCTAATCAAAGAAAATATAAGGAAACACCAAAAGAGCAGTTTAAGCAAAAACGTGCTCTAAGCTTGGAGAGACTTGGGAGAGTACCCAAATATTGTTCTAAGACCTTAGTAATATCCTAATGGTCATTTTAAATCAATTACCAAAGAAAACCAAGCTTGAAAACAAGTTAAAACACAAAATGTGCTTTAAGGAGTCTTAAAGCACATTTTTGAAAAATTGTCTTGTAAATGAGTTTTGAATGGCTAAATGTCCATCATTACTCTTTAATTAACATGTGTACTATATAGTATCACATTTGGAAGTCTATATCAATGGGAAATCAAAAATTTCACAACAATGTGCCTTGTTTTGTGAATAGTAAATTAATTAAGCTAGTTTATAACATAAGTCAATATAAGTGAGATATTTGGTCAACAAAGACTTAAGTACCCCTTGTTACTAATGGGGGCCGGTTTCTTATAAGGTGAGTCACCACCTTCATGACTCATTAAGCAAATAAAGATTTGTAAAGCAAAAGTACTATTCACCTTTTAACATAAATATCACACTTTAGTGGTTCTCTCTCCTCACTTCTTCATTCTCCTTTGTTTCCCACGGTTTCTTGCTCTCTCTCCCTTCTCCATTAACGTGAGGCATACCTCCATGCTAGCTTCATCTAGCCTTGCACACAACTCACTCATTTTAGCTCCAAAACCAAAACAAATTACATATTCTCCTTAGTTAGCTCAAGCTCTCTCTTTCTATCTTTTCAAAACTTCAAGAGCTTCATTTTGGTGCCAAGTCAAACCACCATTAGAGGAGGAAATTCAAGTTTGGAGACTCCATTGGCTTCTCCATTCTCTTAAGGTAAAGAAAGTGTAAGAAAATCTAGGTTTCCACCATTTCTTTCCTTGTCCGAAAATTTGCACTCATGGGACTCCATGTTTATGCCTTGTTCTAGCTTGTTTTCTACTCTTCAAAGGATTGAGGAGGTCCTTCTTGCTTCATATCCAAGCTTGTCTTGAGAAACCAAGGTAAAACAATCACCTTAATACCTTAAAGCACATTTTTTAACCTAGGGTTTTGTTCCTTAGGGTTAAGTATTATCTAGTACTTTGGAGTCATTGGATATTGGTTAGAACATTGGCAAGGATATATATATTGGTGACCGAGATTGAGCAAAGAAAAACCTAAGGAGGAAAGCTTTTAAAGCTTGTAAAAGAACAAGGTAAATTACTTACCTTAAGGTGTTTTTTATTATTTAAGGGAATGGGATTTAGATATGTGATGAGTTTAGTGTAGAGTTTACATTAGAAAAGGGGTTATATAAAACCTAGGAGAAACAATGACTATACTTGTGAACTTGTGACTAAAGAGCAAATGAGAAAAAGAGATAGTTTAAGAACATCAACGTGAATTACAAGAAGCATTTTATTTCAATGGGAGCCTTGTTGTGTGTATTCGCAGGTTGAAGGCAAATATATGTGGAAATTCAGTGGTTAAGAATATTGTCATTTAAGGGCCTAAGTGCCAAGCATTTTAAGTTTAAGCACTATATGATGATGTGGTGTAGTTTTGGTGTAAATTGTGTGTTAAGGGTTGTGATGAGAATTTGGGTGATGTTGGTTGTTTGATGGAGAAAAACCATGTGTTAGGATGTGCTATGTACTAGAGAACCCATGGCAAAATTTAAAGGAGAACTTAAGTGTTAAGATATTCTAAGGGGATTTAATGACTAAGGAAGTACTAGAAGCTCTAGAGGTTGTCTTGATGAAAAAGGGTGAGATTAAGGTGTTCTAATGACTTATAATGACTTAGGTATCACCATGAAGGATTTAGGAATCAAGAATGTGTTTGAGTATTTAGGACATAGGCAAATGTTGGTAAACAACTAGGAAGGAAATAATGTGTTTATGGATGGAAGTTTAAGTTTGTGAAGGAACTTTAAGTAAATGCATAAAAGAGTTTTAGATGGTGAAAGATGCTTGGGAGATGATGTTATAGTGGTGGGGAAACATTTGGCATAGTGGTTACATTAGGTATGAACCACCACCTAGAAACCTAGTGGAAAACATTACAAGTGTTAGCATTATTACAAGGAAAATGCATAATGACTAAGGTGGATCTTGGTGAATGATTTAATGTGTTTAGAGGAGGGCTTAAGGTGTATTTGAGGTGCCCAAATGAGGTTATAACATATTAGGATATATGAGGAGAAGTTTGGAGTTAAAAGAGAATTTAGAAACAAGGCTCTGGAGCCGACCGACCTTAGGACCGGACCTGCAAGGTCGGTCGAGCTCAAATTACACTACCGGAGAAAGTTTCTGGAATCGACCGAACATAGGACCGGACTTACAAGTTCGGTCGGGCATGTATTTTGTGAAGGAATTAAGTCTCTGGAATGGACCGACCTTGGGACCGGACTTGCAAGGTCGGTCATGCCAAGAATTTTGTACGGTAATAAGTCTCTGGAATCGACCGAACATGGGACCGGACTTGGCAAGTTCGGTCGAGCTTAAATTTCCCTCGGGGGAAACTCTCGGAATGGACCGACCTTGGGACCGGACTTGCAAGGTCGGTCGGGGTAGAATTTTCAAACGGTAAAGTGTTCTGGAATGGACCGACCTTAGGTAAGGTCGGTCGGAAGTTCGGTCGGGCCTAAAAAAAAAAAAAAGAAATTTTGAATTCTAAGAATGGTAATAGGTAATAAGGTATACCTTTGGTAGGGTGGTAATGATTGGGACCCTAAGAACTTAAGGGATTAAGTTAAGTTAAGTTAAGTATAAATTTTAATGTTTAAAGTTAAGTTTGTAAGCTAAGTGGCAAAGACTTGAGAGGTTATTGAATGGGAATCCTTAGGGACTAAGTGAGTTAAGTAAGGTGCAAATAACTAATGACCTAAAAATGAATGAATGTTTTAGGTTTGTGAATTGGGACCCCGAAGAAGGTTAAACAAACAACGATCGACGGTGAACGGTACAATCCTTCTTGTGACCTGCTTGCTAACGAGGTGTCCCTCGGCTTGTGTGCTATCTATTTAATTGCTATGACTAAAACAAGATAAAGCATGCAACCGGTTATATTTGCTCTCGTTGTGTACGTGTTATATTTACACTAACCCGCGAGACTTGAGATTGTTACTAACCAAGTTTAGTACATACTGAGTTAAGAATAAGAGTTAAGTTTGGTGGTTGTTGGTTAATGCCCGTTAGGCTTAGCTAGCACATGGTGATTAAGATGTCTACTAACTGGAACTTGAGTGAGGAAACCCGGGACCGATCTCCGGTCATGCATGCTAAGGAAAAAGGGGGACGGTATCTGAATCAGATCCGCCCTCCGCTTAAGGACTTGTCTTCGGACTTGTAGCCTAGGGCCGGTTGCCGGCTCAGCTACGCTGGACTCCCTCCAGAGTAGGTGGCATTAAGATGGTGCGGTGGGATCACCTAAATCCCAGGTTCGAATTAAGCTACAACCATTCCCTTCCAGGAACGGTTTGTATACTGAGAATGAGTTAAGATTGAGATTAAGGTAAGGAACTGAGATTAAGGAAATGAGGACTAAGGAGGGGGTTACTAACCCACTTGATAAGGGAACGCTTGAGTCGTTCATTGTTTGTGAACTATATGTGTTCATCTGTGGTTATTGTTATTGCACTTCATATTATGCTTGTGTATGTAATCAATTTCCATGCTATCGACAATTAGTCGTCGTAGCCCCGTTAGCTTGGGGGCCATGAGAGGGTGTACCAGCATTCGTGCTGACCCCCTCGGGGGCTATTTTTACACTTGCAGGTAAGAGACCCATGAGGACGCACTACGAGAGTAGGAGCGGTTAGACTTAGGGTGGGATGTTTATTTTGAGTTCGGGTTGCGCCTGTGCACCCGACCGTTTATATTTAAACTGATGTAAGGTTGTGATTATGATTTAGCTACTTGTACTCGGTTGGTTGTGGTATTTTGGATGGTGATGCCTTTGGGTTGGACAGTTATTTTGGAAAAGTGTTGTAATTATTAAGGCCGGTATATTCTGTGATCAGACCGTGGCAAGGTCCAGGTGTTTGTGATTTCCGCTGTGACATATTCGTTTAAGTGTTCAGTTTGTGATAACCACGATTGGCTTTGGATGGGGTGTTACACAGCTGCGACTGTCCAATCTGTTGCGGACAAGTAAAGATATAGGTCCTGTCCCGGGGCAGGTACACCCAATTTAGGTAGATCCCGAAGCATCTCCTTGATCTTTTCAAATGCGTCTACGCACTCTTGTCCCCACTGGAACTTGCTATTCTTCCTTAGAATATTGAAGAACGGGATTGACTTTTCTTGAAGTTTAGAACAAAACCTACTTAATGCTGTGAGTCTCCCGTTCAAAGCTTGGACATCTTTGATATTTCTTGGAGGAGAAAGGTCGAGGATTGCCTGACTTTTTTCCGGATCGACCTCAATACCTCGTTGCCCAACAATGAAACCAAGAAACCTACCTTTGGTTACACCAAACACGCACTTTTCTGGATTTAGTTTGATTTGGTATTTATCCAGAGTGTCGAATGTTTCTTCTAAATCCTTCATGTGTTGCTCCTTTGATGGACTTTTTACAACTATATCATCAACGTAAGCCTCCACATTTCGAGCAATTTGCTGACAAAATACTTTGTCAATCATTCGTTGAAAAGTGGCCCCTGCATTCTTTAGGCCGAAGGGCATTACCTTGTAACAGAATGTTCCGGCTGAAGTAATAAAGGATGTCTTTTCCGAATCGTCTTCTTTCATTTTTATTTGATTATAACCGGAGAAAGCATCCAGAAAACTTAACACAGAACTCTGGGCAGTTGAAACCACCAATCTATCTATTGATGGCAGGGGATAGAAATCTTTAGGACATGCCTTATTTAAGTCTGTGAAATCCACACACATTCTCCATTTTCCATTTGCTTTTTTCACCATAAAAACATTAGCCAACCATCGCGGGTACGCAACCTCCCTGATGAATCCGGCCTTGAGGAGTTTTTGACCTCGGTTCTTGCGGCTAAATCTCTTTCTTCCCCTATTACCCTTTTCCTTTGCCTGACTGCCGGATGTTTAGGGTCTACCCTGAGCTCATGCCGGATAACGCTTGGGTCTATACCAGGCATCTCCTCCGTGCTCCAAGCGAATGTTGGCCTTCTTTTTTCCAGGAACCTCATTAAGTGAGTTTGCTCTCGACTGTCAAACGCAGTTCCTATTTTAAAAAATTTAGAAGGGTCAGATTTTAAATGTACCTCTCTGGGGGGATCCTGGACTGCCCGACATCCTTCCTTTTCTTCACTCGGCCCTGGGGAAGAAGGCAATTTTCCCTTGAACTCCTTGTCCGATCCCATAGTTTTAACCACCTCCTCACTAGGAAGGCCATCCATAATGCGGACTTCACACATTCGGGCCATTTTTTGGCTTCCTCTTATTTTAACCACCTTCCCGCGTGAGGTTAAATATTTCATTTTTAAGTGATGAGTGCTGTGGATGGCTTTGAAAGCATTGATTCTTGGCCTTCCAAGGTACATGTTATATCCAGAAAGACCTGGCACAACAAAAGCCGTGAGTCTCTCTGTCCTTCTTTCGTCTCCTTGGCCCAGGGTCATTGTGAAATCTATACTGCCGGAAGATGTGGTAGAGATGCCTCCTACAAATCCTCCCAGAACCGCCGAATAGGGCTTGATCCGGTCCTCAGGCACCTCCAACTTCCTAACCGCTTCGGCTGATATAACATTTGCTCCGGCCCCACTATCGATTAAAATTCCCTCCATCATCCGATCGTTTACCTGTGCACGAATGACAAGTGGATCGTTGTGCGGGTATAGCACTCCATCTTCATCCTCGTCGGAGAAGAAAATTGGAGGAAAACTTTCTTTTTTGGCGATTTTCTTCTCCGGGAGTTCTTGATGTACTTGATGAATGTGCCTTTTTCTTTCATTAGGGGTTAGTGGTCCTACCTCTGAAAAAAGTCCTGTGAGTTTCCTTAGAGAAAGTTTTGTTAGCCTTCCTATTGGGAAAAGAAGGGGGTTGCTAAGAGTAAAAATGCAAAAAGAATGGGAATTTTATTTCTTCCTTTGGTAACATGATTTTTGACAATCTATGCGATGTAAAATTTTCATCTTAAAGCAGACTACAAATTGTAACTCCGAATATTATCCTGAATGAAAGGAGAAAAAACTTTACTTTCCTTCTTCACAAACCTGTTATCATTCCCACTGATTTGCTGGGATCAAGCCTGGGGTGAACCTCTTCCTCTTGTCGCCCTCGAGGTGCATTCTGGGTACTACCCTGTTGGCCGCCGTACTGCCTTTGTGTTCCGGCTGCCTGCTTTCCTTTCCTCTTATTTTCCTCGATGATTCGAAGTTCTTTGGCCAAGGTAGCACAGTTTACAGTCCGGTGGCTGCGGTTCCCGTGGTACTCACAGAATGCAACCGGAATTTCCCCCTGCGGCGGCCTTCTAGGCTGAGGAAGGTACCCTTCTCTTACTGCGGCAGCATATTTCCCCGGGTCAATGTAGACAATGGTTCTTGCCCCCTGGTGTTGTGCTCCCTGAGAGGAAGATCCGGCGGTGGACTTGCCATAATATGGCTTGTACCTTGACCTCCCCTTCCGGCATTTCCTCCATGCCCCTCCTTTTTTTCCGGCACCCCTGCGATTTTGAAGCTGTCCGCTAGCTCCTTAGCCTTGTTTTCCGCTATCTCAGATTTCAGAAAATCATGGATCATTTCAGCTAATTCTCCATGAGTTTTCGGCGCCTTCGTTGCGATCTTTCCAAGCGCGGCTGAGCTAGGCCGTTACCAAAGGCCTTAATCAAGATTTTCTCGTCGACATCATCAATCTCCGTGACCTTCTTATGAAAGCGCTCGCTGTACTCCTTCACGGTTTCCCCTTTTCGTTGCTTAACGTCCATCAATTATATTGTTTCCTTTTTAACCCTCTTACTCGCAGCGAAGTATTGCTGGAAATCTCGGTCAGCTGCTTGAAGCTAGTGATGGACTGTGGCGGTCTCGTGGAGATCCATCCCAACGCTCTTTTCGAAAGCGTTCTGGGGAACAAATTGCAGAGGGCGAGGGAGCTGATCCCCTGAGTGTTCATGGCAAACATGAACTTCTTAATATGTTGGGCGGGATCTCCAGTCCCATCATATTTCTCAATCGCCGGGGTGACGAAGTGCGGCGGGAGCTTTACTTTTCTTATCCGCTCTGAGAAGGGGTACAAGCTCATGTCTATCTGGTCATCTTCTTCCATCTCTTCTTCGCTAATGATTGAATTGCGCTTCCTGTCCTTGCTTTCCTCGCCATTACTGCCTTTGGAATCTTTGTTTCTCAGTTGTTCAATGGCCTCAGTCATTTCGTCCCATTTTCTCTGATACTCCTCGTCCCTTTGCATTAGTTCCTGTTGTAAAGTCTCATTTCCTTCTACAATTTTTTCGTCGATGGATCTGACTAGCCCCTTCAGCATGTCCTCGAGATCTTTTTTGGAGATGGCTTCTGGCATCTCCGAACTCATTCCCTCTTCAGAGCGATTGTTATCTTCGGTAGCGTTCTTCAGTGTTTTCTTCGATCTTGGAGCCATCTTTCGTGTTCCGATCCTGCAAAAAATGTCATTGGTTATTTCAGAACTTTCGCTACAAATCGTCGCACATTACTCCCCTGTTTCTAGGTGGTCTCGTGGTTGCTTCTTGCTGTTCGTTTCCCACAGACGGCGCCAAATGAAACAATATATGCTATCCTAATACAATCCAATCTGATCATCTATTCCATGTTACCTGGTCTCGATTACAGAATTTCACAAGAGTAGAGAGAAAGAGAGAGCCTTAGTTAGAATCGAGTGTGAGTTTGATTGCCAAATGTAGCGTATCTTATTTCATGGGGGTACATCCCTATTTATAGTATTTTGGGCCTGGTTTTTATGGTGCCAGCCTGTATTTTACATGTATAAATACGGTTCTACCCTCTCCTAGCATCTTTGACTGACCAAAGACGGTCAGTCGTACAATACTTTGCTTTGCCTAAGCCTTATCCTCATCCGGCTGGAGACGGCCGGATGCCCTATGCGCTTCCACTTCCATCCGGCCAAAGCGGCCGGATGCTCTATGTAACCCGTTTTGGCTTGACACCATTTCTTCCCTTCTTAACCTCGTCCTAGTGACAACTGACTAGCGGTGGGGGCCATCTCTCCTAATTGGTTCTATTCCACTCTTGAGTTATGGGTCTTGGATCTCTTCTTCCTTTCCTAGTCCTTGTTACTACTTGGGTCTTTTTACTCCTAATTGGAACTGAATCTAACACAAGCAATGAATGTTCCCTAACTTATGGTGGGGTTTCTTTTTAATTGAATAACTTTACCTTCTTGTTATTTATCTCTATCCTTGACTTGTTACCTTTGTGTTATACCCAAAATTTCAACCCCCCAGAGTAGTCTCTAAGGCATACGTGTTACAAAGGGAAAAATGGTTAAAATGCACCAATGCAAGATTTTCCAAGGACATTCTTGGGATTTTCTATTTTTCATATGACTTGTTCATTATCTCCAAATACTTCCAAATATCATAGTCATTATGAAAGGTATTTCATGATTTTCTGATAATATTTATTCTGGAAATTAAGCTTTTAATAACCGAGTTTCTTTAATAATTAACACATGAAATAGCCTCAGAATAGAAATAAAAAGCTTTTCAAAATTAAAATAAAATTGTCACATAGTTAGCATGACTACATACAGTCATAAACCTGAAATTATTTTATTTGGAACCTTAGCCTAAAATTTAAAAGAGAAATTCAATCATTTTTGCAATTTTATCTCTCCTATGAAAATACTGAAATAAAAAAAATGCCATGAAATTCTAACAAAAGATATAGGATGCTTTTTAGAGACTAATGCCGTTGGAATTTCATTATTTCGAATTTCATTATTTCGAATTTTCAATAATAAGTTTCGAATTTTCTTAAAATTTGTTTATCTATGGTTAAAATATAAGAATTTTTTACCATCTTGTAACATGTTTTAAAAAATCAGATTCTCTTAGAGCACAAAATCAGGGTTTTAGATAAAGATCTTATTCTATCAACATGGCCTTGCTCTTTCTATAAAAGGACCTTCCAAAAATGACCTAGGGCAGAGGAGAACCCCTCAATAGTCAGAAAACACAGCCACCAACCTTCTCTCCACGTTTTTGCACTCCCGACCCTCAAATCTATACCGAAACACTACAGAAATCACCCCGAAATCACTAAAAACTCATCCTTTCTTCTCCCATTGAACTTCCAAGCACCAAAAACACACAAAAACACCACAAAAACAGAAGAAACACGTCCTTAACAACATAAAGAAGAAGGAGTCAGAAGCTCAATTTGAAGTCAATCCAAAACCGACATCAACAAAGCATCAAAAGATCCCCGATGTGAAGAGTCTCATTAAATCCGAAAGTAAAACAAGTTGAAATCATACTTCTCAGAGTTTGTTCAACTTTAAATACTCTATGTTAAAATTTGGCGTCGATTTGACTTTTTACCGCTTCTGAATTAACATTTGTTTTCACTTCTACCCAATAACTTGTTTGCTAAGTTTCGTGTTTAATTCAACTTCAAATTGAAAACTTTCAATCACTAATGTGTTTAAAATCTTTCAGGCTATGTACCCATAAATTTTGAGCCAAAAATACCGCCGGGAACCACACAAACGCCACCGTCCGAGGGCGGTCCGCACCCACAGACGCTACATCCGGGGTCCCAGACTCCCTGTCCGTAAGCCCGGACGCCCCTAAACAGTGGCGGGATAATTTTATTTCCAAAATTTAGGGTTTTTTAATTTATGTCCGGGCCCACGGATGCCTTGTCCGTTGCCCCGGACTTTTCAAAATTGTGTTTTCTTATTAATTTGACTTTTCTGTTTATTTTAGATTAACTAGGGTCTGTGGCTTCGGACATTAGGTCCGTGGCTACGGACAGAATCAAAATTTGACCTAATTCTGCCTTCGAAACCCTAGTTTAGGTAATTTCAATTCTCACTTTAATTTTCTGTCAAAAATGCTAAAAAAACAAAAAAAAACAGAAGCTTGCACACTTAGGTTAAAGCGACTCATAATAAGCCGAAATTAAACTAAGTAAGGAAAAATGACTTCTAAAGGTAATGAAAGTAATTGAACCCTAAATAAGTCGTATACCAAGCCCCGAACCCGAACTCTCCTTTCCTAATTTGATCTAGGTTAAAATTAGGTGGCGACTCATAATAGGTTCTAGTGAGCTAGCATAGGTTTTAATAATTAATGTTATATGACATAGTTATTAATCTTAGGTTATAAGTGGACCTAAAACCCGACTAGATCCTAATCAACTCTAATCAACATAGGGTAGGGTTTAAAAATCAAGGCTCACAGACTGGTGACTCTACTGGGGACAAATTCTTAATTTTAACTTATTTAATTTTAAGAAAGAGGGCTTAACTCGAAAGATTGTTTATTTATGGCTTTATTACTTTGTTTATTTACTTTGTGCGCACTTTAATTTCTACACCTTTGCATCATGTGAGAGCGAGGGTCCAGGCAAACTGATTTCACCCCGGGGCCCATTTGAGGGTCCCCTGTCAGGGACTTACACCTTTTAGGTGATGTGAATAAGCGAGGGAAAGAATGAGGATGTTGTCTACGGACACCCTGTCCGTGGCCCCGGACTTTTCAAGTTTGCGTTTTTATTTTAGTTCTGTTTTCGAAATCACTTAATTCAATTGGGGTTCGTGGTCTCAGACATTAGGTCCGTGGCTACGGACGAAATAAAAATTTGACCTAATTCTGCCTCCGAAACCCTAGTTTAGGTAACTTTCAATGTCACTTTAATTTTCTGTAAAAAAAAACAGAAGCGCGCACCTAGGTTAAAAACAACTTTGTAGTAAAACGTAAATAAAAAAAGGAAAACGACCAAGGATGGGTAATGAAAGTAATTTGAACCCTAAATAAGTCGAATACCAAGCCCCCGAACCCGAACTCTCCTTTCCTAATTTGATCTAGGTTAAAATTAGGTGGCAACTCATAATAGGTTCCAGTGAGTTAGCTTAGGTTTTAATAATTATTGTTTTATGACATAGTTATTAATCTTAGGTTATAGATGGACCTAAAACCTGACTAGATCCTAATCAACTTTAATCACCTAAAAGGTGTAAGTCCCGACAGGGGACCCTCAAACGGGCCCCGGGGTGAATCAGTTTGCCTGGCCCTCGCTCTCATATGATGCAAAAGTACAGAAATTTAAATTGCACACAAAAGTAAACAAACAATGTAATAAAGCCATAAATAAACATTTTCAAGTTAAGCCCTCTTTCTTAAAATTAAACAAATTAAAATTAAGAAGTTGTCCCCAGCAGAGTCGCCAGTCTGTGAGCCTCGATTTTAAACCCTATCCTATGATGATTAAAGTTGATTAGGATCTAGTCAGGTTTTAGGTCCACCTATAACCTAAGATTTATATGTCATAAAACAATCATTATTAAAACCTAAGCTAGCTCACTGGAACCTATTATGAGTCGCCACCTAATTTTAACCTAGATCAAATTAGGAAAGGAGAGTTCGGGTTTGGGGGCTTGGTATTCGACTTATTTAGGTTCAAATTACTTTCATTACCCTTCCTAGGTCGTTTTTCCTCTACTTGGTTTATTTACGGCTTTCTACAAAGTTGTTTTTAACCTAGGTGCGCGCTTCTGTTTTTTTTAACGTTTTTTTAACAAAATTAAAGTGACATTGAAAGTTACCTAAACTAGGGTTTCAGAGGCAGAATTAGTCCAAATTTTTATTTTGTCTGTAGCCACGGACCTAAGTCCGAGACACAGACCCAGTTGAATTAAGTGATTTCGAAAACAGAACTAAAATAAAAACGCAAACTTGAAAAGTCCGGGGCCACGGACAGGGTGTCCGTGGGCCCGGACATGTATTGACAGAAACCCTAAAATTTGAAAAATTGAAAAATTATAAAATCCCGCCACCGTCCGTGGGTGTCCGTGGTCACGGACAACCCGTCCGTGGTCCCAGACAATGAGTCCGAGGTCACGGACAACCCACGGACAGTGGGTTTTTCGATGGTTCCCAGGGTGTTTTGAGCTCAAATTTTATGGGTGTGTAGCCTGAAAGATTTTAAACACTTAGTAACTGAAAGAACTCAATTTGACATCAAAATTAATACGAAACTTAGCAAACAAGTAACAAGGCAGTAGCTAAAACAATTAGCGATACAGAAGAAAAAGAGTTAGTTTAAGCCCAAATTTTGAGGCAAGACTGATAATGTCGTGGAGAGTTAGGAAAGTGGAATTTCTACCTATTTTACCTTTGCGTTCACAACGATTCTAGACACCGGGATTCGTCGAGTGCTCCGTTTGTGGAAGACCCGAAAGGTTTTCGAACCAAGGTTCTGGTGGTTGGTTGTTCTTGCTGTTCTTCATGTTTTGGTGATATTTTTGTGGGGTTTTGATGATTATTGGTGCTTTGGGGATTGGAAAACGTGTTTAGATGGTGATTTCGGGGGATTTTCGGTATGATTCGGGTGGCCGGGTGTTGAAAAACGTGAGAGAGAGAGAGGGGGCTGTGCTTTCTGTCTTCCTAGGGTTCTTGAGCATATGAGATTCTGATTTTATCAAAAACCTATCCTTTATATAGACTTTCTTAAAGATAAAGAAAATCTAGTAAAAGTAAGATTTTTTGATATTTTAATTAAGTGACTTCCCAAAGGAATTTTGCTGTGAAATTTTAACCACATGTCAAGGATGAGAATTATGAATTTTCTGAAGTGTAATCGGATTTTTTAAATGTTGGAATATTTTTAAATTGAATTTCTCGTCAGATTAGTCAGAAATTGCTAGAAAATTATTGGAAATTTGAAAAATCAAAATTCCAACGCCATTATGCTTAGAATGTCATCCCCTATCATGGGTTAAAATATCAAAGCATTTCAAGCTGATTTGGGCATCTTTCGGAGGAGAGAGAAAGCCTATAGGAGGTCTTAGGAGCCTTAAAATTTACGAAAACGCCCCTGACAATGACGAAACTGCTCCTCATGCCCTAGGATGCGCCGATCGAACCGGAATCCCTCATTACTCGATTAAATGCCCCTCACAACACCAAAACCTTGTTGAACCTAACCAGGGGGGTCAAAATTTTGGGTATAACATGTCCTTACCTAGCCCATTGTTTGGTCAGTCAAAGACCCGACCGTAGACGCACACCTTCAGGTGATGTGGAAAAAGTGGGAAAGCCCAAAGAGAATAGCGTGCAAGCCCTATTCCTTTGTGGTAACCTGGGCCCACGCCCCAAGCACCTCTCCGGATCGATCCATACCCGGTTTGATTTAAGCGCCTAGTGAGGACATGTTAAACTTGTGTGGGCCTTAATTTCTTGTATGATCAGCCCACTACCAAGCTTAGAAATTGATAGGATATTTCCTACATCAACTCAGCCTAACCCGAATTCGTGGCTTTATTATTTGCACCCCAAAGGCTCTGTTTGGTTTAACATGTGAGTTATGTGGGCTTCGGCCCAAAAGTTTAGACTTAGGTGGTTTCTTTTTCAGCCTAATTTGGTTTATCCATTTACGTTTTAGGCCCATAAAAAATCCACCTAAAAGTAATCCATGAGACATGTAAATCAACCAAGCCTTCCACTGAAATTCTTCCGACCCAAGGCCTATTCTAGTATAGGAAAATTCTTCACTTGGGCTTTAGCCCAAAATCCTAGATCTAGGCATCATCTTTCAGGTTCAATCAATACTACTCATTCAGGATTCAGTCCAAATTCCAACCTAGGGTTTTGTTCAGCAATCATTCTGGCCCAAATACCACACTCATGACTCATTCTATTTGGGGCCCATTGACCAATTCATAGTTTTGGCCCATAAGCTTCGCTTTCAATCCAGAAGTTCGGCACATAGCACAAAACATTTGAATCCAAGATAGGTTGCATAACTCATTCATTCCAGTTTCTAGCTTCAAGGCCCAACAAGAACATCAAACGAATCTCAGACTTCAAGGTTTTCTCTCTCGGCCCAGTGGCCCATTCACGGTTCGTGTGGCCTCCTTCAGCCCGTTTGCTTTTCTAGATTAAGGGTATTCAGGCCCGCAAATCTGTCCTATCATAGGAATCACTCTAGCTCATGCACTTCACTCACAGCTTGGAAAAGATTCAGACCCGGGTTCCTCCTACATAACCCATAGGCATTCCTAGTTCAAACATTTTCTGAGGCCTATTCGAACTTCAGAAGGAAGACAATCATGGTCATCTGAATGGCGTCCCGATGGCCCAGAGCTCGAGTCTTCAGTATGTTGGCATCAGACAGCCCATCATCACTATTTTAGAAGTTTTCTCGATTTGGTAGTTTTCTTTTCCCAGTCGTTCTTCCAACTTTTGTGGTAGCTAGTTTCCTTTATCATTTTAGGTAGTTTTCTTAAGATTACAATTTTTGATGTTGTCTTTCCATTCATGAATTAGAGCATAGTTCCATTTTCATTATTTTTTGTGCATTTATTCACAAAACCAAAACACCAAAAAATAAATAAGTCATCACGTCATTTCACCCACAACCACTACCTTCATCACATACATCCCATGTGTCTCACCACACTCCCCTCTCCACATGAAACTCATTCTTGCGCAAGGAATATCTCACCACCTTGTTGGCTTCCACCACTCATTACCTCTCAATGGAAAATTTCACCGTACACTGAAAGCATCCCACTACCATGTTTTACTTTCATCACTATATCACTCCATTAAAACAGCAAGACTTCATCGCCATGTACCACCACACATACAGCCACCCCCAACAAATAACCTGGGTATTCAAAAGGCTTGTCAAAAGGCCCCAAAACAATACTGAGGGCAATCTGAGTTAGGGGTCGATAACGTTTATTTCATTGTTTTAAAGCGTGCGAACAAGTCTCTGAGTGAACATTTCGCGAGAGTGCCTGTCATTTTTACATGGCTTCAGAGAGATTACATTCAAAGGTAAGGTAAACGGCATGACTCCAACCGAAGGAGATAATTTGTAAATTTACGCTTAAACCTATGAAAAGTAACAAAGAAAGGATACACAACTATTAGGGATGATGAAGCACCTAGGTACAGCACCACACAGCCAAAAGCTTGTGAACCCTAACATTACACCCTAGGCACCCCCGCCGAGCTTTTCATATATGACCTCTTTTACAACACTACAAACTCCACAAAATAAGTTAGCCAATGATGAATAATCAACCTAGTGACCAAAGGAAGCAAGGAGTCCGACTTCTGAACAGCAACTTCACAAGTCCAAAGAAGCAAAACTGCTACAAGCACGACGAAACGATTCGCAAATGGTCCCAAAGTGACACAGGATCCAAATGATCTCATATCAAAAACAGCTCGCAAAGTGCAAAACTGGGAAACACAAAAACCCTGAAGAAAAAGAGATTCAAAGAAAGGCAAACCTGAAAAGCCTCAAAAAAATCCAAAATTGGAAGAAAGAGAGAAGGTGCAAGGAATAACCCAAAAGTCCCAAGTTCCAAGCTCACAAGCGAAGTCATCACGAAGTAGCCAAACGACTTCAAGACGAAGAAGACAAGTCCAAGAGAAGGTGCAAGTTGTAGCTTTGGTCACCCTTATAGCTCCACATATCCTAAACATTCCTCCATCGTCCCATTGTCTTTCACTACCCCCCATAGCCACGTTATAAGCTCAAAAGACTTCCGACTTAGTAGTTGTGTATTCAATCGCGTGAAAGTAATAGGTTGAATGCGTAAATCTAACAAATGCCAAATTCAATGGTTGAGATGTTTTGACCAGAAGGAGAGCACGAGTGCAAGCATCAAACACTTTGAGTGTAGGATAGAAAGCACCACATCAAGATAAACCCTGGCCTTGTGAGAGTGAGACTTATTTTTGCGCAATTAATCAAAGAAAATACTGGGGGCAATCGATCGTTCCGATTGATTGCCATAAAATAAAAAAAACTTAGATTGCCTTAAGGAAAAATACTGGGGGCAATTGTTAGTCCCAACAATTGCAACAACGACACCGATTGAGGCCCCAAAACCCGAAACCCAAAGGATCAAACCCTCCTCATATCACACATGCCCGTCCTAAGCCCTACCTTCACATCAAATTTCCACAGGCCCGTCCTAAGCCCTACCTCCACATCAAATTTCCTTAGGCCTGTCCTAAGCCCTACCTCCACATCAAATTTCCTTAGGCCTGTCCTAAGCCCTACCTCCACATCAAATTTCCTCAGGAACGTCTTAAACCCTACCTCCACATCAAATTTCCACAGGCCCGTCCTAAGCCCTACCTCCACATCAAATTTCCTTAGGCCTGTCCTAAGCTCTACCTCCACATCAAATTTCCTCAGGCCCATCCTAAGCCCTACCTCCACATTCAAACATCCATAGGCCCGTCTTGAGCCCTAATCCTCCTACATTCATTTAGACCCATTATACACTTAACTCACTTTCATTTAGTTCCAACCTTTAGGCTCGTCATAAGACCTAGATCCAACCTTTAGGCTCGTCATAAGACCTAGTTCCATCCCTTAGGCTCGTCATAAGACCTAGAACCATCCTTTAGGCTCGTCATAAGACCTAGAACCATCCTTTAGGCTCGTCATAAGACCTAGTTGTATTCCTTTAGGCTCATCATAAGACCTAGTTGTATTCCTTTAGGCTCGTCATAAGACCTAAAACAAACATTTAGGCTCGTCATAAGACCTAGTTGCATTCCTTTAGGCTCGTCATAAGACCTAGAACCAACCTTTAAGCTCGTCATAAGACCTAGTTCCATCCCTTAGGCTCGTCATAAGACCTAGATCCTACCTTTAGGCACGTCATAAGACCTAGAACCATCCTTAGGCTTATCATAAGACCTAGATCCCACCTTTAGGCTCGTCATAAGACCTAGATCCATTCTTAGGCTCATCGTAAGACCTAGATCCCGTCTTTAATCTCGTCATAAGACCTAGTTGCATACCTTTAGGCTCGTCATAAGACCTAGAACCATCCTTTAGGCTTGTCATAAGACCTAGTTGCATTCCTTTAGGCTTGTAGACCCTTTAGCTTACCCACTCTCATCAAACACATTGCATTCATCTCATTCATATAGGCTCGTCATAAGACCTAGTTGCATTATCCAGGCGCGTCACAAGACTTGGCGACAGAAAAGTTGGTGAGGTGATGGCAATAAATCCTCCTTTGTTATGTCAGCTTACTTTGGGATCAACGAATGGTGGGCGAAGGCAATAAGTCCCCAGGGTTTTTACCAGGAGTTATCCCTGCACACCGGCTTGGGGGGCGATGGCAATAAGTCCACATTGGGTCCAGCCATGAGCATTGGCACGGGTTTCAGTCCCTAGAAGCATCCGAGCATCATCAATATCATTAGCATCATCAACAACATCATCATCATTAGCATCATCAGCATCATCGCTAGCATATCAGCATTCCTACATCTACACATTATTTAGCTTTCAGCATTTTCAGGTAGTCAACACCTTAGAATAGTTTGGCATCATTTTCATCATCTTCAGGTAGTCAATGCCTTAGAATAGCTTGACATTATTTCATTCATTATAGGTAGTCAATGCCTTAGAATAGCTTGACATCATTTCATTTTTAGGTAGCCAACGCCTTAGAATCGCTTGACATTTACTTCATCATTTCATTTTTAGGTAGTCAACGCCTTAGAATCGCTTGACATTTACTTCATCATTTCATCTTTAGGTAGTCAACGCCTTAGAATCGCTTGACATTTACTTCATCATTTCATTTTTAGGTAGTCAACGCCTTAGAATCGCTTGACATTTATTTCATCATTTCATTTTTAGGTAGTCAACGCCTTAGAATCGCTTGACATCTTTTCATTTTCATTCTCACTCTTAGGTAGTCAGCGCCTTAGAATAGCTGGACACAATCTACATATAGGGTCTTTTAAGACCCAAAATTTTGGGGTATCACTCAGGCATCAACTAGTCTTCTCATCTTCATTACAAAGCCTAGTTGACAGGGGGCAATCTGTTATACCCAAAATTTCAACCCCCCGGAGTAGTCTCTAAGGCATACGTGTTACAAAGGGCAAAATGGTTAAAATGCACCAATGCAGGATTTTCCAAGGAAATTCTCGAGAGTTTCTATTTTCATATGACTTGTTCATTATCTCCAAACACTTCTAAATATCATAGTCATTATGAAAGGGATTTCTTGATTTTCTGATAATATTTATTATGGAAATTAAGCTTTTAATAAGCTAATTTCTTTAATATTTAACACATGAAATAGCCTCAAAATAGAAATAAAAAGGTTTTCAAAATTAAAATAAAATTTTCACATGGTTTGTATGACTACATACAGTCATAAACCTGAAATTATTTTATTTGGAACCTTAACCTAAAATTTAAAAGAGAAATTCAATCATTTTTACAATTTTCTCTCTCCTCTGAAAATACCGAAATCAAAACAAAATGTCATGAAATTTTAACACAAGATAGAAGATGATGTTTAGAGACTAATTCCATTGGAATTTTGTTATTTCGACTTTCCAATAATAAGTTATGAATTATGGGAGATTCCAGATTGTGAGATTTTTATCTAATCGATTATTTATCGAAATAACCTGATTCCAACTCTTGAAATTCCTAAAAACTGTCTTTTATCTTTGGTTAAAGTTTCAGAATTTTTATCGTCTTGTAACGTGTTTTAAAAAATCAGATTCTCTTAGAGCACAAAATCAGGGTTTTAAATAAAGATCTTATTTTATCAACATGGCCTTGCTCTTTCTAAAAAAGGACCTTCCAAAAATGACCTAGGGCAGAGGAGAACACCTCAATAGTCAGAAAACACAGCCACCAACCTTCTCTCCACGTTTTTGCACTCCCGACCCTCAAATCTATAGTGAAACACTACAGAAATCACCCCGAAATCATTAAAAACTCATCCTTTCTTCTCCCATTGAACTTCCAAGCACCAAAAACACACAAAACACCACAAAAATAGAAGAAACACGTCCTTAACAATATAAAGAAGAAGGAGTCAGAAGCTCAATTCGAAGTCAATCCAAAACTGGCATTAACGAAGCACCAAAAGATCCCCGATGTGAAGAGTTTCATTAAATCCAAAGGTAAAACAGGTTGAAATCATACTTCTTTGACTTTGTTCAAATTTAAATACTCTATGTTAAAATTTGGACTCGATTTGACTTTATACCGCTTCTGAATTAACATTTGTTTTCGCTTCTGCCCAATAACTTGTTTGCTAAGTTTCGCTTTTAATTCAACTTCAAATTGAAAACTTTCAATCACTAACGTGTTTAGAATCTTTCAGGCTGTCTACCCATAAATTTTGAGCCAAAAACACCGCCAGGAACCACTGAAACGCCGCTGTCCGAGGGCGGTCCGCACCTACAGACGCTACGTCCGGGGTCCCGCACGCCCCCGAACGGTGGCGGGATAATTTTATTTTCAAAATTTAGGGTTTTTTAATTTATGTCCGGGCCCACGGACGTCTTGTCCATGGCCCCGGACTTTTCAAAATTGTGTTTTCTTATTAATTTGACTTTTCTGTTTATTTTAGATTAACTAGGGTCCGTGGCTTCGGACAGAATCAAAATTTGAATTAATTCTGCCTCCAAAACCCTAGTTCAGGTAATTTCAATTCTCACTTTAATTTTCTGTCAAAAAATGCTAAAAAACATAAAAAAACAGAAGCTTGCGCACTTAGGTTTAAGTGACTCGTAATAAGCCGTAATTAAACTAAGTAGAGGAAAAACGACTTCTAGGGGTAATGAAAGTAATTGAACCCTAAATAAGTCGTAAACCAAGCCCCCAAACCCGAACTCTCCTTTCCTAATTTGATTTAGGTTAAAATTAGGTGGCGACTCATAATAGGTTCCAGTGAGCTAGCTTAGGTTTTAATAATTAATGTTATATGACATAGTTATTAATCTTAGGTTATAAGTGGACCTAAAACCCGACTAGATCCTAATCAACTCTAATCAACATAGGGTAGGGTTTAAAAATCGAGGCACACACTTTGACTTGGTGATTTGGATGTGCCATGTTTTTCTGTTTTTGTTTTAAGCATTTGACTTCAAGTTATTGATTATTTTAAGAGTTATGTTTTTAAACTTTTGTTTTGGAGAGTTGTACCAATTCCATTCTAGGGAACTGACTCAACCCTCCCGGGTGGGCTGCTTGGTTTCATCTTGCATGTACGAATTGTTATACAGGTGGCCACGAAGAGTATGAGTGATTGGGATGGGAATTAGGAATTGTGGAGAGTTTTTATATCTTGCCCTTGTTATGTTTTCTCAAGTTCAGACCGTAGCATTTATAATTTTATAAGTTGTAATTGGTGAGGTTTGGTGCCGGGTGTTTGGTACCCGATGATCTGTAATCGCCTTAATATTTTATTTTCCGCTGAATTTACATTAAATAAGGGTGTTACACAGGCTGCCATTAATCAGAATTTAAAGAGACAGATGATCCAACTTGCAGAGCAGCTAGCACTGGAGCATACAAATTTACTGCAAAATCAAAGTCATTTAAACCCATTGGACTCATTTCAAGTAGAGATTTTGGTGGGTGAAGACCATTCCAAGCTTATTATTTCTTAAGCTGAAGAGGAGTCTGATGAAGAGGTTGAGCGACATGCTGAAGAGTTATATTGCCCTCCCTCCCTAATCTCGACTCAACTCGACTATCTAGGAATTGATCATATATTGTCTAAGAGGTCTGCGAGCTAGAAGAGGATTTTCCCATGGAGTCTCACCAACCGGGAGAGGATATTTGTATCCTCTAATCTGAGGAGGGAACACCGCTACCACCAAGTCATCAATAACTCCAACTTTGCCTCCAGAAGCCTCAACAACAGAAGGATGATGTTTACATCCTCCAATTTGAGGAAGAAGAGCCATTCACACCTGGTCTTCTGATGGAACGAAGTAACAGGTAGTATCTCCTCAAACACAAGGTTTTGTGGAGTATTTACTTTCCTATTTTATTTGCCAAAGTAACGTTTTATTTTGATCCAGGTGGTTTTCTTTTAACTACTGTCTATTACGTTTTCCTGGCAAAGTTGTTGTCTACTTTTATTTTTGATCCAGGATAACGAAGTGGGAGTCTAGCCAAAGACTATAAAGATGGGCAGCATACTGGGAGGCAACCCAGTGGTTAAATTTATGTTTTATTTTTGGTTTTGTTTTCTAGTTTTATATTTTTATTATAGGTAGTTTTATTTACTTAATTTTTGTTTCTAGGTTTATTTTGTTTTATTAAGAAGTGGCAATTGTGCCTGCACTTTTAATGCAACACTTTTTGGCGTTTTTTGTGGTAGTTGTGAGTGTGTGCAGGTGAAATTCTTTTTATGGTGATTGATATTCTTCTAGGATGGACACTTGCTTGGATGCAAGTGTGAGGAACGACGCTACCCCCCTTGTACGAGCTTAAGAATGAGGAAGGTTCCATTCCTCAATCTACAATATCAAGGGAGTTTCAGTTTCTCCTTTTTTTTATGTTTACGTTCAGCCTATCATGGCTTTTATGCTTAATGATTATTTTTATATCAGTCCTTATGGTCTTGAATGAAATTCTTCATGAGTCTGACATATTTTGAAAGATCTTTTCTTGATTTTTATTTTTGAACAATGAGGACATTTCTTATCTTAAGTGTGACGAAGTAGAGACCTTTCCCTGAAAATATGCCAGTTGCGCTTAAATGCCACACTTGTTTTTGTTTGTCCTATTGCCTTGAGAGAATCGCTTCTCTAAGTGCTTATAAATATTGAATTCTTGGGTGAAAATGTTTGTGGAAGATTGAAGTTGAGCCAGGTGAAAACCTCAAGAATTCTTCTTCTTAAAGTTGTTTGACTAAACTAACTTGTTTTTATTCAAATTAATTCCGTTTTCACTGAAATTAGGTGGATTAGATGATTGTGTAAACTGAATTAGTATAGCTCGATGATATTGGGAATGTTGTGAAAGTTTGGATAAGGCAAGGTACTCCTCTGATCTTAATTAAATTGTCTGAACCGAAACGAGCCTCTTTTATCCGGTTATTAAGTCCTTGGGGTGCTTCATCACCCATCTACCTAAGGTCTCGTGATCTGGGATAGAAGAACCAACGCAGATACAGGGATAAAGAGAAAAGTCTGGGGGATGAAAACAATTATGCAAAAAATGGAAAACAATTATGCAAAGAAAAGAAAAGTTCTTAATGCTGAATGTTTATTGTAATTTTCATATTTTGATCATGATTGTGTGGTATTGAAAGGTATTGCGGAATATGACATTAGTTCACACCCCTTGTTGTAACTGATGGGATGGGGGTGCTGACCGAGTAGGTCTGAGGTGTTAGTCTCAGACCAACTCTGCTTGAAGAATAAATGTGTGCAGAAAATAATAACGCTGATGCTTTTGTTTAAACTTAACAAGATAGGATTCTGTTTGTATTGAAATTCAATGTGAATTACAACCTAGCTTCCTATCTTGGGATTCGACAGAGGTACTCTGTCTCATCCAACACTCGCTCTACTCTCGGCTTTGATCAATGCGTCACAAGGAGTAAATGGGAGTGTTCTATGTGTGCTCTATAGGTAATAAATACCTAAGCTGATTGACACTATCTCACTAAGATCTCTCAAAATACTTTCTCTCTCAAAGCGGTGTTTCTCTCTCTGAAAAATCTAGAATGCACACAGAACTAATTACAATCGTATGCTTATATACTCGTTTAACTATATCCTAAATCTTCGGTGAAGTCTTCATGTAGCGGCTGCTTGAGTTGTTTCCGTAAGTATCGGAGTCGTGGAGCTGTTTGTGCTTCACGTTCTCACGTTTGCGCATGCTCCCATGCTTCCGAGTTTTCCACAGCCACTCAGTAGTGTCGCGCTTCTTGGCAGATAGGAACAGGTGAACAGATACTTTTGTAGAGGTACACGAGCTGGTAAGTAGCAACAACGTCAAGTCTTTCTGCATCGCTACTTTGACTGAGGAGGCAATCATCTGCAAAACTTAAGTCTCCAACAAAATTTCCCCTTTTTGTTGATGATGGCAAACTCAGTGTATCCAACGTAGACTTTGTGGTCTTTAATGAATGTACCTGCAAAAAGGAATAGACAACAAAGCAGAGCAACTATCTCGGGAGAACAACTCACTGTTTGTTCCCCCTTAAACACATATTCCCCCTTAAGCTGATGCAGTTGATAAGAACAGATAAAAACTATAGTATGAAACTACTTCAAATACTACATAGTAGAAATATAAACAAATCCAAAACGGAAGAGGCCTTCAGAGGCACTCAGCATTCACACATAGTTACCCGCAGACACCAGCCACGGGATACACCGCTTCCCCCGTTTGCCAACATCAGGGGAAACACACAAAATATCCACAAACATAATCCGCAAAAGTCATTAAAACAAACCACCAACGCAAATCAAGAGTACTCAAAAGTAAGTTCTTCCTAAGAGTTAAAAGGGGTGGGGTAAAGGGTTAGTCATCTCCTCAATCCATTCTTGTGTCCTCATCCCTTGCTCTATCTTCCCCCGAAGTCCCAGCGCCATCCATTGCCTTAGCCGCTTCTAGAGTTTCAGTAAAAGTTTCCCGGAACTCATCCGTCACCTTCTGGACTCCTCATGCAAAGATGTTCATCATCTGTTTGTGGTTTTTGTTGAGGACGTCGATGAGCATGTCAATCTTCTTGGATAGAGTGGCGAGGTTGTTCTCGATCGCTATTACCCTTTCAGACAGAGAGGCTGTGTCAGGAGGTGATGCGGTTTTTGGAGGGGCTAGCTTTTTGGAGGGAGGGTTTGTCTTGGAGACCGACTTGATCTGAAAAGATGGGGTTTTGTTGTACAGTATCTGACCAAGGATGCCAGTTTTTGTAATGCGATTAGCTTTGGAGGGATCAAGGACAATGTCACAGTGGGTGAGGATTTTTGGTAGCGAGAAGATATACCCTAGAGAGTGTCGGGGTGAGGAGATGGTTGAGGCTATGTGGTTGAGGATGAGTTTCGGGAGGTTTTTTTTTTGGTGATGAATGAGGTAGTACAAGATTGCAAGATCTAGCGGGCGGACAAACTGGTTTCCCTCCTTTCTAGGGACTAAGTTTTTGATCACCAGGGTATGAAGCATTTGGTGTGTATTTGACAGAGCTGGTCGGTCTAAAGAGTGACCAACTCTACTGTTTGGTAAAAAGAAGTCATAACCTCTTTTGCACTTATCAACCCGAGATCAGGAAAACCAGCCCTATCATAGAATTCTAGTCCGCTAGTTGGAATTGCTAGATGAGTTACAATGGAGTTTGAGTCAAGGAGGATAGTTTTGTCATGTACCTCTGTCATTATTTTGCCCTTGCAGATGACACAATTTTGGTAGTGTAGACACCAAAAATTCTCACCCCATAAAGTAAAATTCAAAAAAATAAATAAAAATAGGAGGGTCGTCACCTTTTCTTTTCAAAACTTATTCATTTGTATACCAAAACAATACTTTCATTTTATGACAAAATTTCTAAATCAATTTTCAAAACATCCGTGTCAAGTCCGTCCCTTTTTGTTATTTTCTTATCCTACCATTTTATTTTCGAATCATTTCATGTAGTCGGTTCTGTATTATTCACGTATTCATTTGTATATTTGTTTTTATTTTGGTTTATACTATTTTGTTATTTGTTTATTTCATCTCATTCCATTTCATTGATACTTTTACTTGTATTCTCTTTATTAGTACTTGTTTTACTTTGTCTTTATCATTATTATTTCTAGAATTGTTTTCATCATTTTACGTACAATTTTCACTATTATATTCCTTACTAGCGTATTTTGTTTTTTCGCTAATTCGATTAAACTCCCTCTCATCTCATTTCATTTTATTACTTCCTTTTTGAATCTTATTTATTGTTATTCGTACATATCTAATTCGATATCCATGTTATGGCATTCGCTTGTATTTTTACTTCCATTACACTAGTATTATTTCATTATTTTGTGTACTCATTGTTATGCTATTTCGTTTATTTCATATCTTTATAATGCTTTTTATTTTATTATTTACATCCTGTAATTTCATGACTCATACGAAGAAAATAGTTCATTTGCTAGATTAAATTCTTTCGTCTTACTGTACATTTATATTGTAAACGCTAGCATTTTTAAGGATTATTTAGTTGGAAATAGAACTTTAACATTATTTCTTGCACTTATATATTAAATTCGTTATAGTATAGTTGGGTAGTGTCAAGATGATGCAAGTTCTGACTATTTTATTTTACTTGGACCAGATGCAAGCCCAGTCCGATTCTGCTCAAAACAAAACCCATCCAGTATGGTAAACCCATTGAAAAGTCTACTGACCTTTTTCTTTCAAAACCCTACTATTCTTTTATAAAAGAACACAGATCCCAAAACCCTACCAAAGCGGTCTCCCTGGTTCTCGTCATTCCAGAAACAGCCGCCATCAACAACATTTTCCTCTACGTCCAAAAAGAAAAACAAGAAAAACCTCAGTCCATTCCGGTTTTCTTCTTCACGTGAACAAAGAGAAGACGCTGCAGCATCTTCATCCTCCTCTCCCGGCGAACGAGAAGCATACCTGCTCTACGCCACGTTCGTCCTCTTCTCCGGCGAACCGAGAGCATACAAGCTCCATGCCTACTCCGTTCTTTGTTCACGTAAACGAGGAACATACCTACGTTGCGCCATTCATTCTCTTCTCTCGGTAAACCAAGAGCATACCTGCTCTGTGTCGACTTCATTCTCTTTATCGGGAAACAAGGAACTTGCTGCTCTGCCTCACCTTCAATCCCTCACTATCTTCCTCTCTATACTCTCGATTTCTGGACACAGAACAGCACAACCGACAACCATCAAAGGCATTCCATCCTCCTCGCTTCCACCAAAAAAAAAGAAGAGAATGACACCAACACTTCACCGTAGCCAGAAACTTTTGCTTTACATCATCGTCTCCGAGCAAGACCTAGTCCGAAAGCAAAAGGTGTTGGTCTCTAGAAAATCGGCAACCCGCGACCATAACCAGCATAGGAAGAAACCTCTATCACTCCTTTCCCGGTATGTATTTATCTCTGATTTAGACCCGCTGATGATTCTGTTTACTTGAGGGTGCTTCCATGACTTACCAACATGTTTGTTATTCTCTGTGACTTGCCTTCGATCTTTACGTTGCTGTATTAAAGATAGTTGTCTATACCGTCATATTTCCTTGTGACTTTAATTTTCATTTGTATGTAACTGTTCAGTGTTGTATGGCTATATCGATTACCTCTAATGTGAAACCGGTGTTTAGGAGTACATAACAGCAGGAGCTCTATCCTTTTAGAATTTCTTTGCACAGATTAATTGCCAATGGTGTCTAATTCAATGGTTCATCCATTATGAATACAACTTCGTTTATTTCTGTTTTTTCCTCTGTCATAAGCCTTAGTGTAACATGTTTCAGTCTGTACAGGTTTTCTTTGTTAAGTCTTGTTTAGGTCTTCATGAGATGAGAATATGGTTGGTAATAAGCTCTGGTTACTTCGGATTCTTTCTGCTTGAATAAATACCCGTTTCTGTAGCATTAAGCTCTTGAATAACGTCCATCCTTTCTTTGTATGTGCTGCCGTCTAGTGTTACATCTTGAAGCATGGTTGTTCTGTGTTTTTGAGCTATTGCACAGCCTGCTTTAATCTCCCTTTTGCCCACGTTTTTAGCTGCTATAAGAGCATATTCTGAATGCTTATCATCTGAATTGTCAACCTAAAACTGTAATGTTGTTCATGGACAGTACTTTTACTGCAATTACACTATGCTATGGTCATTAAGTCCAGACATTGCGTGGTCTGTCTGTATAAAAAAAATCAATCAACTGTTTTGCACCTTCTTTTAAGAAGTGTTCGTCGCCTGAAATTGACAGTTTCACACCCGTCATAACTTGAGTATAATATGAAATACACTACTGCTGTATGTTCACTGGGGTACACTTTTGCATCTGTAACAAAGTTTTAAATGGGGAAAGTCAAGTGTAACATGGTCTAATCGAGTGGTCAATATCCAACTGTTCTTGGACATCGGTACATAAGCATTGTTTTGCTTGAATTGAATGATTGCCGACACCTACCACAATTTGAAACACATTATGAGCTTGCACTCTTACTCACACTTTGCCCAGAAAGATCGACGATGCTATGGTAGACAATTCACTCTCTTTGCCATAAGGCAACCCTTGATAAGTTTTATGGCAAAGTCAACAGGAGGAAAAGACATTAGGATCCCTACTTTTCTAAAGTTTCATTGCATGGATTAATTGTTAAGAGCAGGATAATGATTGTTTGAGAGAAAAACTAGCCGTTTGTTTACATTTGGTTATGCTTTGTAAGTTTGATTTTCGAACAGTAGGAGTGGGTGAATTAGAGCAAAAGCGAGTCAGAGAAGAGGTATAAATCGGTTAATAGCTTGCGGTGTCCCGGTCGAGGTCTAACCAGATGGAAACAGAAAACGGAAATGTGGGTTAATTCTTAGCTCGACCTACCTTCTCTCTTTGGTTTGTGTGTTTAAGATTGTTTAGCTCCTGGTTCAGGGTTCACCAACCAGAAAGAACAAACCCAGAATCAATGATCGACGTGTTTAATCATTATGAATTTAGTTAAAGCTTAAATGGCCTCTGCTGGTGCAAGGAATTTTAATTTAATATTTTTTTTTATGAAACTTTGGTTGCGTAGCTTTATTTCCATACTTACTCACTTGGTCGAATAAATAGGCAATTGGATTTTGATGGTATTTAGCTGCCGGTCAGTTTGGTGATGACTGTCGTGATAATTTTCAGTTTCTATGTCCCGCTTTGTGATGAATTCAACGTTTAACTATTGCTTCATTCTCATAACATAATGGGCTGAGCCCGTTTGGGCTGCTTTAAACCTCAGCCCAAATTTCACTTTCATCCCGGGCCCAACTCATTGTTAGCCGAACCGGGCTAGAACAGGTGGCCATAGAATAACCTTTAGACTTACCCACTTATTTCTGGACTCGTCAAGTCCAGTTTAGAAAGACTTCTAGGTTCGGGGATGTTCCTCACTCAAACGGGCCGTAGAGTCTGGTCGGTGGGGAATGCCCTTCCCGTATAAAAATTTCCAAACAATCAATAATTGTCAGAATAAAACTCACACTCAATGACTAGTTTCAATCAATACAAATCCAATTCAAAACCCAAAATTCAATTCCAAATTCAGCCCAAAAATTCAATTTCAAATCAATCAATTGCAATCCAATCCCAATTCCAATTCAATTCTTAATTCAATCTCAATTCCAATTTAATGTCAATTTCATTCCAAAATCAATTCAAATCAATCTCAATTTCTCAACAAAATCAAATTAAATTCGATTAGAAAATTCATTCAACTCAAATTCATTCAAACATTCTTTTAATCCCACGTTTCAATTCCCAATTCGATTAGAGATTCAATTCTAAAATTCCTTCTTTCCAATTTGATTCAATTCTATTCGATAAAAATTCATTCATTCCGATTCAATTCAAATTCATTCATTCCGATTCAATAAAAATTCATCCATTCCAATTTGATGAAAAAAAAGTCTTTCAATTCCGATTCGATAAAAAATTCATTCATTTCAATTCGACAAAAATTCTTTCAATTCCAATTCGATAAAAATTCTTTCAATTCTAATTCGATAAAAATTCATTCGTTCCGATTCAATTCAAATTCATTCGTTCCGATTCAATTCAAATTCATTCATTCCGATTCAATTCAAATTCATTCAATTCAATCTCAATTCGACTCGAATCAATCCCAAATCAATTCAATTTTCAGTTCAATTCCAATTAAAATTCAAATTCGATTCAAAATTCAAATTCAATTCCTTCCCATTTCAATTCAACCCCAATTCAATCTCAATTTCAATTCAATTCAAAAATTATTTTAAATCCCTAATAATTCCAAACCTCATAAGCTTTAAACTCCTCAAAATCTCGAATACCACAGACTCTAATATTCTCACGAATTCAAATCATCCTCCAAAAATTCAATTATCCCCTACACTCAGAATGTCTCACAGACCAGAGCGTCTCACAGACTTTGTTATTCCAATGATTCGAATATCTCATAGACCAGAGCATCTCACAGGCCCGAGTGTCTCACAGATCCGAGCGTCTCACAGATTTCGACATCTCAAGATTTCAAACGTCTCATAAGACCCGAGCGTCTCACAGAATATAGCATCCCACACATCAAGCATTTCTAAAAACCCTCAAACATCAAAACTTCCAAAATTCCAAAAACCCCTGAACTACGTAAGGTCTGATCTCAACAGGGAGTTGAGTACATAGGCAGCCCATCTAGGGTGCGACCCTATTTCAATAAAGAAAAACCTTTTCCCACTCTAAGGTGTTCTTCATATCTCTCAAAACATTCAAATCCCCTCTGACTCCCACAAACCCTCGACTTCTTCAACTCTCAAAATCAAACTCCTAGTCTTTCATTCTATACTCATTCGAATTCATCAATTCTTCTTCTTGGCGTTAGCTTGGCAGAAAAGCTCGCCTCATCCACTCGTTTCCTCCCCTCCTGTCCTAATCCTATCCTTGGCTTTGAAATGAATCTCTTCAAAAAGGTTTTGAAAGAAGGCAATCCCGACAATTGGAGACCGAGGTTTCCTCGGGCACCAATCCGATGTCGTGGTCGTTGCCACTTCCAAGGGGTGTAACCCATTGCGAACCCACACAGAATCTCTAGTATGATCAGATAAGTCCTATCCATAGGCAACAAATCATCAGAGTCAATTAACGGTTCTTAGAACCCGATCTTCCTTCCTAGTATCATAGGTCAAACTAGGTGGCGACTCTAGTCAATTCTGCCCTTAGGGCATAAGTCCGCGTGGAGCCCATCGAGAGCGGGTGTAATGCACACTTGCATTCCCCTTTATGCTTTCTGGGAAAGACGGACGATTTAGTAGGTATTTGAGGGATGTCAGAATAACGGGTTTTCACCCTCCACAGAATGACATTTTAGGATCTAGACTTTTCAGTCAGACCATATTTAGATAGACCCCCCTCATACCGAAAAATCACCCTCCACAGAATGGCGACTCTGCTAGGGAAAACTTGAGTAAGTTTTTCTCATAAACTTGGTCAAGGAAGACTGAACTCCATTCAAAATTGTCGGGAATCCCCAACTTCTTTCAAAACCTTCAAGAGATTCATTTCCAAGCCTTTAGGATTACTCTACTCCACACTTAGAGTGTGCTTTGTGAGGATAGTTAGGACAAATGTTTAGAGTTCGAAATTGACTTTGATTATCGCATGTGTGCTTTTGACCTTTGCATGCTTCACTCTTATTTACTATTGTGTGTTTACCGCCTTATGTTTACTGCCCTTCATTCATGATATAATTGCTTATTTACAGTTTTGTAAATGGGGCCTTCGTAGAAAGGAGCCAACCCATTGTTGCATCGGGTAGTTTAGGAACATGCATTCCTCTGTGTCACCTTTACTATCTGCGGGCGGGATTAGCAATTGGTCCACAATTGATTCCCTCTGAGTATGGGTCCTTCGTAGCTAAGGAGTAAACCCACGAGGTGGTATGGCCGTAGTTGTCTACACCTTGAAACGACTCAAGATCCTTTCAAACACCATTTTCGAGTCAAAGCCAGCATATAGTAAGCTAAGAGCCTTCAGTGTCCAGCTGCCTAATCCGGTGTCTAAGATGGGTTTTACGGGTAGTCACCCCCTTGTATGCCGCCTGTCTGACCACCCTTCTACCTTACCCTGAAGATTGCATGGGCTCAGTTCTCCATTGTTCTTTTGCATCACGGGGGTCTCTAAAGCCCAATGTCACGCTACACGTCCATAGAGGATCCCGTATTTACCGGATACCCATACATGGCACAATGTAGTTAGTGAATAATTTGGACTTTAGACACACCTGACCGTGTAGATGACGAGAGACCCGTTCCCATGCAATACTTCCCCGAGTTTCCCAAAAAGTTGGGTGTTGTCGGATCATCACTGGCCGTGGCGTATGTTTCCTAGTCATCTCGGGTATCCTGACCTTTCGAACTTAAGCACTCCGGTTTTTCTTGATGACGTGCCCCACAAGGCATAACAGAGATAAATCCCGAGAGATGAACAGTGAAGGGACGACGGTTCCCCCGGTGGTATGGAAGCATCGATTGACCTGGAAAGTGATTATCCCAACATTAACGCTTATATCTCCACATAAAAATCAGCCACGATTTTTCACTTTGCGCTTACATCTATGTGTGATCACGTTTCAAAAATTAGCAAAAATCAGAAAATGAATCATGTCGAACGCTCCAATGAAATATCTTCAAAGCCGTTCATCTCGATTGATTTCAGAAAAATAATAATGATTTTCAAAATTGTTATTTCCACATTTCCAAAACAGTTTTCAAAACGGTTTCAATCAAAGTCTTCCAGAAAACAAACTTTGTCAAACGGTTTGCAAAGAATAGATTTCAAAAATCTTCTACTTACAAATGATTTTCAAAAAAAAAATGTTTTTCACAAATGTGGTTTCAAAAATAATCTTCACATACAGATTTCAAGGAAACCTACTTTACATGAATGAATTTCAGAACAACATTTTTCATGGTTTTTATTTCAAAATAGTTTTCAAAAAACAGTTTTCAAAATTTATTTTCACAAATGTATTTCAAAATAAATGATCTAGTCCCCATGTTGTGACCCACTATTTTTGAAGTTCAACCCACCTTCAAAAGCAGCGGTCATTACTGTGGAGCGTACTACTCATTTCGTGTTTTCACAAAAGTGGTGGATTTTCACAAAGATTTAGTGCTCGATCATTCACTTTTCCTTTCTCAAAATATCCCCCATTCCTCTCATCAAAGCAAGTGAAGCAGCATGAAGATCGACTACTCGAATCGAGCTGAAAGCTAGAAGCGCACCAACCTGTGGAGCTAGCCGCGTGACATGAAGATTGTCACCAACCGTTTAAATACAAAATCAGAGGAACACCAACCCGGGTCAAACAACATGAAGACTAGCAACAACCGCTTAGGTTCGAAATTGTTGAGAGTCAGAGGAACACCAACCCGTATATCTTGATCACAGTGTCGCTTTGCTGCAAGAGCCCAAAGACGAGCGAGCAACCAAGAGCCCGAACTCGAGCGAATGGCCAATCAGGAGCCTGAAAACAGTGAGCCGTCAGTCAAAAGCTTGAAGACGAAGCAGACGAGTCCAGAAGAAGTTTTTAACTCGAATCCCCCATTTAATGACTTTTAGAATGGATGTATAGGTTTTCCCTAGCATTCTTTTCTCTCTTGTCAATTTCTGAATAGACTGCATGTATAGGTTATGCACCCCCTTTGAATTTATTTAGAACATTGTGTATAGGGTTCCCCACTCCCTTTTTTATTTGCGAGTGTCCGAGCATCAAATTCCTACTGCAAAATCCACCATTCGAAAAAACACGTGTTTTCAAAACCGTTTTTCTAAAACTTAGATCTTTGGAAACGAGCTAAAGCAACCAAAACAAACAAAAGCATGCACCACATTCATGGCAAAAAGAAAAAAGAAAAAGAGTTGCATGCATTCTCATTCTGTTCAAATTCATTAATCATGCATGAATCACGCTCATCTCAGGAAAACGCATAATCACATGTTACACTTCCAACACACCTCACACGAGCATTCATCCCATTTTTCAAGCATGCTAACATTTGTCAGATTATTCTTTCTACAGTGATGGTCGGGTTTGCAGGTGAATAACTTGCCTTTGCCTATGAGTGGCGACATGATCTCGAAGTGATAGCAAGAAATACTGGGCATTCAAGCTTTTTACCATTCAGCATACCATGTACATAGAGACCAACAACCATAAAAAAAAGCATACACAAAAAAAAAAAACCGTACATCCAAAAATCCAAAAAAATCATACATCCTAAAATCCAAAAAAAAATCATACTTTCAAAAATCCCAGAAAATGCAACCCATGTTATATCAGTGGGTCACTATGCGGGAGTTGTCACTCCCTAAAAGTCCCAAGATCCAGGAGCCAATCACCAACCTGACCTCACTCGAGAATTACTTTTTCAACAACAATCACCACAACTCGACCACCTTCAGAGCCAACAATGACGGGATGAGCTTCATGAATCTCAAGCTGAATTCGGCTTAAGCGAGACTAGTCATTACCTTACCACTCATGCATTGCATCCAAAAACAAAACAAACACACACACAAAAAATATTCAGTCAACCATCTCAATTCATCATTTTCAGCATTTCATGCATCCTATATATAGTAATTCCATATTACCACAATACATCGCATGGTAGATAATTGCATTTGCATACTCCCATATCGAAACGACATCTTCGGGAAAATCACGAGAGATTGATTGAACAGAGTGCATGAACTGCTTAACTCTCGACCCGTCAATGAGTACAAGGGTCCAATCAAAATCAGCACCACAAATCAAGTAAGTAGTGTGCGAAGAGCGGTATTTTCCTTTGAATTTCAAATGAATGTTTTGGACAATCTATTGAGCGATGAGGGAAGGTAGAGAACAGCCAATCGAGGTAAAACCATGAGCGACTTGTGCTTTCCTTCAGCACATGGAGAGGCATGATTCAAAGTGAGATCAATGTCGATAAACATGATACGAACTGTGATTCATGCAAAGATCCGAGAATAGTAAGAAAACAGTCATTGACTAATGAGAATGACGAGGCACTTAGGAATAAAAACCTCCACAAAACCAAAAAAGCTTTGACTTCCCTGTACATAATCCCTTAGTGAGCCCGCTGAGCCTTTCATGAAAAACTTTTTCTACAAAAAAAAAAAACTCCACAACATGCCACCCCACATATACATACCTACCCTTGCAATAGAGGATCTCGAAGGAGCCGGAGCCATGGCCTCTCCCCTATCATCTTTCACAAAACAACAAATGAGATGTTTGAAGAAATCAGTGAGTCAAAGCAACTCCAAGGCCAAACACCAAAAGGAAAGCCGAAAATGTTCAAGAAGATCGATAAGTCAATTCAACTTTGAAGCTGAAAGTCAAAATGCAGAGCAAAAAATTGCTTGAGAAAGTTGATGAGCCAAATGCAATTTCAAAAACACAAAAATGAGAAGAAAGTTAAAATCGTACGCCAGAAGAGGCAAGAAGGAGAAATCCAAACCAAAAGGACCAATGATGTCCTGAAGAAACCGATAAGGGGTTATCAAAACCCGTCTAATCATTTCACCCATGGCAAAGGTGAAACATATCCTCTATTGCACAAAAGCTCCACAAGTCCCGAACAAATCCTCCAGTCCCATGTGACATACATCATACCCCTCAACCCTTATAACCCAATAAAAGACCTCTGACTCGTTAGTTGGAGAGCGTTAACTGAAAGTATCGGATCTGAAACATGAATCATAAGTTTCGTGCTTGTTATCAACATGTCCCACCTCACAATACAGGGACTATGAGCGGATGAGTGCGACCTCACTTCACAAGGTCTTCTGAGTGCGAGTGACTCTTTAATCGAAGCACCAAATCATAAACAGCTTACCCCATCGCAGATGAGGAATTTGTAAGGATCGGAAAGTCCAAAACCTCGAAAAAATTCTAAGGAAAATACTCCGAGCGTCGAGGAGTATCATTACACCATTAGCACACACAGCTAGACTCACAAGAGATTGACCCGCATCCCTCCATGAGAGAAAAGTGATTCATGCATTTGAGCTCAGCAATCACTCAAGATCGAACAAAAGATGTCTTATATTCGTACACCTCATATTAATAAAGATAGAGCCGTACTCTCTCTCCAAAAATTGCATATGCATTTTGTATCGTACCTAGCATTTAATAATTGCATGCATCATAACCAGTTCATCATCGCATCCGACCGGTAAGAACTATGCCTAGTCTCGCTCAAAGTCGACTTCAGTTGCAGTTGTTGAAGCGTAACTTTTGATCAAAAGATGTCAACTAGAGCCATCCCTGGCCATCATCAAGCTATATCGAACCATCTCGGAGCCATCCCGGGCTACCTTGAGCTGCATTGAATCATTTCTGAGCCATCCCAGGCTATATTCGGGCTGCATTAAACCATTTCGGAGCCATCCGGAGCTTTGTGTAGACCATCCCGGAGCCATCTAGTTTCATGCTCGAGCCTCATCGACACCACTCCCAAAGCCAAGTAGAAGCCATACGGGAGCCACCCTCAAACATTGAGACTATCCCTAGAGCTACACGGAGCCATTCTCATACTTTGAAACCATCCATGGAACTACACAGGGGGCATCCTAATAGCCCGAGAACAATACGGGAGCCACCTCAAATCCACATCAGATCTATCTCATCACCAAGGTCTTGCCCACAGAGTTTTGAACTACGTATGGTCTGATCTCAATACGGAATTGAGTACGTAGGCAGCCCGTTCAGGGTGCGACCACATCAAAGGCGAAAGCGTCCCTTTTCCCCTCGGGGTCACTAAAGTGAACCGACCAAAGCATCGTCATGCTCAATCAACACAAGGTCATCCCGGAGCCATCCATGGAAATCCTCAAACCATGATGGGAATTCCCAACAAAGTTATGCAACTGTGTTTCATCATTCCCCGTGAAAAACCATTCACTCACTACAAAGTCCACAACAATCGCGGCAAACAACAATAAATCCATCATCGGAGCCGTCAAACCACCTGAAAATCTCAAGGCAAATCAAAGCCCATAAACTGCCAAAATCACCAACCATGTCAAACCCACCAACCACCCCCGAGACCATTGGTCACACCGGAGCCATCATGCCTACCAGAGCCATCAGTGCATACTGGAGCCACTCAACGCTGCTGGAGCCATCTCATCCTTGAAGCCATGCCGGAAGCCATAACGGATCCATCCCGAGGTTTTGATGTTACTATAGAGCCTCGCTCACAACAAAAACCTACATCCACAAACAAAGGGAGATTTAATTCAATTAAACATTGGTTATACCTCACCTCCCATCAATCTGCATATACCCACAAAATTTGCTCACTATCTGACGTATCTTTCACACCCGCTAGCAGCTATTGCGCTACTAGTGCGGTCCACATTTCGTTTTAACACCTGCTAGACAGCTATTGCGTACTAGTACGATCGCCTTTCATTTTACACCTGCTAGACAGCTATTGTGCTACTAGTACGGTCCCCTTTCATTTTACACGCTGCTGACACTATTGCGCTACTATACGGTCGCCTTTCATTTTACAACACCTGCTAGCTATTGCGCTACTAGTACGGTCTTCTTTCGCTTTACACCTGCTAGACAGCTATTGCGCTACTAGTGTGGTCGTCTTCGTTACACCTGCTAGAAGCTATTTGCGCTACTGTACGGTCGCCGTTCATGTTACAACCTGGCTACACACTATTGCGCTACTAGTACGGGCGCCTTTCATGTACATACCTTCTAGACGCTATTGCGCTACTAGTACGGTCGCCTTTCGTTTTACCCTGCTAGAGCAGCTATTGCGCTACTAGTACGGTCGCCTTTCTTTTTACACCTGCTAGACAGCTTGTGCCTACTAGTACGGTCCGCCTTTCATTTTACACCTGCTAGACAGCTATTGCGCTACTAGTACGGTCGCCTTTCATTTTACACCTGCTAGACAGCTATTGCCTACAGTACGGTCGCCTTTCGTTTTACAACCCGCTAGGCAGCTATGCGCTACTACGGTCACATTTCGTTTTACACACCTGCTAGCCCGCTATTTTCGCTGCTAGTACGTCGCCTTTCATTTACACCTGCTAGACAACTATTGCGTACTAGTACGGTCGCCTTTCATTTTACACCCCTAGGCAGCTATTACGCTACTAGTTGGGGTCCTGCCGTTTTTTTCCTCACTAGGCACTATTACGCTACTAGTGTGGTCCCGCCGTTTTTTTTCCTCCATTAGGCAGCTATTCAGCTACTAGTGCGAATCGTTACTTCATAACCCACTAGGCAGCTATTACGCTACTAGTGCGGTCCCACCGTTTTCCTCCATTAGGCAAGCTATTACGCTACTATTGTAGATCGTTTCTTCCATAACCCACTAGGACTATTACGCTACTAGTGCGGTCCCGCCGTTTTTCCTCCACTAGGCAGCTATTACGCTACTATTGCGAGATCGTTCATTCCTAACCCACTAGGCAGCTATTACGCTACTAGTGCGGTCCCGTCGGTTTTTTCCTTCACTAGGCAGCTTTACTCTCCTAGTACAAGATCGTTTCACACCCACCTGCTAGGCAGCTATTACGCTACTAGTACGGTACTCATATCAAAGTATTATAGGGGCTCCCATAAGTCCTATACTGATGTCAAGAGGTCTAGGTGAGGCTCTCCTAAGTCCTCATACTTTCAATTGCATTCTAGGCTCGTCATAAGTCATAGGACTGGATATCAAGGTCTATTTTTGAAGTCTCCTAAGTCCCGTCGTTCAACCCCAATCAATCCATTTCCAGCATTCTAGGCTCGTCATAAATCCTAGGACCGGAGTAAAGAGGTCCAGTTGAGCTCGTAATAAGTCCTCGTGCATTCAGCTATCATATCATTTCCAGTCGCATTCATACATTATCTTCCTCGCATTCGCATCCCAATGCACCACAAAGCCATAGTGAGAATTGTTGGCGCCCTCTCCAACTTGATCCAATTCGCAAGGGTTTGCAAAATTGAATCAAGGGGAGCCATCTGTAGACACCAAAATTCTCACCCCATAAAGCAAAATTCAAAAAATAAATAAAAATAGGAGGGTCGTCACCTTTTCTTTCAAACTTATTCATTTGTATACCAAAACAATACTTTCATTTTAATGACAAAATTTCTAAATCAATTTTCAAAACATCCGTGTCAAGTCCGTCCCTTTTTGTTATTTTCTTATCCTACCATTTTATTTTCGAATCATTTCATGTAGTCAGTTCTGTATATTCACGTATCATTTGTATATTTGTTTTTATTTTGGTTTATACTATTTTGTTATTGTTTATTTCATCTCATTCCATTCATTGATTACTTTTACTTGTATTCTCTTATTAGTACTTGTTTTACTTTGTCTTTATCATTATTATTTCTAATTGTTTTCATCATTTTACGTACAATTTTCACAATTATATTCCTTACTAGCGTATTTTGTTTTTTCGCTAATTCGATTAAACTCCCTCTCATCTCATTTCATTTATTACTTCCTTTTTGAATCTTATTTATTGTTATTCGTACATATCTAATTCGATATCCATGTTATGGCATTCGCTTGTATTTTTACTTCCATTACACTAGTATTATTTCATCATTATTTTGTGTACTCATTGGTTATGCTATTTCGTTTATTCATATCTTCATAATGCTTTTTATTTTATTATTTACATCCTGTAATTTCATGACTCATACGAAGAAAATAGTTCATTTGCTAGATTAAATTCTTTCGTCTTACTGTACATTTATATTGTAAACGCTAGCATTTTTAAGGATTATTTAGTTGGAAATAGAACTTTAACATTATTTCTTGCAACTATATAATTAAATTCGTTTATATATAGTTGGGTAGTGTCAAGATGATGCAAGTTCTGACTATTTTATTTACTTGGACCAGATGCAGCCCAGTCCGATTCTGCTCAAAACAAAACCCATCCAGTATGGTAACCCATTGAAAAGTCTACTGACCTTTTTCTTTCAAAACCCTACTATTCTTTTAAAAGAACACAGATCCCAAAACCCTACCAAAGCGGTTCTCCCTGGTTCTCGTCATTCCAGAAAACAGCCGCCATCAACAACATTTCCTCTACGTCCAAAAAGAAAAACAAGAAAAACCTCAGTCCATTCCGGTTTTCTTCTTCACGTGAACAAAGAGAAGACGCTGCAGCATCTTCATCCTCCTCTCCCCGCAACGAGAAGCATACCTGCTCTACGCCACGTTCGTCCTCTTCTCCGGCGAACCGAGAGCATACAAGCTCCATGCCTACTCCGTTCTTTGTTCACTAACGAGGAACATACCTACGTTGCGCCATTCATTCTCTTCTCTCGGTAAACCAAGAGCATACCTGCTCTGTGTCGACTTCATTCTCTTTATCGGGAAACAAGGAACTTGCTGCTCTGCCTCACCCTTCAATCCCTCACTATCTTTCTCTCTATACTCTCGATTTCTGGACACAGAACAGCACAACCGACAACCATCAAAGGCATTCCATCCTCCTCGCTTCCACCAAAAAAAAAAAGAAGAGAACGACACCAACACTTCACCGTAGCCAGAAACTTTGCTTTACTCATCGTCTCCGAGCAAGACCTAGTCCGAAAGCAAAAGGTGTTGGTCTCTAGAAAATCGGCAACCCGCGACCATAACCAGTATAGGAAGAAACCTCTATCACTCCTTTCCCGGTATGTATTTATCTCTGATTTAGACCCGCTGATGATTCTGTTTACTTGAGGGTGCTTCCATGACTTACCAACATGTTTGTTATTCTCTGTGACTTGCCTTCGATCTTTACGTTGCTGTATTAAAGATAGTTGTTCTATACCGTCATATTTTCCTTGTGACTTTAATTTTCATTTGTATGTAACTGTTCAGTGTTGTATGGCTATATCGATTACCTCTAATGTGAAACCGGTTGTTTAGGAGTACATAACAGCCGGAGCTCTATCCTTTTAGAATTCCTTTGCACAGATTAATTGCCAATGGTTGTCTAATTCAATGGTTCATCCACTATGAATACAACTTCGTTTATTTCTGTTTTTTCCTCTGTCATAAGCCTTAGTGTAACATGTTTCAGTCTGTACAGGTTTTCTTGTTAAGTCTTGTTTAGGTCTTCATGAGATAGAAATATGGTTGGGTAATAAGCTCTGGTTACTTTGGATTCTTTCTGCTTGAATAAATACCTGTTTCTGTAGCATTAAGCTCTTGAATAACGTCCATCCTTTCTTTGTATGTGCTGCCGTCTAGTGTTACATCTGAAGCATGGTTGTTCTGTGTTTTTGAGCTATTGCACAGCCTGCTTTAATCTCTCTTTTGCCCACGTTTTTAGCTGCTATAAGAGCATATTCTGAATTCTATCATCTGAATTGTCAACCTAAACTGTATGTTGTTCATGGACAGTACTTTTACTGCAATTACACTATGCTATGGTCATTAAGTCCAGACATTGCGTGGTCTGTCTGTATAAAAAAATCAATCAACTGTTTTGCACCTTCTTTAAGAAGTGTTCGTCGCCTGAAATTGACAGTTTCACACCCGTCATAACTGAGTATAATATGAAATACACTGCTGCTGTATGTTCATTGGGGTACACTTTTGCATCTGTAACAAAGTTTTAAATGGTGGAAAGTCAAGTGTAACATGGTCTAATCGAGTGGTCAATATCCAACTGTTCTTGGACATCGGTACATAAGCATTGTTTTGCTTGAATTGAATGATTGCCGACACCTACCATAATTTGAAACACATTATGAGCTTGCACTCTTACTCACACTTTTCCCAGAAAGATCGACGATGCTATGGTAGACAATTCACTCTCTTTGCCATAAGGCAACCCTTGATAAGTTTTATGGCAAAGTCAACAGGAGGAAAAGACATTAGGATCCCTACTTTTCTAAAGTTTCATTGCATGCACTAGTAGAAAAAAGGCCTATTTCGGCGGTTCCAATGGGCCTATTTCAGCGGTTGTGAACCGCCGAAATGAGCACCCCCGATAGGTGTGACTATTCGGCGGTTAAACACGATAGATGTACCTATCTCGGCGAACAGCCGAGATAGACCCATGGTCAATCTCACAACGTCAATCCCCGGGCCTATCTCGGCGGTTGTTCTCTAAGAACCGCCGAGATAGGTATATTTTTTTTTGTTTTTTCCATCCCAGCTATATATATATATATTCACCACATTTGATTCAATCAGACCTGTAATAATGCTTCATCCATACAGGGAGCTCCAGCACACATTTAAAAAGTTATAAAAGCTCCCAATTAATACCAACGACGCACCACAATTTGAGAGTTAACAAAACCAATGCAATTACACTTACTTTCACACTTTCAATACAAATAAAAAACACCATTACAATTCAAATCTACCATTACACCATCCACAAGTGTACAGAGTTATATTTACATACTCGAAAAAGTTAGCAAAACATCTTCATGATCATCAATTCATTAAACTTGTGCAGACGAACTCCGACCATTCCTCAAGCATCTCAACAATTTGAGCATCATCATACTGACCATCTTTGAACACTTGTTCGTAAGCCTTGAAAAAAAATGAACATTAATCTAAAACGTACAAGTCTAACAACATGTAAAGAGCATAACTGAAACTTTCAAAGAATGTTACCATGTCTAACGAGTGCTCTGGTAAAAGGTTCGCCGCTCCTACTATGTCACTCATGAATCTCATGACATAGTATCCACATTCTGACCCCCCAGGCTGCACCGGACACTATACAAACACACATATTGACAGTTATAAACAAGTTTAAACATTATCACACAAATTTATCAATTAATAGAGTACCTTGACAGTGTTCCAAGGGATGTTACTCTTCATTGTTATACCCTGGAGTCTTAATGCAGCTCTCATGGAACTATATACATCAGCAATATATATAGTTTTAAGCATCAGTAGCAAGTTATGAAACAGTTAATGTTAAGTAAATAATTGTTGTTTACGATAACAAAATAATTACCCCAGTATTGCGGTGGAGATCTTCGGTCTCTTGGCAGCCTTACCAAGTGAGTCAAATTGCAAGATTCGTGGGTGCTTCCCCATCACCAGCACAAGCAATGACCAATGTCGACTGTCCACAAATTACACAATGTGTTGAAATCATTAAGCAACTAACACAAACTATATGTTTTAGATAATACTAAGAGAAATAGTCAAATATCATACTCTGAATGATATGGCAGCATAATAAATGACTTGTTCGAACATTCATAGAGGGCATTCGTCATATATTGCATAAGGCTTTGCGGATCACTTGTCATCTGGACTTCACTGCACATAGCAGGACACAGGAATCCAAATCTTCGATCTTCAAAGACATTGATCGCCTTATCATGCACCCACCTATGAGGCAATATCATTAGTCATTAACTTTTTATTCAAACATCTAATTCATCACCAATTAATGAATTCAAAATATAAAAGGTAGAAGTCACTCACATGGCGGCCGACTTGATAATCGACACATTCAACCAATCCCTCCTGAAGCACTCCTCGAAGTCGGACATATACATCCCAAATCGATGTATATCTTCTCCTTGAACTATATAGTGAAATATCCGCTCGGGATCTTCCACAATGAGGGAATCACTATCCGGTGGTAGCACCAACAACGAGGAATGCAGAATCTGCATATTGGTCGACAAGCCGGCCAATATTCTCTTCTCCACCAAAGCAGGTCTAAGCACAAAATTTGTGGATGCCTTTGATTGCACAGGTGTGGCAATTCTTTTTCCTTTGCCCTTATCAGTCTTCGGTGGGGTCATATCCTATGATATTAGTCTAATTAAGTATATGGATGCAAGGTGGTACACCAATAGTTTTATAGCAACGGTTAAGAGTAATACCTGCCCAGGGAGTCTGACCAATCGTGCAGGCCACTGCACTGTCGCAGTTTGTGCAGAACGCACGGTAGGTCTTTGTGGGATCGGCACCGGTAAACCGACGTCAGCATGCTCTGCAACAAATTCGTCTAGAAGCACTCGTGCATGGTAATGTCGGAGTGGTTCACCGTGCACAATATCACTTGGACGAGAGGGGAAAAGTTTTCCCCATGCAACCATGACCTCTTCTACTCCAATTTGTAAAAACAGATGGCACTCAGTGGGTGCCTGAGTGTTATGTGGAACTTGTTTAGATAAAAATTGAGAATTCTTCTATGATGATATTAGTGATCAAGTTAAAAATCATAATCGTCATGTACTCAATTGAAATGTTAGTCTAACCTGTAGAGATGCATAGGGAAACGGATCAGCCGAGTGGACACTACTTCTCACTACCGGTGCACTCTGCTGCTGAATGGGTGACTGATCAACTGGTGGTCGAGAAACCTCTTGGCTTTCATGCTGCTGTGGCTGAATCCTTGATATAGCCTGAGCGATCCTCTCGTCGACGTTCTGAGTAATCCTCTGCTCCATCTCAGCCAACACTCTCAGGTGCTCCTCGTAGCTAATCGACTGTCCCTGGCTGATTCTGGACCCGGGTGCGCCAAATGCCTGGCGGATACCAACGTGCCCACCAAACCCAATGGCACGACCTGGATGATCCTTCTTACCAAGAGCGCGTGTAAGAGGATCATCATTCCTCTGTGAGGTCCAGGTGCCCTGGGTGAGCTGAGAGCTTAATTCACCCTAATATAACACACAAATACAGTTATTAGTTTAACATAAGTTCATATACAAAGGAAATGAACAGTTTGACTGAAAATGAAATGATATCACTTACCATTTGAGCAATAACTGCTCTCGTGGCTTCATCATATTGAGGATTTTCGGGAGTAGAGTTCTTCGGAATGTGGCTTAACTCCCACACTTTCATTCTTCTGCCACTGGCATCCAATGAGCCATCCGTGGGCAGATATCCCTTTTGCTCCCATTCTGGTACCCTTTGAGCAATACTTTTTCCACCTAAGTGGTGAGGGTACAGATTCTTCTTAGCATTTGCTTGTTGTTTCGCACGGAGAGCCTGCATAAATTAATGGGATCATGTTAAGTGAAATTGAACACAAAAAACATAAGAAATTAAGATTAATTTATGTATGTATGACAATAAAGTGCACCTGGAACTCCGGTGTGTGACGCCTCTCAACAAATTGTAGCCATTGCTCTTCTGTTATGCCCTCGTAAACCTCCCATGGTGGTCTCACACCGTCTCCACCATGATCTGGCTCATCTGGATCTTCTGGAGTAGGCATCTTGTAGATGAACTTGTCAGCCAACTTATTCTTGTGGTCCCGGAACTGTTTCGACATCGCTGATAGCACATCGTTTTTAAGTGCGGGATCCACGGAGAAACGAGACTACGTACATGATCATTCAGTTAGTAAAGTAAACATAAATGTTCTATTATTTCACAAAAGATCATAGTAATAATGTAGAGATTTACCTGAAGACGCTGAAACATAGTATCCTTCAATGATTGAGGCACTTGCTTCCAGGTGTGGTTTATGTCGCAATATGACTTCACCAAATGGCTACCGTAAGCGGTGAAGTCATTCTTCCAATTTCCATGGGGCTGGTTGAATTGATTGAAGTCGACCGGTTTTGTAGGAGGGCCCTTGTTAGCCTTCAGCCCACGTGTTGCACCTCTCTTCTTCTGCTTCTTCGCCTCTGGTGGCACAACCGACTCCTCTTCGGTCTGCTGTGAAGGGCCAGCCTCAGTCTCGTGTACTGCTAACTGGTCCTTCTTCTTCTTTCCTCCTCTCGTGACCCGCTTACTTGGTCTATTCGGCTGTGGCTCAGGTTCTCCAGTCGAGATAAGCCGTCCAATGGGGTCATCCATAGGGTGATCATCCACTGCAAAAAAAAATCATAAAGCATTTTCATCAGTTAAACTCATAACATAAATACTATGATGCATAACAATAACAGTTAAGATGATATTACAGTCTACATTCTACTAACAACATTACCTGACACGTACAAAAACATAAATCATTTCATATTTTCTACCCAAACACCCTCATCATGGTCTGATCGTGCGTAGAGCAAATCGTTTTCGGTATCATCAATCGAATCCGGTAATCCAGTAGGAAACAAGGATGTTTCCTCTACAGTCCCATTTTCATCGTTATCCTCATTTTCATTTTCCATTACAACCGGCCTTCTTCCTGGAAGAACAACAGACCATCTGCAGTCTTTCGGATCCTCAACATACCACACTTGCTCGCAATCCTTTCCCAGAACAAATTGATCATCATTATAACCGTGTAACCGTGAAAGATCAACCATGGTAAGCCCTCCATCATTTTGGTACCCGCGTCGGTTGTCCACCCACTTGCACCGGAACAACAGAAAGGAATCAATGTCATAGTCTAGTTCCCAGATGTCCTCGATGACACCATAATACCAATTACTAACTGGTTGAGATCGGTTACCGCTGTGGTACTCAGTGGCAGCAGCTTCAATTTTTACCCCACTATTCTGGTTTATCGATTTGGCATCTTGGCGTGCAGTGTAGTATGTATACCCACTAATATCATACCCCTCAAAAGATGTAATATTAGTTTCAGGTCCGATTGCCAAACATCTGATCTCTTCGCTTACAGCTTCTGGATCTGATGATGCTAATGTCAACACATGATCTTTGAACCATTGGATAAAAACTCGGTTTTGTTCTTTTGTCAGCCAAATGTGGTTTTTCAAAGGATTTTGATGCCTTAACTCAACCATATGGGTTTCCAAATAAGGTTCAACAACCTCAAGATGTTGTAAGACAAACAAATGTGCTTGATGAATAAGTAGACGCGAAACTTGCACGATCTTTCTACCAATAACACCTTTACCCTTAAACCTGCCATAGTGTCGTGGTTTTGGGATACCAATAGACTCTGCCTCACTCAAATAATCGGTCACAAACTCCGTGACTTCCTCAGTCACTGTTGCTTCAACAATGCTCCCCTCTGGTCGATACCTATTCTTCATTCTACTTTTCAGAATACCCATGTACCGTTCAAAAGGGTACATGTACCGTAAGTATACCGGACCACAGAACTGTATCTCTCGAACGATGTGCACAATTAGATGTACCATTATATCAAAGAAAGATGGTGGGAAATACATCTCAAGTTGACATAAAGTGATAACAATTTCACGTTGTAGATCATCTAGAGAGGTTACGTCAATTGCCTTGGAGCACACAGCGTTGAAAAAGAAACATAACCGAGTTAAAGCATTTCTGACATCAGATGGCAATATCCCTCGAATTGCGACCGGAAGAAGATGTAACATCAGTACATGATAATCGTGAGATTTCATGCCTAAAAGTTTTAAATCCTTCATCGATACAATGTTCTTCCAGTTTGAAGAGTATCCAGACGGTACTTTTACCGAGTACAGACATTTGCAGAAACTAATCTTTTCAGCCTTTGAGAGCGTGTAGCATGCAGGAGGTAGGTAGATTCGTTTCCCATTCTCTTGTGGGTGTAACTCCTTTCGTATACCCATGGTTTGCATGTCCTTTCTGATTTTCAATCCGTCTTTTGTTTTGCCGGGTATATTGAGTAAAGTCCCACTCACTGCCTCACCAACGTTCTTCACAATGTGCATGATGTCTAAGCAGTGCCTCACAGAAAGATGACGCCAATAAGGTAGTTCCCAAAAGATAGAACACTTTTTCCAAATGTTTTTCGCCGGTTTTGATGTGTTTCCAAATACATTTACAATGTCCTTAACCTTTTCGTACACTTCCTCAGAGGTCAGAGGTAGACGGGCCACACGAGTTTCGGCTTGACCATTGAACAACTTTCTCTTCGTTACTCGATAAGGGTGATCTTCGGGGAGAAGACGTCGATGACACATATAAACATTCTTCCCACAATGTTTTAAACGGTCCGAACAAGTGTCTTCCTCGCATATGGGACATGCAAATGTTCCTTTAACCGTGTAACCGGACAAGTTCCCATACGCAGGGAAGTCATTGACGGTACAGAACAACAAAGCCTTGAGCGTGAAATTCTCTCTTGCATAAGCATCATATACCACGGTCCCCTCATTCCACAATAGCTTCAGATCGTCGATCAGAGGGGCAAGGTACACATCAATGCTATTACCTGGCTGCTTGGGACCAGATATCAGGAGCGATAACATGATGTACTTTCGTTTCATACACAACCATGAGGGCAAATTGTAGATCACTAGCAGAACAGGCCATGTACTGTGTTGACTACTCAATGTGCCGTACGGGTTCATTCCATCAGTACATAACCCAAGCCTCAGATTCCTATCTTCATGTCCGAAATGTTCTTTGAACCGTCTATTGATGTTTCTCCACTGAGGCCCATCTGCTGGATGTCTTAGTTTCTCATCACTCTTTCTACCCTCCGCATGCCATCGTAAGTTCTTTGCATCTTTCGGATTCGCAAACAACCGTTTGAATCTGGGTATAATCGGCAAATACCAAACAAGTTTTGCTGGAGGGCTTTTTTTCTGAACGGAGGAGTACTCACCATCTTTATGCTTATACCGGGACAACGAACATTTCGGGCAATTGTCCAGATGTTCGTATTCACCCCTGTACAACACACAGTTGTTTGGACACGCGTGAATTTTTTTGTACTCTACTCCCATTGGACACACCCATTTCTTTGCCTCATACGTGGTCGTAGGGAGACCGTTCTCATCCGGTAGCATATCATGAATCAGCTCGAGGAATGCCGTGAAACCTTTGTCACTCAATCCATATCTTCCCTTCAGGTTGAACAAATTCAATATAGCTGTCAATTTCGTGTACTTAGTGCAAGTAGGATACAACGCCGTTTTGGATGCGTCCAACAACCTTTGATACTCATCCGGCCGGTCGACAAAGTTATCCTCAACGTTACCAAGCATCTCGTCAATTTGTTCATCATGATAAGTCGACTCACTGTCAACATTGACTCCGGAAGCGCTTGGGAGTTCTGACTCGTTAGTAGTATCGAATGTCTGCTCGGTTCTTGAGTTACACCGATCGTGACTGTAGGAAGATGAAGCATTATCTTCAACACGTTCTCCATGAAAAATCCATTTTGTATAATGTGGCATGAAACCACGGGTCTTCACATGGAGTTGTACGAGGTTGATGCTTGAATAATGTCTAACCACACCACAATCAACACAAGGACATGGAATTTTCTCCGCCTTTGTCCTGTCCTTGTGTTGCACTGCAGCTTTGCAAAACTCTTTCAGCATTTTGTCAAAATGTTCGCCTCTATCACCATACATCCAGTCACGCTCCATACTACATGTGCAACAGATCACAGGTGTGAGTTAGATCCTTTGTAGAATATGGCCTGTATTAAGTTGCACTTGTTTATTTCCTAATGGAGCATGACTGGGATGATTGTCAATTAGTCTAGCCTAACTCTAAGGTTGCAAACACAAAATAAACTACCATTTTAAATTTAAGAAATTGTTGCACTTCTAAAACAGAAACCGGTGTTTAAAACAATATTACGAATACTTTTTCTACAAAAAATTTGGCATGACCTTTGCATAATTGTACACATCCCGTGCTTATTATTCAACACTCACCAAAGTCATCACAACCACAAACATTCCAACAATGGCAGCAACCAACAATTAAAATAAATCAATTCTTTACTAGCTAACTGAAAACCAATTGCAAATTCAGATCATCAAATCAAAGCTTTCAATTCTCCACTGTATAAGTTCAAACCGGTTTACAGATTAACAAAGAATCGAGAGTTAGAATACGTACTTGTTTTTTAAGGATTTATGGACAGGGGAGACTGGTGCCTGAGAGGTAGGCTTCTGTGCGAGAGATGCAGCAATACCACTTCTGATATGTCTCTGCAAGGGAGCAACAAAAAATAAATTAAAAAAGAAATGCATCAACAAATAGGGAATGAAGCTAAATTATGTACTAGCACTTATATTTAAATACATAATTGCATTTATTAAACAAAAAATAAGGTTTAGTTACTTACTTGTGCACAGAGGAGGAAAGAGGAACAGTAATGGAAGAAGGCGGGAAACAAGAGAGGTGAATCACGGACCTGATAAAAAAAATTAGATATTGTTAGACATATACACATACATCAAACAATATTAATTACGAAGAGATTTTAAAAAAAAACGGCATGACTTTTGCATAATTTTACCTATCCCATGATTATTAAGCATTCACCAACCATTCATCAACACAAATTTCCATCACAAATCAAACTAATACCAACTTTATCCATCAAACCAAATTTTAATAATTTGTGGAAATCAAATACAAAGTAAAATAAAGACACAACTATGCCTATTATTAAGCATTCACCAATTATTCAACACACAAATTTCAATCATAAACCAAACTAATATATACCAAATTCATTCATCAAACGAAATTCCAATAATTTGTGGAAATCAAATACAAAGTACAAAAGAGAAAAATGATACGTTAGATTATATTACCGGTTCGAAAATGAATTGCTCTCCGCTCCGCTTTCAATCTACCATCAAATGGTAAAGAAGCTCCTTAAGTATTTATCTGTAGAGACACAAAAGAGAAAAATGATAAGTTAGATTATATTACAGTGAGTGAAGAGAATGAAGAGTTAAATTAAAAAAAAATACCGGTTCATAAATGAATTGTTTTCAGCCCCTCTTCTCAATCGGGCGTGCGAGACTTGTGTAGCAACACCAATCTCTACAGAGGCAACGCATAAAGATTGAACAACATTCAGATCAATTAGAATAATTTTATATTAAACTTAACGACTATACAATACTCCTGGTCGGCGTTCGTTACGACCCTAACGCTGATTAAAAACAATGTGTCAGTCCATGATTTCATGTGACGACATTTTATTCTAGTTTATCTTAGTCATACCAGGGGTTATTCCATAAGTGAGTCGTTGAATGTACGGTTATTTTTAAACCTTAGAACTTCCCAAGTACTCACCTTAGATTATTATCTAACTCCTAAGACGTTTACATCATCGTTATATGAGTTAAATAAGTACTCCCCCTAGCTATTATTCTAGAGGGTTTTAAACGCTAAATTGTAACAAGTTTAACTAAGGTAGCTTTAACTTGCTTAGAGTGTATTCCCTCCTAGCTAAATAGGTTTGTAATGTTTTAAACCAATTATCATAGTAATATAATATTTAGGAGACTCCAAAAACATGTTTGTACAGAAGTCCTAAGATTTATAAAACTATCGCATAATTTCGGTGTTACCACTTATCTAACCTCACTTTTAAGGTATCCACCTGATGTCTAACCTTCCCAAATTGTTTACCCTCTTAGGTAGATGTAATAGGGATGCTTTGAGCTCATTTACAGACCCACTCAACACTCTTAGACTCCTGTAGATTAGTCATACAGAAGCAACAGATTATCTAAAACTGTAACAACATCCCTGTGAAATTTCCATTTAACCTCAATGTTTAATGCATTAAGCTGCCTCCTCATTTCTCCCACAATATTCACACTTTCAGGTAGATGGATTAGCAAGGTTTTAAGTCCATTCTACACCCATTACAACTCTCATATTATCCTGTAACACAATTATACTGAACCTATCAACTATCCCAAAAACCGAAACAGCATCGGTATGTTTCTTCTGCATTACTTCTTTTGTGTTGTTAAACTGCCCTCTAGTTTTCCCAATAAATATACCCACCAAGATCAACGCACTAGCAATGTTGTAATTTCATTTTCAAGCCACTACAATCTCCTTAACTACTCTGAAATACGTTGTACAGAGAGCAAAAACTGATACACTGAAACCATAAAACTGTTACATGTTCCTGATAATTTCTCCTAGATTCCTTTCTGGTTGTCCACGAGGTTGAGTTTCTAGTTCCCCCTTAATTGTGTAATCACTTAGTTGCCTGATTAGTCAAGGTTTTAAGCTCATTACTGAATCCAAAAACAGTTTTGCTAAGTGACTGAAACAACACTGTAATCTGAGAACAACAAGAATCTGATCACTTCTCTTCTATTATTCTCCCTCTGTTCTCAAATCTGACTTCCCACTTCTCCACTTCACTATTCACGTAGTTAAGTATTTTGTCAAGATTCCAAACTTCACACACCCCAAACCACCCTGTTGAACCAACTGGTATATTCTCATACTGAAGCAGGAAAGCTGCAGGAAACTGCTACACACTCAATCTGTGCACTCCTATTCAATCGTTACATTAGGTTCCCACTCTATCTTTTAACCTCTCCCTGAATATGCATAGTTTGACCTAAGTGTGTTAGAAAGGTTTCAGGTTTATTAGCAACACACACAACCCTTCTAACCCCTCTGTAACATAGTTATACAAAACTTTTGGTTTCAGAAAAAAACTGAAATAAGGAAACTGATAACTCCTTTCTACTTTCTTTCTGTTTACTGTTCTGGTATTTAATCTGTTCCCTTAGGTGTCCAGCGTTGGGTTACAATATTGGTATAGGTTTAACTCTCAAAAACAGACCCAAGCCCAAAACAGCACGGTTATTGCTACTGGAACTTCCCTTTACTGAACAAGAGGTTTAGAAATCAGCACTGAAACTGGAGCATAAGTTGTTATCTACTTCCTTTCTTTTCTGTTTCTTAACCCGTTTCTTTTCTTTTTTCCTAGTTTCCCCAACTTAGCTTAGTTACTTACTTATATGTTTTGACACAGTTCTAGCACTAAGACAACCCAAGGTAGCCCAGGTAAAGCTACTGAAAAGCCATTATACAGAGACTGCATTTGTTGCAGAAAAAAACAAGATAGAAAAACTGGTATACCTCATTCTTTCTCTTTTCTGTCTCTGAGTGTGACTTTCGATTTTCTCAAAATGTTAGTACATTTAGTTAGATGACTTAGTAAGACTTTTAGGCTCATACAACCCTCAATATAACCCCTTCAAGCTTCTCTGTACTAAGTTACACAGAACAGAAAGAAGAAGAAGGGCACCAGAACTAACTTCTATTAGTTTGTTTCTGTTTATTCACATTTCTGCATTCGATTTATTATAAGTATTTATCATCTCAACTCGAGTTCTTGCCATAGTTAAAACTCAAAAACTATTTAGACTATCCCAATAACCCCAGTGGTGTAATTCATAACCTGAACAGAAAGATCAGCAGAAACTGATTACACTCCTCGATGTTTCATTTTTTTTTCTTTCTTAATCTGTTACATCTGTAATCTGTTTCTAATTCTTTCAGGTGGTTGTCTGGATTCCAAGTACCCCTATGTCACACTCATAACTCCTGTAACTCAGTTATACAGAAGACAGAAATCAGAAGAAAAACAAACTAAAAGTATGGACTGGTTTATTCTTCTTCTCTGTTTTTCTTTCATTTACAGACCTATCTTCAGTTTCCTTTTTCCTCAACTGGGTTAGTCATTGATTCAAGTATCTTAGTAAGTCTTTTAAGCTCAAGCTTCGACCTACACAGCATTCACACTGTTTCTGAATTTGATTACACAGAAGGGGAGAAGCTACAGAATCTGAAATTGAAACTATGAAACTGATGCCTTCTTGTCATGTTTTCTTTTTCATACCTGGTCTAGTTTCTTTTTTTCCTCCCCAAGTGGTTTTATCCTCTTAGTTAGATGCCTTAATATGTTTAAACTCTAATCTAGCCAGAAACAACCAAGACAACCTCTCTCACACCCTTTACGAAAATCTGAAACTGTGACAGGAAATAGAAAATGTGAGCTGCTGCATTTCCTCCAATACTTTCTTTCTGTTCCCGAATCTGACTTACAACTTTCCCTCAACCTGATTAATTACCTAGCTAAGTATGTTATCAGGTTTTTTTTTTAAACTTCGAAACAGACTCAGGACACATAAACAACTCTCTAAAGAACTCTACCCAAAAACTCAAATCTGTAATTTGGGCCATGATCTGTTACAGGTTTCTTTTCTATTTGCCCTGCCCACCGATGCGGCAGATTAGCTCTTCTTTTCTTTTAAAAAAAACATACTCTCATGTGTTGATAACTAGGCGTGTGTCTCACTTATGTTTTAATACAGTCTTAACTCTACATTAACCCCACACTGCTTCCGAGACATAAGTATACAGAAGCAGAAAGTTACAGTTTCGAGTGTTACCCCTGGACTTGACATTTAGCTTTGTTCTGGTTATTGACTTTGTTTATGCATGGTCAAGCGTGTGAGTACACTTCCAAGATGATCATCACGCCAATACAAATTTCATATAACCTCTGGAAAACTGATGTTACAGAACCGATTGTTTCATTTATTGCACATATTACAACACTCATTCATACGTTTATAAGCTTATAAATCTAGCCCAAAAAAGCTAACCTAACTATACTTAAAAGAAGGGCCAAAAACAGCACAAAAATTCACTCGGACATTTCGTCGAACACCTTGTGTGCATACAAATTTAATAGTTTAACAACCAAATCTTGCAAAATTTCACACACACAATAAATATCATCATCCACAATCATAATGTGACAACAATCTATCAGTTTAACAACAAATTAACAATTAAATAAACAAAATCGAAAACAAAGTTAGGGTTGCTCACCTCTGTTTCGCCTCTGTTTAAATGGCGGAATGAGGGCGGCGACGCCACACGAAGACCACCACCGACGCGCGACACCGGCGACAGCGAGAGGAGGAGGAGGGCGCCGGAATACGGCTGTGGTGGCGGTGGTGGGTTCGCAGTCGCCGTGGAACGAGAGAGAGAAGAGGGGTAATTAGACCTAATGAAATCGTAATTGTTTTGAATCGGGTTGGGGTTTAATTAAAAGGACCTATTCGGCAGTTCCTAACAAAGAACCCGAAATAGGCCCTTTTTAATTATTAAAAAATTAAAGAAACCTATTTCGGCGGTTCCTAACAAAGAACCGCCGAAATAGATCATTAATTTTTTAAAAAAGAACAAACAAAACACCTATTCGGCGGTTTTCGTGTAAGGAACCGCCGAAATGGTCTCTTTAATTTTTTTTATTATTAAAAGGGCCTATTTCGGCGTTCATATCTAGGAAACCGCCGAAATAGACCCCCTTTTTACATACGGTATACATCTCGGGCCCCTATTACGGCGGTTTTATCTACAACCGCCGAAATAGGGGCGCCGAAATACACGTTTTTTGTACTAGTGATGGATTAATTGTTAAGAGCAAGATAATGATTGTTTGAGATAAAAACTAGCCGTTTGTTTACATTTGGTTATGCTTTGTAAGTTTGATTTTCGAACAGCAGGAGTGGGTGAATTAGAGCAAAAGCGAGTCAGAGAAGAGGCATAAATCGGTTAATAGCTTGCGGTGTCCCGGTAGAGGTCTAACCAGATGGAAACAGAAAACGGAAATGTGGGTTAATTCTTAGCTCGACCTACCTTCTCTCTTTGGTTTGTGTGTTTAAGATTGTTTAGCTCCTGGTTCAGGGTTCACCAACCAGAAAGAACAAACCCGGAATCAATGATCGACGTGTTTAATCATTATGAATTTAGTTAAAGCTTAAATGGCCTCTGCTGGTGCAAGGCATTTTAATTTAATATTTTTTTTTATGAAACTTTGGTTGCGTAGCTTTATTTCCATACTTACTCACTTGGTCGAATAAATAGGCAATTGGATTTTGATGTTGGTATTTAGCTGCCGTGTCAGTTTGGTGATGACTGTCGTGATAATTTTCAGTTTCTATGTCCCGCTTTGTGATGAATTCAACGTTTAACTATTGCTTCATTCTCATAACATAATGGGCTGAGCCCGTTTGGGCTGCTTTAAACCTCAGCCCAAATTTCACTTTCATCCCGGGCCCAACTCATTGTTAGCCGAACCGGGCTAGAACAGGTGGCCATAGAATAACCTTTAGACTTACCCACTTATTTCTGGACTCGTCAAGTCTAGTTTAGAAAGACTTCTAGGTTCTGGGATGTTCCTCACTCAAACGGGCCGTAGAGTCTGGTCGGTGGGGAATGCCCTTCCCGTATAAAAATTTCCAAACAATCAATAATTGTCAGAATAAAACTCACACTCAATGATTAGTTTCAATCAATACAAATCCAATTCAAAACCCAAAATTCAATTCCAAATTCAGCCCAAAAATTCAATTTCAAATCAATCCATTGCAATCCAATCCCAATTCCAATTCATTTCTTAATTCAATCTCAATTCCAATTTAATGTCAATTTCATTCCAAAATCAATTCAAATCAATCTCAATTTCTCAACAAAATCAAATTAAATTCGATTAGAAAATTCATTCAACTCAAATTCATTCATAAATTCTTTTAATCCCACGTTTCAATTCCCAATTCGATTAGAGATTCAATTCTAAAATTCATTCTTTCCAATTTGATTCAATTCTATTCGATAAAAATTCATCCATTCCGATTCAATTCAAATTCATTCATTCCGATTCAATAAAAATTCATCCATTCCAATTTGATGAAAAAAAAAGTCTTTCAATTCTGATTCGATAAAAAATTCATTCATTTCAATTCGACAAAAATTCTTTCAATTCCAATTCGATAAAAATTCTTTCAATTCTAATTCGATAAAAATTCATTCGTTCCGATTCAATTCAAATTCATTCGTTCCGATTCAATTCAAATTCATTCATTCCGATTCAATTCAAATTCATTCAATTCAATCTCAATTCGATTCGAATCAATCCCAAATCAATTCAGTTTTCAGTTCAATTCCAATTAAAATTCAAATTTGATTCATAATTCAAATTCAATTCCTTCCCATTTCAATTCAACCCCAATTCAATCTCAATTTCAATTCAATTCAAAAATTATTTTAAATCCCTAATAATTCCAAACCTCATAAGCTTTAAACTCCTCAAAATCTCGAATACCACAGACTCTAATATTCTCACGAATTCAAATCATCCTCCAAAAATTCAATTATCCCCTACACTCAGAATGTCTCACAGACCAGAGCGTCTCACAGACTTTGTTATTCCAATGATTCGAATATCTCATAGACCAGAGCATCTCACAGGCCCGAGTGTCTCACAGATCCGAGCGTCTCACAGATTTCGACATCTCAAGATTTCAAACATCTCATAAGACCCGAGCGTCTCACAGACTACAGCATCCCACACATCAAGCATTTCTAAAAACCCTAAAACATCAAAACTTCCAAAATTCCAAAAACCCCTGAACTACGTAAGGTCTGATCTCAACAGGGAGTTGAGTACGTAGGCAGCCCATCTAGGGTGCGACCCTATTTCAATAAAGAAAAACCTTTTCCCACTCTAAGGTGTTCTTCATATCTCTCAAAACATTCAAATCCCCTCTGACTCCCACAAACCCTCGACTTCTTCAACTCTCAAAATCAAACTCCTAGTCTTTCATTCTATACTCATTCGAATTCATCAATTCTTCTTCTTGGCGTTAGCTTGGCAGAAAAGCTCGCCTCATCCACTCGTTTCCTCCCCTCCTGTCCTAATCCTATCCTTGGCTTTGAAATGAATCTCTTCAAAAAGGTTTTGAAAGAAGGCAATCCCGACAATTGGAGACCGAGGTTTCCTCGGGCACCAATCCGATGTCGTGGTCGTTGCCACTTCCAAGGGGTGTAACCCAGTGCGAACCCACACAGAATATCTAGTATGATCAGATAAGTCCTATCCATAGGCAACAAATCATCAGAGTCAATTAACGGTTCTTAGAACCCGATCTTCCTTCCTAGTATCATAGGTCAAACAAGGTGGCGACTCTAGTCAATTCCGCCTTTAGGGCATAAGTCCGCGTGGAGCCCATCGAGAGCGGGTGTAATGCACACTTGCATTCCCCTTTATGCTTTCTGGGAAAGACGGACGATTTAGTAGGTATTTGAGGGATGTCAGAATAACGGGTTTTCACCCTCCACAGAATGACATTTTAGGATCTAGGCTTTTCAGTCTGACCATATTTAGATAGACCCCCATCATACCGAAAAATCACCCTCCACAGGTAGAACTGATAGGCCTCTGCTTCATGGTAGGTGTGAATGCCGTGGAAGAGATGAATTCAGTTTTGAAAGTGAAACACCTCCTTGAACATGTCGAACTCCATCGAGTGGAGCCAGTCCAGGTCAAGTAGCTTTCCTTTTACCAAGTTTCAGGACTCAATAGAGTCGTCGACTGGTAGGGAGTAGATGGCAGAGTGAGTATCGATCAGACCTAGTCGTTGAGTAGGAGATGGTGGGACAGACTCAGAGCGAGGACGGAGTTGCTTTCTAGTGGAAGTGGTTGCCGTGTCGGAGTCCGCCTGGGTAGAGAAGTTGGTGGTGTCGCGCGGCTTGTCTTCAACTGGTGGTGCCGTGACTATAGGGGATGGTGCAGGTACAGGAGCTTCAGAAGTGGGTTTCGAAGATGACTTAGCCCTAGAGCGTAGGGTTCTTGTGGCTGGAGGTCTGGGGACATTGGATTTAGCACGGCAGGTTTTCTTTGGAGGAGGTGAGTTTTCAGGAGCAGCAGGTTGGGTTTCGAGGTCATGGACTTCTATAGGTTCTTTGGCAGGGGAGTTGGGTTGTGGGTTCTGGGTTTCTTCATCAGCGGGTGGAAGGGATCCAAACTAGAGTTGTGTCGGTGATTTTGTTATGGTGTTTGGGTTGTGTCATTAGTCGTTGGTGGTGGGTGGTGACGATTGTTTGGTTGGAGATGAGGTGGTTTCTGATCGTTGGGATGCCGTAGTGTGGACAATGGTAGTGGGTTCAGTTGACATAGTGGGTAAAGTGGTGGTGATGGGTTGGGTGTCGATGGACATGGCGGGGGCTACAGCGGTGGAGTCGGAGGTGGAAGTAGGTGTTTGTTTGGCTTGGAATATGGTGAGTTTGTTGATTAGGGCTTGGAGAAGCTGAGGATCATTAGGTAGTTCGGCGTCGGAAAACATGGTGGCTTGCTTAGGGTTAGGGTTTGTAGCCATTTGACAATCATCGATGTTGGTAGTGGGCAGAGGTTTAGGGAAGGCAAAGAGAGGCAAGGAAACCGGAATAGGTTGGATTGGTCGTGGGAGAGAAAGATATTGACGTCGGAATATAGGCAGACATGTTGTGTCAAGGTAGGAGTGGGCTGATTGGTTGAGCTGGGTTGTTGCGGATTATAGGGCGAAAAATTCGCGGGAGGTTTTTCAGAAAGCAACGACTCTTGTTTTTACGCCGGTGTTTTGTTTATTTGACAGACAAACTAGGTCATCAGACGTATTCATGCATTTCACCCAGATAATGTAAAACCAAGAGAAGGAGATACAACCTTAGCTAAGTCATACGGGTCATACCTAGGTGTGAACGTAGAGCTTCGAAGGGACCTCGTTGCAACGGTTTAGTGAATATGTCTGCAAGATGATCTAACGTAGGAACATATTCTAGTTGTATCTGCCCTTTTTCAACGCAATCTCTTAAGAAATGGTGACGAATTTCAATGTGCTTTGTCCTGGAATGATGAACTGGGTTTTTAGATAAATCAATAGCACTATTATTGTCACAGAAAATTGTAGTACAAGTAAGAGGAATGAGATAATCCTGTAGTTGTTGTTGTATCCAGAGTATCTGTGCACAGCAAGTAGCTGCGGAGACATAATCAGCCTCAGCAGATGACAAGGCTACCGTGTTTTGCTTCTTTGAACTCCAAGTGACAAGACAGAGTCCTAAAAATTGTGTAGTGCCATACGTGCTTATTCTGTCTAATAAGGAGCTTGTAAAATCAGAATCACTATAACCCATTAGAGTGAAATCAGGAGTTCTTGGGTACCAGAGGTACATGTCCTGGGTGCTTTTCATATAGCGAAAGATTCGCTTTACGCTTTGTAGGTGTGATTCTTTTGGGTTTGCCTGAAATCTTGCACAGAGACATACAACATAGAGAATATCAGGCCTACTTACTGTTAAATAAAGGAGAGAACCTATCATACCTCTGTATAGTGTAGCATCAACAACAATTCCTTTTTCATCTAGATGTAGTTTCTCTGTTGCGGACATTGGAGTGGGTGTGGCTTTCGAATCCTGCATCGTGTATTTGAGTAACAACTCGTGAATGTATTTCTGTTAATGAATTTGAGTCCCGTTTTCTTGCTGAATGATTTGAAGACCTAAAAAGAATTTTAATTCTCCAAGAGCACTCATTTCAAACTCTTTACTCATAAGATCAGAAAAGAATGAACATAATTCAGGAATAGTGGATCCATAAATTATATCGTCGACGTAGATTTGCACAATGAGTATGTCTTCACCTTTGGTGAGAGTGAAAAGAGTTTTGCCAACCTTACCTCGAATGAACCCATGGGACAATAAGTAAGATGAGAGACGCTCATACCATGCCCGTGGTGCTTGCTTCAGGCCATATAATGCTTTATCTAGCTTGTAGACATACTCCGGGTGGTGTGGATCTTCGAAGCCCGGTGGTTGAGCAACACAAACATCTCTATCGATGTATCCATGTAAAAATGAAATTTTTACATCCATTTGGTAGAGCTTCATACCTCGATGAGCCGTAGGCCACGAGTATTCGAATTGCCTCAATTCGAGCTACTGGAGCATAAGTTTCATCGTAATCAATTCCTTCAGCTTGAGCGTATCCTTGAACTACCAGTCTAGCTTTGTTGCGAGAGATATTCCCTTGATCATCTAACTTGTTGCGAAACACCCATTTGGTACCAATTGGTTTATGGTTTGTTGGACAAGGAACAAGTCTCCGGACAGAGTCTCTTTATAGAGAATGTAGTTCTTCTAGCATGGGGAGTATCCAGTCATGATCCTGTAGAGCTTGTTGGACATTCTTAGGTTCGATTGTGGATAGGAAGGCATTGAAGGCACAGAGATTCTGATGGATCTCACTGCATGTTTGAATGCCTTTAGATGGATCACTTAGGATTTGAGTAATTGGGTGAGCGGAGGCTTGTTGAAATTTTCTTGCAGAGGTTGATGGGAGATTAGTGGAGGGATCTGGTGTTTGGTGATTGTTAGGTGTGGTTGTGGTTGTGGTTTGTGGAGGAGGTGGTGGTTCGTGTGTGGGAGTAGGTGAGGCATCCTTAAATGAGTCATCAGGGTCATCGTCGCTGTCGGAGGATGAGTCTGTTGTAAGAGGTGTTTGTGGTGCAGGGATGGTAGCTACTAGTATTTCAATGAAGGTAGTATCTGAGGCATCTTCATGTGGTTCATTTGGGTTGTGTTCGCAGTCGCTAGAGTTAGAGAGTTCTTCAAAACGAATATGAGGACTTTCTTCAAGACACGATGTGCGTTTATTGAGTACTCTATAAGCTCAACTATGTGATGAGTATCCAAGGAAGATTCCTTCATCACTTTTAGAAGCAAACTTGCCGAGATTATCTTTTCCATTGTTGTGTATGAAACACTTGCATCCAAAGCGCCGTAGATGAGTTACTGAAGGAGGGCGACCTTTGATGGTTTCATATGGGGTTTTGCCGATGAAGAGATGAATTGACGCTCGATTCAGGATGTATGCTGCAGTGTTGATCGCTTCTGCCCAGTATGAGGCTGGGAGGTTACTATCAATGAGCATTTTTCTTGCCATTTCTACCAAGGTGCGATTATTTCGTTCTACTACTCCGTTTTGTTGTGGAGTGTGAGCAGCTGATGTTTGATGCATGACTCCCTTTGTCCTGCAAAATTCTGAAAACTAGAAATTGCAAAATTCTGTACCGTTGTTAGAACGAATTGTCTTGACAGTAGTGGACAGTTTGTTAGTAATCATTTTGAACAGAATTTCTAATTCAGAGAATGTCTCCGACTTGTTCTTAAGAAAGAGTACCCATGTCCATCGTGAATGGTCATCAACGATGACTAGAACGTACTTCTTACCACTCTTGCTTTGAACACGCATTGGACCACATAGATCCATGTGCAACATGTCCAGCGGGGATGATGTAGACATTTCTGTTTTACCTGGAAAACTTGCTCTCGAATGTTTACCTTGTACACACGCAGGACAGAGGGTGTCGGTCTTGAAGAAATTTGTCTGAGGAAGTCCTACTACAAGATTTTTGTTTTTGATTTTGTTGAGGAGTTTGCCGTGTGCATGACCTAAACGATAGTGCGATAAGGGGATATTCTTGTCCTGTACACTGAGACAGAGAGTGCCATCTAGGTTAGGGTTTTCAAGAGATAATTTGTAAAGATTGTTCACCCTTATACCAGTGGCTTTTAGAAGACCTGTTTGCTCATCAAAGATTTTGCAGTCAGAGGCCGAGAAAAGAACAACATTAGAGAGATCACATATTTGAGAAATACTTAGAAGGCTGTGTCCAAGTTCATCTACTAAATTAACATTTTCTATCTTAAAGAGAGTGGGATTACCGACAGTTCCAATACCAATGATTTCACCATGAGCATTGTCGCCGAAAGTGATCTTTCCCCCATGGTGTTGAGAGAGAGTCGTGAACTTGTCAGGGTCTCCTGTCATATGTCTTGAGCATCCACTATCTAGAAACCAAGAGTCATTGTCCACGGCCTCTCCTTACAAGACAATCAGAGGTCAGATTTGGGAACCCAGGGGAACTTGGGTTCCCTCTTTGAAACAAAAGAGCTGTGAAGATGTCGTGCTTTAGACAGAGTATGTAAACGTTGCATATTGAAGGATAAATCTCTGCCAAGCTTATGGCATGATGAGTGAATGTGCCCGTCGTAGCCACAGTAGCCACAAATTAGTAAAGACGGTAGATGAACATACTTCTTTTGCCAATGAAATTTGTTTTCAAATTTTTCTTTTTGGAATTTTCTTCTTTGAAGATCGTTGGGTTTTGAGGCCATTTTCGGCAGATTAACTTTACCTTTGTTTTTCAGCCAGTAAGGAGGACTCGATGATGAGAGTGATTCCATCTGAGACTTTTTAAGAGCGATATTCATTGAATCAACCTCTTTCTCGAGTTGAACTTGTCTTTCTTTTGACTCACGGAGTTTGTTTTCAAAGAATTTTGGTTTTTGCATGGCAGCAACCTCACGAACAAAGGTAATTGGTTTGAAGAACTTTTGTGGAATTTTGGAACGATTTTTCTGTAGGGAATAAACTTGGGTTTTTAAGGAGCTGATGAGACTGTGAGCATCTCTTAACTCACTTTCAAGGTTTTCGGCCTTTCCTTCAGACTTTTGCAATTTAAGTCGATTGTTGTTGACATGACCCTTTAGCACATGAATTTCTTCGTAATGAGAAGCTACTCTTTCGTGTTCTTCAGTTAATTCAAATTCAGGATGATTGGGGTCTATGTAGTAAGTAGATAAATCTAAAGAAGGAATAGCACATGAGTCTGAGAAATATTCAGTTACCTCTGAAGAGGGACTCTTGCATACCTGACTTTTATGAGCCATAAGGCAAATTAAGCTTGATGTTCCCATCTCAGGTTCTTCTGAGTCGGTGTCTCCCCATGCTGAATTTGCTATCAGTGATGATTGCACACGATCATCCTTTTTCTTGAGTGGACAGTTGTTGGTGTTGTGCCTCGGCTTCAGGCATTTGAAGCATACTCGGTCTCCAGTTCCAGTATTGCCTTGCTGATTACGGTTGTAGGATTGATATTGTCGGTTTTGATTTGGGCTGAACCTGTTTGGACTATTTCTTTCTGATCGATCTCGCATGAATTTCTTAAAGTTCTTGATCAGCATGGCCATATGTTCGAAGGTGTTCGCTGATCCTTCCTCTATTATGCCGTCAATCAGAGTGTCCCGAAGCTGCTGGATTAAATCCTGATTTGGAGAGGTAGTCTCATAATGGAATGGCTCATTCTGGTGGGCTGATGTCTGACTGGGTGTAGTCTTTACCTGCAAAGCTTGATTCACATTGGAATAAGAGACAATATGGTTAGAGTGAGAAGCGTTACCTCTATTTTTGATATTCAACTTGTATTTGTTGATGGACTGAAGATAGGATCCCAAGTCAGTCAAAGTCAATTTTTCTAGACTTTTGGAAGCCTTCGTAGAGATAACACTTTCGGTCCATTCTTCGCCCAGACTATCCAGAAATTTGTTGTTGATATTTTCATTTGACTCTCCAATCTGCAGCTCTTCCATAATAGTAGTGAGTTCAGTGAATCGTGCAAGCATGTCGCTGAGGGATTCTCCAGGCTTTCCCACAAAGTTTTCGTAGTCCATCTTCAGTTCTTGTATCTTTGACTTTCGAAGCTCAGTATTTCCTTCATGAACAGCTCGAAGGTGATCCCAGATGTCTTTCGCTACCTTGATGTGATACACTCTTCTTCTTTCGGGTGGAGAGAGACAAGTGTAGATGACTCGTACAGCTTGGGCATTTAGCTCAACACATCTGCGCTCCTCAGCAGTATAGGAGCTTGGATCTTTCCCTTCAGAAACTGGGAAATTACCGTTCGTCACTACCGTCCAGAGTTGTTGATTGAGTGACTGGAGGTGTGACTCCATCTCGTTTTTCCACATGTTGTAGTTTGTGGAAGTTAGCTTTGGGTTCTCCACTTGAATTCTGTTGTTGTTGTTTGTATTTGAGATTTCCGCCATTTTAAGAGATTTGTCAGCCAACGCAGGCTCTGATACCACTTGATGGGATCGGGGTGCTAACCGAGTAGGTCTGAGGTGTTAGTCTTAGACCAACTCTGCTTGAAGAATAAATGTGTGCTGAAAATAATAACGCGGAAGCTTTTGTTTAAACTTAACAAGATAGGATTCTGCTTGTATTGAAATTCGATGTGAATTACAACCTATCTTCCTATCTTGGGATTCGACAGAGGTACTCTGTCTCATCCAACACTCGCTCTACTCTCGACTTTGATCAATGCGTCACAAGGAGTAAAGGGGAGTGTTCTATGTGTGCTCTATAGGTAATAAATACCTAAGCTGATTGACACTATCTCACAAAGATCTCTCAAAATACTTTCTCTCTCAAAGCGGTGTTTCTCTCTCTGAATAATCTAGAATGCACACAGAACTAATTACAATTGTATGCTTATATACTCGTTTAACTATATCCTAAATCTTCGGTGAAGTCTTCATGTAGCGGCTCCTTGAGTTGTTTCCGTAAGTATCCGAGTCGTGGAGCTGTTTGTGCTTCATGTTCTCACGTTTGTGCACGCTCCCATGCATCTGAGTTTTCCGCAGCCACTCAGTAGTGTCACGCTTCTTGGCAGATAGGAACAAGTGAACAGATACTTCTGCAGAGGTACTCGAGCTGGTAAGTAGCGACAACGCCAAGTCTTTCTGCATCGCTACTTTGACTGAGGAGGCAATCATCTGCAAAACTTAAGTCTCCAACAGTAACACCCCTACTTAAACTTAACAATAAACTGATACCGCAATGTTAATTATAACTTAACCATTAACTAAACAAGTCGGTGTTACACGCCGTTAGCCACCCACGTGGCTAACAAGGCAGAATACATATATTAGTATCGGTCTGATGCACAGACTCCCGAGCATAGTACTAACATCCGTAATTACAACCAACCTTACCGAGTGTAAATATTTACAGACATCACTGTATATCTGACATCGCCAAAATATATCACCACGGGAGCACAGGCGCATCCCGGGTCCAACATCTAAAAACTAACATAAGTACTTCACAACGCCTAGGATCTAAAGCCACTCCGCTTCCTCGATCCTCATCCTGCAAAATGAAATATGGTGCCCCAAAGGGGCTCAGCAACCCATGGCTGGTATGATTAACGTGCAGCCCGTCGGCTACCGGGATACACGCAACCAATTGTCATGATAACATGGCATTCATTTTAACATACAACATAAACAAGTAAAGCAATAAATATTGCATAGCAACAACAACATATAACACAACAGGAATGATTCTCTTTAGGAAACAAACCAAACATTAGTTAGTCAAACTTGGTAAGCCTAGAGAATGATCTCAATCTCATGTTAAGCTTGTTGCATAACTCATTACCGTTCTGTTTGTCGATCGAATAACTTAACCCAAAGATGTGTCAGATATAGTGATCCAAGCACACCGTACATATAATCCCCCTAATCCGATTAATAGTCAGATAGGTAAGCCTTGGTTAAGCATGTGGGTGATTGTAATCCAAGAAGTAAAAACAACCATAACATAAAGAGAGGCAAATCTGATTCAGATATCAACTCCCGTACATACACACGTGACCGGAACGACCGGATTCCTCACTCCCCGGTTAACCACTTGTTAGAAGTCCCATTGATGGAACTTAACACAAATAAATCACCAGAAAATGTTTAGGCCCAATAAGGCATACAAAGGAAGTGGGATACGTTTAATAACACACACCACAAGTAGCTCATACATAGCCGTAGTTAGAACGTTTCTTAGGTGGAAACGTTAAAACTGGGTACCGCTCTCTTACGTATTGTTTGGTTAACTATCTGGTTAGCATGTAATCGAGGTTAACGGTACCGGTACACTCACGTCAAAATAATAACAATGACTGCAAACTCGTTTCATGATTTAAGTCTTACAAAGTCATAACCACACAAAAAAACAAACAACACACAAGCCGGTGTAAACTGGTAGCAAACATACTACAAGAAAACCATACCTTGCTCCCTGCTGCGTTTGTTTTCCACTGTAGGCAACTCCTATACACATTTAGAAATGTCGGTTAAATACTGTAATCGACCTTTGATTAACTTATTACTTCACATTTCTAACTTGTTTTACTTTCACACCTAATCACAACTTTTCACCCTCTTAATTGTCATTATAACTCACCTAACATGTCTTACACAACCTTATAACATCATTACTTATCAATCACCATCATTACACAAGTCATTTTCTTACCTTAAACAACATTTTTTTAGAGTGGTCCGGGACTTGGTCCTTACCTAAAGTCCTGGACCAATTCATGGAATGAACTCTCTGTTGATTTATTAGCGTGGTCCGGGACTTTATATGGGACTTAAGTCCCGGACCAATACTTGCTGCTACTCTCGGGGTTTAATTAAGGGGTGTTCCGGGACTTCATACAAGACTTAAGTCCCAGACCAGAGTGTAGTATCTATTCTCGGCCCTTATTTTGGTGTGGTCCAGGACATTACCCTGGACCTAAGTCTCGGACCATGCTACAGATTTTACACTTATGCATTTTCCAAGCCTTTTTATACTTGTTCTCCTCATTCATTACCCAAGCTTCCCATATGATCTTAGGCATATTCTAATGCCAAAATAACACCTCAAAGTTGTCTAATTCCCTGCCCAATTTGTTACTCAATTTCTTACAAAATTTTCCTAACACTAGTAATATTTTTCCATAAGTTCCTAAATGGTATACCATACCTAAAATATCAACTAACCAAATTGTTTTCTTCTCACCACTACAATTCCTCCAAAAACACTTTTTCTCACTAAGACCTCCTTACACAACTACTCAAGACTTTTCCACAAGTTCACACCTAATCCTCCTTAAGGCTTTATTCCTCTCTTGTTTACCAAAATTTGTACAAGACTTAACCACACTCCCACCATGACCTTGGTGTATCCAAATAACTCATTTGCACTCTAAATCCTTCAAAACAATGCCGAAGTCATTTTAAACCCTCAAGAACAGCTTAAGTCATTTTAATGCTTATAAACACTTTAATTCCTATTTCTTTCACCAATTCAACCCTTAACACTTCCTAGTACAACCTAGGTCACTAAACTTCATTTAAACACCTAAGATCTTTATTTACTCAACAAATTTTAACATAGTTTCACTTGCACTTTCTTACACCAAAACACATAGTTTCCACCTTTAAACAATCAAGATTATTCATCCACACAAGAAATGTTCTTTACACACAACTAAACCTTAGACTACACTACATAACAATATAGTGCATAATTTAAATTGCTTGGCACTTAGGCCCTTAAATAACATGGCTCTTAGGCCCTTAAATTGCATAAATCTTAAACACTGAATTTCCCACATAATAATTGCCTTTAACCTGCAAATACATACAAATCACATATGTCTTTAATAACCTCCTTGAGGATAGTTTTCTAGCTCATTTACCATTGGCTCCTTAGGTAGTTTATTAAGCATTTTAAAGCTCAATTTCCTAAGATACATTAACCACATTTAGTTAGGTTATTTACCTCTTTTCTTCAAGATTTCTTTCTTGCTTTCTTGGATTGATAATCAACAAGGAACTTGATCACTTGTCAATCTTCTAACCATACACACATATAAGGGTAATGAGCTTTAAGATTCTTACTTAAACTCATATATAAACCCTAGATTTACATAAGTGTTTTAAAACATTAAAATGGGAGTTTACCTTGGAATTGAATGAGAGTTGGATTAAGTAGAAAGAGAGGACTCCTCCTGGTCCTTTGAAGTTTGGAATGATGCTAAGAATGAGCAAGAGAAAACACCATCAAGAGATAATTTTCGGCCATTAACAAAATGAGAGGAAACATAGATTTTCTTTGGTTTTCCTTACCTTGAAGCAAAGGAGAGAAACAAAGTGTGAAAAAATGAGTTCTTGCTCCTTCAATGGTGGATCTCTATGGCACCAAAATGGAGCTTTTGAAGATTTGGAAAGACAAAGTTGAAGAGCTTGCTCTAACTAGAACAATGGTGGTCTTGGAATTAATTTTGGAGCATAGAGCTAGAAGTTATAAGGAATTTGAAATACCCCAAACCTAAGTATACTAAGTAAACATCAAGTTATGATTCAGTAAGGCTAAACCATGCCTTAGAAACATTGGTAGACAATTTAAACCAAGGAAAACACAAGAAAACGCCAAAAGGGCAATTTAAGCAAAAATGTGCTCTAAGCTTGGAGTGAATTTGATTAGCACCCAAATATCATTATAAGACCTTATTAACATGCTAATGGACATGTTAAATTAATTACAAAAGAATACCAAGCTAAAAAACAAGCTTAAACACAAATGTGGTTTAAGACTTTTTAAAGCACCCTTTTGAGAAATTGTCTTAGAAATGGGTTTTGAGTGGCTAAATTCCCATGATTACACCTTAATCAACATGTGTACTAATTAGTATCACATTAGGAAGCCTGAATAAATGAGAAAAAAAATTTCACAAATTTGTGCACTAATTTGTGAAAAGTGCCAAATAGTGCCTAGTTTAAGCTTTTAGTCAACATAAGTCAATAAATTGGTCAACAAAGACCAAAAGTCTCTTATTAATAAAGGGAGGAACGGTTTTGAATGGTGACTCACCATGAGGAGCCAGCAAATTAAGGGAAAAGAAGAGTAACAGAGAGAATAGTACTATTTACCTTTTTAAAAGCAAAATATCTTTTCCTAGCCTACCTCTCTCCTCTCTTCCTCATTTCTCTTCTTCACCAACGTTTTATTCTTCCTCTGTTCTAAAGCCGTCCAAGGACACCCATGGCACCACCACCTGCTTTGTCCATACTTGCTCATTTTAGCTCCAAATCAAAAACTAAGCATAGATTTCTTAGTTAGACCAAGGCCTTGCTTCCAATCTTTTAAAAATTTGAAAAGCTTAATTTTGGAGCCATGGGAAATCACCATTAGAGGAGGAAAAACTAGCTTGAGGTGTTCATTATCTTCTCCATTCATTAAAGGTATGGAAAATGTAAGAAAAACAAAGTTTCAATCACTTTTCCTTCATAATCGAAATTCATCTGCTCATGGGACCTTGTTTTATCTCTTGTTCTAGCTTGATTATATTCTCCAAAGACTTTATGAGGTCTTACCTATCTACATTATGAAAGCCATTCCAAAATTCAAAGGTAAGCATACACTATTAAGCTTTAAAACACATATTTTAACCTAAGGATGAATTCTATGAGTTTAGGCATATTGCTTAGTGCTCATTAGATTATTTGAATGTGGATTAGAACATTGGCAAGAGGATTGAAGTCCTTTCCGAAATTCAATTAAGAAAACCTAAGGAGGAAAGTAAGAGAAGCTTGAGGAAATTAAGGAAAATTGCTTACCTAATGGTGGTTTAAGTTTTAAGGAATGAGTTTTAGATGAGTACTAATGTAGCTTAAAGCTTACATTAAGTAATGGGTTGTATAACCTAGAAAAAGCATTTAAACAAGCTAGTGAACTTGTGACTAAGGAGCCAATGGGAATGAGTTAATAAGATAAGTATAAGGTGAATTATGAGAACAATTATATTGCTATGGGAGCACTGTTGTGTGTATTTGTAGGTTGAAAGCTTTATATGTGGGAAAATTCAGTGTTTAAGTTTAAGTCATTTAAGGGCCTAAGAGCCATGTCATTTAAGAGCCTTAGTGCTATGCAATTTAAGATTATTGCATATATTGAGTTTGTTATGAATGGTTAGGGTTTGGTGAGAAATATCATGAGGAAAGGATTTGATGTGTGTGAGATGATTGAATGAGAAAAACCATGCATATGGGCATGATAATATACTAGAGGAGCTATGGTAAAATTTGAGTAGAAAACAAAGTGTATTAGTGGTTGTTGTGGATTTAAATGACCAAGGATTTACTAGGAAATGTTAAAGGAAATTTGAGTATTCATGATTGTATTAAGGGTGAAAAACTAAATGTGGGGTGTAGTAATAAACTAAGGAAGCCATGTCAAAATTTGGAGAGGAAACTAAGTGTTTAAGGTGTTCTAAGGAGATTTTATGACTAAGGATGCTCTAGTAAACACTAAGGGTTGTTTTGGTGAAAATGGATAAACTATGGAGTTCTTGAGTACTAGGAAGACCTAGGGATGTCTAAGAGGCACTAGGGGTTACAATGGTGAATTTAAGGCACCCAAAACCATGGTTAAGGAAGCTAGGAAACTTGTACAAAGTTTGAAGGAAAAATAAGGTATAGTGACTTAAAGGATGTAAGCATGTGCTAGATTATATATAGCTTTGAGAAGTTTGAGTAAGCAAATGGGTATGCATAATGATGCTTGAGGAGTTTAAGATGGTTGTGAAGAAACATAATGATTAGTTGAGGTCTTAGGAAAAGTTACAAGAGGGAAGTGTAAGGAATCAAGTGTTAAGTGTAAGAATTTTGTAAGAAATTGAGTGACAAGTTTGGTGATGTTTGAGGAGGGTTTAGTGCATGTTTTAAGGTGTATAAACGTGTAGGAAACATGTGGAAAGATTATGGAATGAGTGGGAAAAGATTTGGGGGAATTTGGAGTTCAAAATGAGGAGAAATGCACTTTGAAAAATGGGTTCTGCTGTGGACTGCCCCTAGGGACCGCCCCTATGGGAAGGTCTAGTGAAATTCTGCAGTGTATGAGGCTTCTGGTTGGACCGCCCCTGGGATCACCTAGAGGGGCGGTCCAGTGCAGAGAAAGAAAAAAATTGTTTTTGGCTTTAATGATGGGGGATTGGATGGTAATGGTTTTAGATGGTGTTTAGGCCTTGTTTGGTGACATTTTATGACCATTAGAAGGGTGGACAAGTATGAGAAATGAATAACTTATGAGATTGAGTTTAAATTACAATGACTTAGTGGTCCAACATTAGAGGAGTGATGATGATTAGAAAGATAAGCATATAAGGACTTAAGAGATTAAGGTAAGTAAAATGGTTTTAAGTGTTTAAGGTTAAGTTAGTAAGAATTTAAGAGGTGCTAGATGGGGATTGATATGTAATGATAATATAAGGTTGTTTAAGACACGTTTGGTGAGTAACAATGATAATTAAGTGGGTGAATAGGTATAAGGAATGAGGAGAAGTGATTCACTTAAGACTAAATTTATAAGAACTTAATGGGTGTTATATGGGGGTCATTAGTGATTAAGAGAGTTAAGTAAGTTAGATTTATTGGAAAAGTAATTAACAACCTAAAACTGAATGAATGTCTTAGGACTTGAGATTTGGACTCCGGAGGGGAGTAAGCAACCAAACGACCAACGGTGAATGGTACAGTCTTTCTTGTGACCTGCTTGCTAACGAGGTGTCCCTCGGCTTGTGTACTATTTGTTTATGTGTGCCGACTAAACAAGATAAAGCATGCAACCGGTTTTTATATTGTTGTGTCAATGTGATGCACTAACACAACTTATCTCTAAGAACTTACAATGTTTAGTAAACACTTGTATAAGAACAAGGACACTTCCTAATTTTAGTTTGTTAATAACCGAAAGAGGTTTAACCAACAAACATTGTCTTCGAAACTTCTACTAATTGGAACTTGGGGGGAGTGAGGAATCCGGGACTGACTCCGGTCATGCATGTTAAGGAAAGGGGTCGGTATCTTGATCAGATCCGACTTCCGCTTAAGGACTTTCCTCGGACTTGTTGCCTAGGGTTGAATGTCGGCTCAGCTACATTGGACTTCCAGTCCAAGGTAGGAGGCATTGAGATGGTGTGGTGGGATCTACCTGAATCCCAACTAATTTGAGAATTATGTGTTTAACCAGCGCAGTTCTCGGCCGCTGGCTAGGGTTACTTTTGACCCGACAAAAATAAACAATGGACTAAGTATAACCGAATCTAATTAAAGAACGGTTATCTTGTTTGAGATAAAATTTGAGATAAGATGCAACCATTTCTATTTAAAGATTGGTTGTATTCTAAGACTAAGATAAGAATTAAGATTGAGGTAAGATAAGGTTGGACTGAGATTAAGAGGAAACATAACTCAAGGAGTTAAATAATTAACTTAATTAAGGGAACACATTTAAGTCGTTCATTGTGTTTGAACTTTGATTGTTCATATTTGGCTTGTTGTTTATTGCACTTTCTATTATGTTGTGCATCTAATCAACCTCCATGCTATCGCCAATTAGTCGTTGTAGCCACGTTAGCTTGGGGGCCATGAGAGGATCGTACCAACAATTTTGCTGACCCCCTTTGGGGGCTGTTTTTATTTCGCAGGTGAACGTCAGAAGGTGACCGTCATGAGAGTAAGATGGGGTAGATGTATTACGGGTTTAAGTGCGACTTACGAGTTATGCATGTACTCTCGTATGGTCATTCGAGTTCGTACGTTGTATAGGATGTGAGGAGATTATGAGATTGTTATGAAATTTGGTTAAGGCTTGTAAGTACTAATGTTTGGTATATTCGGGTCCATCAGACCGTAGCTAGATCTTGGAGTATTTAGTATGCCTAGTTAGTCACGTGGGTGACTAACTACGGTAACACCAACTGTTGTAAGGATTCCGCTGTAATGATGAGTTAAGTAAATGGAGATTTATAAGATTACTTTGTATTTATGAGTTGGGGTGTTACAAAAAGTGGTATCAGAGCGTAGTTACGCTCTGATGACAGGAATTACCAAACTTAGGAGAATACTGAGGTTGAGTTGAGTTATGGGGTAAGGGTTGAGTGATAGAGCGAGAGGTGCGTTAGTTAGGACTTCCCGGTGTTTACCGGATATCCATAGTACCTAAACCCGCCCTCCACATCCTTAACCTTGAATACGTGGAACAAATGCCAGAGAGAAGAAAGCCTTCTCTTACTCGGGAAAACACGATCTGGCAGTTAGTTATCAGTAAGCAATACGAGAAATATCTTGTTGTACAACAGTTTACAAAAACTTGGAGGCTTTTAATGGAGCGCAACAGTGAAACAGGCGCTACTAACGAATTCTACCAGTAAGGGAACGGATATTACCGGCAACATGGGTCTACATGCTACGCAGTCGAAATAACCCGCCATACCAATGATAAGAAAAGCACTACGAGTGCCATGAAGGAAAAAGATAAGTGACATGAGTACCGGACAGTGGTCCGAATCAGAATAATAGTGGGATAATATAAAGCATGAGAGTTAAGAATACCGGAAGGTCCAGTTAGGAACGGGAACACCACACCCCATACACTAAGGAAGGTTACAACCTGGTCAACATGGCACAGACGACGATAAAAACGCGTGCAAAATGGATATTAAAATAGGACTACGATGTGGTGCCTAAAAGAAAATCATTACTTAGTAACCGGGACAAAATGCGTGGAAATAGGAGCGAGGATTAAGATATAAGAAATAACAAGGGGTTCCCTCAGAAAGACAATGCCCTAATAAGTGACAGTACCGTCAACACAACCAGGAAACTGCCGGACGGCTAGTTATCCTAAGTAAGAGAACATCGAAGGAGTCCCGAGGACTACCAATTACATGGAGATTATGAAGAACTGCCATTACCGACGCACGCAGTACCGGTAGCCCATCTTGCATGGCGCACTTGCCGTAGAAAGTGCTACCACGGTTAAAGCTATACGGGAAGCCATCATGGCAAGATAGTAGAATGCTACAGACGTAATATATTTTAATACCAGATTGTAAATACATAAGAACGGGAGAATGAGACCTGGGAAAGGCCTGACGGCCTGACCATGATAAGATGAGTCGACACACCAGTCAGCAGGGAGCTGAACTTGGACGGAATACTAAATGATATAAATTTTAGCAACGGTACAACCTACTACAGTAACAACCGACAGTACGGTAAGAACACCAATCCCGAACCCCAAGAGGAAAACCTAAGAGATCGCTCAATAATCCGAGCAAAACACTACATAGGTAACAACATACAAGGAATGTATTAAGAGATACAATGAAAGCAATCGACAGAACGACTTCCAGCAGGAACGGGATATAGAACTCCCGAGATGACCATTAAGTATACCAGTAATAAACAATCTTCGTTGAATATGTTAGTAAACCCCGAAACAGGGACAGAGGGAATAAACTTATGTTATAACCTACCAAGGGTTAAGGGCATACAATTCCGACAGAGGAAAGCTTAGAGGACTACCCCCACAGAGCGGGCATAGTCGAGCCGAACAAACTGATAAATGAAAGTTAGTATTGTTGCCTGACTCATTAACACCCAAGTATGATTAATCATCAACGGCTGGCATAGTCAACGACAGTTGAACGAAGCAATGAGATGGAAGCACATGATAACCTGGACAAATATCCAACTTAGACACCGTAAGGCAGATGCCTAAAACGAACCGGTCCATAATTATTTAAAAACGCGCAACTCTATGAAACGACAATATTGTCAAGGACATTAAGTAACCTCATATCACTGATGAGTGTGAAATATGAATGGTTTTAGTGGTCTTTAATGTCTAATGTTTATACGCACATCGATAATATTCCACATTTATCTTATGTTTTCCTTTGGTTTGTTGTTTGTTAAGGCTAGATACCTTTTTCTATGTTAAATGCAGAGAAAAGCTGAGGAAACGGTAGATTAACTCACAAGGGAGATGGTGCAACAAACGGGGGTCGAATTGGAGTTAGAACGATAATTTAGAGGATTTTGAAGGGGTGTCCGAGCTTGTGTCCGAACATCCAAGCTCGGATGCAAGTCGAGAGTTCGTGTGCTGTGCCTGATGAAATGTCCGAACTTCAGTCCTAACATCGAAGTTCGGACATGGTTCGAGAATCACAATGAGAAAAGTCGGAAGTCTGACCTACGGTGCATGTCTGAACTTTGTCCGAACATCCAAGTTCAACACAAGTCGAGACTTTTGGAACTGGAGCGCTCAAAACAATGTGTCCGAACATTGAAGGTCGGACCAATGTTCGGACGCGACTAAATTCTCACCAGAAGTTTGGCGTTTTGAAGGGAAAAGAGGAGAAATTCTATTTAAAGTGACCTAATTTGAGTAAAGAAAGAAACACACTACCTATCATCGCATCACGACACTCTCACGCTGGTAAACAACGCTCTTTCCACTCATCCACACCATCACCATCAGCAATCAGCTTCACCTTCATCCATATTCACCAAGCACACTAACATCATTGAGGAGGAGCATCGTCAGAAGGGAGTCAGATCATCGTCTTCAACCTTGCGCCGACAGTCTCTGAGTCTGGATAATCACTCAATTCGAGGGTTCTTCTTCCCTTAGATGAATTCTCTTTTGATTGTATTTATTCACTTCTTTGCAATGTCTGGCTAGTAGGGATTAACTCTGGGGTAGGGTTGTTTTCGATGGATACAATTTAGTTAAGATTTCTGTAATTTGATTATGGGATTGTAATGGATTGTTTCTAGGTTAATGATTATCATTCATCTTCTCTATTAAATTTACGCATTTATAGAGTCGTTTTGTGAATACAGTTAGGAGCAGACAAGGTGACTAATAGGAAGTTCGAATTAACCTGGAGATTTGGGGAAAGATTAGTCGGATAGATAATTTTACCTACAAACGCTAACAATTCTTCGCACGTAATCCGCCTATATGTGTTTTTCCAACTGCTAGATTAGAGTTGACATGTTCTGATAGGTGAGCTCTTCCTTTAACTAAGATTTAGGATCGAAGAGAGCTTAAGAATTGGCCTTTCTGTTTCTCATAATTGAATTGTAGATTTTACTAGATTTATCCAACAAAGAACAGCCCAAACCCGGAGTTTCATTCATTTCACTGAACTCACCAAGTTACTTTCATTAATCGTTCATCTAGTTTTTAATTTGCGTTTTTCTCAATTCAGTTACAAAAACAATTCACAACCCCCCTGAATTTCTAGTTTTCTTAGGACTTAGGCTTAATTATTCAAGTCCCGTGGTTCGATACCTGGTTACTCAATTCCATATACTATAGTGACCGGGATTTTTGCAACCTGACAGGCTTTTCGTTCTATTAATTTCTAGGTTTATCAATTTTGCAAACAGGGAAAATGTTCTACTAAAACTAAATTGATAAACCTAGAAATTAATAGAACGAAAAGCCTGTCGGGTTGCAAAAATCCCGGTCACTATAGTATATGGAATTGAGTAACCAGGTATCGAACCATGGGACTTGAATAATTAAGCCTAAGTCCTAAGAAAACTGGAAATTCAGGGGGGTTGTGAATTGTTTTTGTAACTGAATTGAGAAAAACGCAAATTAAAAACTAGATGAACGATTAATGAAAGTAACTTGGTGAGTTCAGTGAAATGAATGAAACTCCGGGTTTGGGCTGTTCTTTGTTGGACAAATCTAGTAAAATCTACAATTCAATTATGAGAAACAGAAAGGCCAATTCTTAAGCTCTCTTCGATCCTAAATCTTAGTTAAAGGAAGAGCTCACCTATCATAACATGTCAACTCTAATCTAGCAGTTGGCAAAACACATATAGGTGGATTACGTGCGAAGAATTGTTAGCTTTTGTAGGTAAAATTATCTATCCGACTAATCTTTCCCCAAATCTCCAGGTTAATTCGAACTTCCTATTAGTCACCTTGTCTGCTCCTAACAGGATTCGCAAAACGACTCTATAAATGCGCAAATTTAATAGAGAAGATGAATGATAATCATTAACCTAGAAACAATCCATTACAATCCCATAATCAAATTGCAGAAATCTTAACTAAATTGTATCCATCGAAAATAACCCTACCCTAGAGTTAATCCCTACTAGCCAGACATTGCAAAGAAGTGAATAAATACAATTAAAAGAGAATTCATCTAAGGGAAGAAAAACCCTCGAATTGAGTGATTATCCAGACTCAGAGACTGCCGGCACAAGGTTGAAGACGATGATCTGACTCCCTTCTGACGATGCTCCTCCTCAATGATGTTAGTGTGCTTGGTGAATGTGGATGAAGGTAAAGCTGATTGCTGATGGTGATGGTGTGGATGAGTGGAAAGAGCGTTGTTTACCAGCGTGAGAGTGTCGTGATGCGATGATAGGTAGTGTGTTTCTTTCTTCACTCAGATTAGGTCACTTTAAATAGAATTTCTCCTCTTTTCCCTTCAAAACGCCGAACTTCTGGTGAGAATTTAGTCGCGTCCGAACATTGGTCCGACCTTCAATGTTCGGACACATTGTTTTGAGCGCTCCAGTTCCAAAAGTCTCGACTTGTCCGAACTTGGATGTTCAGACACAAGTTTGGACATGCACCGTAGGTCAGACTTCCGACTTTTCTCATTGTGATTCTCGAACCATGTCCGAACTTCGAAGTTAGGACTGAAGTTCGGACATTTCATCAGGCATAGCACACGAAATCTCGACTTGCGTCCGAGCTTGGAAGTTCGGACACAAGCTCGGACACCCCTTCAAAATCCTCGAAATTCATCGTTCTGACTCCAATTTGACCCCCGTTTGTTGCACCATCTCCCTCGTGAGTTAATCTACCGTTTCCTTGGCTTTTCTCTGCATTTAACATAGAAAAAGGTATCAAGCCTTAACAAACAACAAACCAAAGGAAAACGTAAGATAAATGTGGACTATTATCGATGCGCGTATAAAAATTAGACATTAAAGACCACTAAAACCATTCATATTTCACACTCATCAATCACATAAATAAACTTCCACAGCAGGAAGTAGGATGCAGCAACTTACCATGAGACCCGATACGACATTTAATATGTATCCTAACGGTTAAAAGAATTCAAAGAGCTAGAATCTTATGAGGATAACCTACCGATGAGTAAGAGTACAAGTAGTGAACCGAGCACCGGCTCTCACCCAATGATATTAAGTACTAAGAGCCAAGGAGTCAAGGATGTTAACCACATCAGAGCCCGAGGCGCAGTAAGTTATAAGAGAGCTTATTTAAGCCACGAAGGAACTACAATTCGTAGATATGAACGGTTACCAAACCTATAACTTAGATTGTGGAAAATATTGCCAGGAAAGGGTACCAATGAGAATAATGAGATAGTACATTGTCAGGGGCGGAGAACGAACCATTCCTTTTAGGGTGGGGATACCTCTCCTTGTTGTGAGGCCATGAATGGAGATAAACCCCTCAAGAAGGGCTTTCACTTATTAGAGATATAATACGCTTTTGTTAGAGAATGGGAACTGTAAACCTTGAGATTACCTTAGAACATACCAGATACACTTAAGTAATAAGGAAGGCTGCAGAGACAGACCTCATATCCAACACCCGGGATTTAAGAATCAGTAATCGTTAGAGATAAACATTGTGAGTGCACTGTATGGCATGTCAATTGGCCAACGCTCAGATGAGCTTATGATCCAACAAATGACTTCTTTAGTAACCGGTTAAATTACATGGTACATAAAATCATAAAGGACGGAAGAACGTGAGAGAGACTGACCTACATACGAAATCGAAATTGAAGCAGAACACCTTCACATGAAGAGACAACCAAATTACAACATGATACGGCAACCGCCAAACACCTAAATTGGAGAACCACAGTGTGTTTACACCAAGAAGGGATTGAGCATAAGACAAGATGTTATAATAAATGAGTAAGTAGTTGCACCATCAATGGGCAACAGAGTAAAGGCTAACTACCGCGGTAGTAGTGGTCATGAGTACAATATTTACATGTGGATTAAGTCATGGTGCGCAGTGAAGCGACCATTATGTATAAGCCGTCAAATATTGACACTGAGGCAATTAGATGTATGAGCTAAGACCGACATAAGTAAGAAAATAAGATGGTAGACAAACTGTGCATTGATGCCAGTAGTCTAGACCTGGTGAGGTAAGATTTCACAGGAAGCACAGTACCCATTCCTTAAGGAACTGGAAATGCATTCCTAGTAGAGCAAATATGAGAAACAAGATAAGAGGCCCTATGGAAAGAGACCATAGTTACTAAGAGATCGAGTCAATACGGAATGCAGAAAGGAGCTAGAGCATACTATACCCAAGAACACACTAAATGAATTTCCCTTGATTAAGTTCAAGAAGAACAATAAGTGTTATTATGGAACGATGAAAGAGGAGATCAACAACAGAATATTTCATAGTTAGCAATAGCTAAACGTGTGACGAACACTACGAGTTTACTAAAACGAGACGTGGGATGACTGCACCCCACAGGGGCTTGCAGGCCTGACAAGCTCATTTATGAGTTAGTCGGGTAAGTAGTAATGTACCAGTAAGGTACCCCATGCATGTAGACAAGTGGTGTAAGAAACACGGGAAGTAGTCGACTCCGTACCACGGCCAACAACGCAAGATCAGACAAGAGCAGCTACCACCACAACAGTTGAAGAGAAGGAATTCAGTTGAACCAACAACACAAAGGAATCAGAGAACAAATAATTAAGAATTATGAAGTGCAAAGAGCACGGATTGTTAAGTACAGACATTGGACATGTCTTAAGACGTTAAAGATCTAACTGTAAGCGCAATAAGCACTAAACAGTAGTTTCAGATTAAGAATCATCTTGAGAGAACACTAAGAGTATGAATGTAGATCTTCAGGGAGAATGAATAGATGAGTTATAACTCATTAAGGACGTGTATATATAAAGATAACACGTGTCCACTGAGAGACCAATATTTCTAAACCGTAAAGAGGCACAAGGATATACAATACGATGAAGGATAAGAAAGGCAGTTAGGCCTAAGATTATCAGAGTCGCGCAGCAGAAGCTAGCAAATCAGTACCTTAAAAGGTTGAACATTCCTGATGAACCGGAAAAGGAATGATGTACCACACATCTTCCAATGGAAGAAATATAAGACTTATCAACTGAACACTTTAGAACCTTTGAGTTAAGACCAAACTAAGTTAAGAAAATGGTATAAATACCGTTAAGAATCTACGATACAGAGACTAAGCCATTAACATAGTTATGACCCTCTAATTGAATTATAAGTGAGATAGATGACATGGAAGCTAGAATGCTTGGTGAGAATTTTGAACCTATGTTCAAGAATGATATAATGTTGATTACGTGGGTGTAATCCATTTTAAGGGGGGTAGAGCGAAAACCGCTTAGTGTATGTTTATGTACTGAGTACGTAAACTAAGGTGTGCATAGCACAAAAGAATTTAAGAATTTGTTTTACATAAACATTTTGGGATAAATTATGGTTATTGCGCACAGAAGATGTGAATACCATACATATTAAGTACCTACCTTGTTAACTCCGGTGAGAGTACAAGTTAGGAGAATTATTGAAGAGGATTAAGGTGACTTAAGGAATATATGAGATATGAGTCGGTATGAAACTACATGTGAGATAAGATTAAGAGAACACTATGAGATATTATTTGATATGAGTATGAGGTAGGAAATAGTAATGCTATGAGGTATAAGATGATAAGAATTAGTATGAAACTGATATAGAACTTAGTAGGAATGAGAGTTCCGAGTTAATTACTAAGAGATTTACTGGGAATGATTGATGGACTGAGTCCACACCTTGGAGATGTACTGATTACGACTAGAAAGACAAAAAAGATAGAAAATTGGAAATGAGCGAATTATCTAATGCTTGAAAATGACGTGAGAGGTGGAACTTGATTTTCTAGGGATCAAGGGAAACCGAACACAAATTAGAGTGGAAGGATGGTTCAACACTGATGCTGATCACATCAGGGTTGGATGATTCCTGAAACTCCCTTCCAGTGGTCACAATTAATCACACTAAGGATAGAGGCATTAGGATAAAATGAAATTGGAGTGGATTGTATTTTCAAATAGAGGGAATTATCCCTCACTTGACCTCGTAAAAAGGATTTCCTTTTTACTGAGTCTCGCCCATGAATTCGAGGACGCATGAGCCTTTGTCTTTGGACCGGTGACATGGGGAGAACAGAGTTGTTTTGTATTCTGGCCCATGATGGCGAGGACAAATGAGCCTTTGTCTACGGACTGGTGACATGGGAGAATACGATGAAATTATGTGATTGTTTTAATCATCAAAAGGAACAAAGGGAATTTTGAGTGCCATACATGCTTAAGCATGTTGTGTGATATTTGAGTATAGGTATATGACAGACCTAATGATTCAATAAGAATAAGTACATATAAGCATGATATATATGATCTATGGAATGAGGTAAGCCATGTATTCTAATAAAATAAGATGCATGGGAACTTTGGGGACAAAGTTCTTTTAAGGGGGGTAGATTGAAATACCCCAAACCTAAGTATACTAAGTAAATATCAAGTTATGATGTAGTAAGGCTAAAACATGCCTTAGAAACATTGGTAGACAATTTAAACCAAGGAAAACACCAAAAGGGCAATTTAAGCAAAAATGTGCTCTAAGCTTGGAGTGACTTTGATTAGCACCCAAATATCATTATAAGACCTTATTAACATGCTAATGGACATGTTAAATCAATTACCAAAGAAAACCAAGCTCAAAAACAAGCTTAAACACAAATGTGCTTTAAGACTCCTTAAAGCACCTTTTTGAGAAATTGTCTTAGAAATGGGTTTTGAGTGGCTAAATGCCCATTATTACACCTTAATCAGCATGTGTACTAAGTAGTATCACATTAGGAATCCTAAATCAATGGGAAACTAAAATAGTGCCTAGTTTAAGCTTTTTGTCAACATAAGTCAATAAATTGGTCAACAAAGACCAAAAGTCTCTTATTAATAAAGGGGGGAATGGTTTTTAATGGCGAATCACCATGATGAGCCAGCAAATTAAGGGAAAAGAAGAGTAAAAGAGAGAATAGTATATTACCTTTTTAAAAGCAAAATATCTTTTACTAGCCTACCTCTCACTCTCTTCTTCTTCATTTCTCTTCTTCACCAAAGTTTTCTTCTTCTTCTAATATGTTATAAAGCCGTCCAAGCAGCACCCATGGCACCACCACCTTGCTTTGTCCATAACTTGCTCATTTTAGCTCCAAATCAAAAACTAAGCATAGATTTCTCTTAGTTAGACCAAGGCCTTGCTTACTATCTTTTCAAAATTTGAAAAGCTTCATTTTGGAGCCATGGGAAATCTCCATTAGAGGAGGAAAAACTAGCTTGAGGTGTTCATTATCTTCTCCATTCATTCAAGGTAAGGAAAATGTAAGAAAAACCAAGTTTCAATCACTTTTCCTTCATAACCAAAATTTATCTCTTCATGGGACCTTGTTTTATCTCTTGTTCTAGCTTGATTCTATTCTCCAAAGACTTGAGGAGGTCTTACCTTGCTTCATTATGAAAGCCATTCCAAAATTCAAAGGTAAACATACACTTTTAAGCTTTAAAACACATATTTTAACCTAAGGAAGAATTCTATGAGTTTAGGCATATTGCTTAGTGCTCTTTAGATTATTTGAATGTGGATTAGAACATTGGCAAGAGGATTGAAGTCCTTGCCGAAATTCAATCAAGAAAACCCAAGGAGGAATGAGTTTTAGATGAGTACTAATGTAGCTTAAAGCTTACATTAATTAATGGGTTGTATAACCTAGGAAAAAGAATTTAAACAAGCTAGTGAACTTGTGACTAAGGAGCGAATGGGAATGAGTTAGTAGGATAAGTATAAGGTGAATTATGAGAACAATTATATTGCTATGGGAGCATTGTTGTGTGTATTTGCAGGTTGAAAGCTTTTATATGTGGGAAATTCAGTGTTTAATTTAAGTCATTTAAAGGCCTAAGAGCAATGTCATTTAAGAGCCTTAGTGCTATGCAATTAAGATTATTGCATTATATTGAGTTTGTTATGAATGGTTTGGGTTTGGTGAGAAATATCATGAGGAAAGGATTCGATGTGTGTGAGATGATTGAATGAGAAAAACCATGCATATGGGCATGATAATATACTAGAGGAGCTATGGCAAAATTTGAGTAGAAAACAAAGTGTATTAGTGGATGTTGTGGATTTAAGTGACCAAGGATTTACTAGGAAATGTTAAAGGAAATTTGAGTGTTCATGATTGTATTAAGGGTGAAAAACTGAATGTGGGGTGTAGTAATATACTAAGGAAGCCATGTCAAAATTTGGAGAGGAAACTAAGTGTTTAAGGTGTTCTAAGGAGATTTTATGACTAAGGATGCTCTAGTAAACACTAAGGGTTGTTTTGGTGAAAATGGATAAACTATGGAGTTATTTACTTGGAAGACCTAGGGATGTCTAAGAGGCACTAGGGGTTACAATGGTGAATTTAAGGCACCCAAAACCATGGTTAAGGAAGCTAGGAAACTTGTATAAAGTTTGAAGGAAAAATAAGCTATAGTGACTTATAAGGATGTAAGCATGTGCTAGATTATATATAGCTTTGAGAAGTTTGAGTAAGCAAATGGGTATGCATAATGATGCTTGAGGAGTAGTTAAGATGGTTGTGAAGAAGCATAATGATTAGTTGAGGTCATAGGAAAAGTTACAAGAGGGAAGTGTAAGGAATCAAGTGTTAAGTGTAAGAATTTTGTAAGAAATTGAGTGACAAGTTTGGTGATGTTTGAGGAGGGTTTAGTGCATGTTTTAAGGTGTATAAACATGTAGGAAACATGTGGAAAGATTGTGGAACGAGTGGGAAAGATTTAGGGGAATTTGAAGTTCAAAATGAGGAGAAATGCACTTTGAAAAATGGGTTCTGCTGTGGACCGCCCCTAGGGACCGCCCGTGTGGGGAGGTCCAGTGAAATTCTGCAGCGTATGAGGCTTCTGGTTGGGACCGCCCCTGGGACCACCCCAGTGGGGTGATCCAGTGCAGAGAAAGAAAAAAAAATTGTTTTTGGCTTCTAATGATGGGGGATTGGATGGTAATGGTTCTAGATGGTGTTTAGGCCTTGTTTGGTGACATTTTATGACCATTAGAAGGGTGGACAAGTATGAGAAATAATGAGAAATGATTAACTTATGAGATTGAGTTTAAATTACAATGACTTAGTGGTCCAACATTAGAGGAGTGATGATGATTAGAAAGATAAGCATATAAGGACTTAAGAGATTAAGGTAAGTAAAATGGTTTTAAGTGTTTAAGGTTAAGTTAGTAAGAATTTAAGAGATGCTAGATGGGGATTGATATGTAATGATAATATAAGGTTGTTTAAGACACGTTTGGTGAGTAACAATGATAATTAAGTGGGTGAATAGGTATAAGGAATGAGGAGAAGTGATTCACTTAGGACTAAGTTTATAAGAACTTAAGCGGTGTTATATGGGGGTCATTAGTGACTAAGTGAGTTAAGTAAGTTAGCTTTATTGGAAAAGTAATTAACAACCTAAAACTGAATGAATGTTTTAGGACTTGAGATTTGGACTCCGGAGGGGAGTAAGCAACCAAACGACCAACGGTGAACGGTACAGTCTTTCTTGTGACCTGCTTGCTAGCGAGGTGTCCCTCGGCTTGTGTGCTATTTGTTTATGTGTGCCGACTAAACATGATAAAGCATGCAACCGGCTTATTATATTGTTGTGTGAATGTGATGCACTAACACAACTTATCTCTGAGAACTTACTAACAATGTTTAGTAAACACTTGTATGAGAACAAGGAACACTTCCTAATTTTAGTTTGTTAATAACTGAAAGAGGTTTAACCAACATACATTGTCTTCGAGACTTCTACTAAGTGGAACTTGGGGGGAGTGAGGAATCAGGGACTGACTCCGGTCATGCATGTTAAGGAAAGGGGGTCGGTATCTTGATCAGATCCGACTTCCACTTAAGGACTTGTCCTCGGACTTGTCGCCTAGGGTCGAATGTCGGCTCAGCTACATTGGACTTCCAGTCCAAGGTAGGAGGCATTGAGATGGTGTGGTGGGATCTACCTAAATCCCATCTAATTTGAGAATTATTGTTTATTGAACCAGTGCAGCTCTCGACCGCTGGCTAGGGTTACTTTTGACCCGACAAAAATAAACAATGGACTAAGTATAACCGAATCTAATTGAAGAACGGTTATCTTGTTTGAGATAAAATTTGAGATAAGATGCAACCATTTATATTTAAAGATTGGTTGTATTCTAAGACTAAGATAAGAATTAAGATTGAGGTAAGATAAGGTTGGACTGAGATTAAGAGGAAACATAACTCAAGGAGTTAAATAATTAACTCACTAATTAAGGGAACGCATTTAAGTCGTTCATTGTGTTTGAACGTTGATTGTTCATATTTGGCTTGTTGTTTATTGCACTTTCTGTTATGTTGTGCATCTAATCAACCTCCATGCTGTCGACAATTAGTCATCGTAGCCACGTTAGCTTGGGTGCCATGAGAGGATCGTACCAGCAATTTAGCTGACCCCCTTTGGGGGCTATTTTTATTTCGCACGTGAACGTCAGAAGGAGACCGTCATGAGAGTATGATGGGGTAGATGTATTACGGGTTTAAGTGAGACTTACGAGTTGTGCATGTACTCTCGTATGGTAATTCGAGTTAGCACGTTGTATGGGATGTGAGGAGATTGTGAGATTGTTATGTAATTTGGTTAAGGCTTGTAAGTACTAATGTTCGGTATATTCGGGTCCATCAGACCGTAGCTAGATCTTGGAGTATTTAGTATGCCTAGTTAGTCACATGGGTGACTAACGGCGGTAACACCGACTGTTGTAAGGATTCCACTGTAATGATGAGTTAAGTAAATGGAGATTTATGAGATTACTATGTATTTATGAGTTGGGGTGTTATAGAATCGAAGATGAAGAATGGTACTAATGCTGTAGCAAAACCGATGGAGAGGGAGGAAGAAGGTTGGAGACGGTGGGAAATGGAGGGAATGAGAGAATGAGGTGAGAGATAGCACTTTTACAAGATATTTAAGTGTAAAGGTAACTTTCTTTACTTGCTTTTCTTTTCTTCTCTTTAATTAAACTAGCAAAGTGTGGTGACTCACAATTAAAAACCGGCCCCCTCTTTAGATAATAGGATATTTTATGGCTTTGTTGACCATTTAATCACTTATGTTGACTTATGTCTTAAACTAGCACTATTTGAGCACTATTCACAAATTAGTGCACATAATTGTGAAATTTTTTATTTCCTGTTGATTTAGACTTCCTAATGTGATACTAAGTAGTACACATGTTGATTAAAGAGTAATGATGGGAATTTAGCCACTCAAAACACATTTCTAAGACAATTTTTCAAAAATGTGCTTTAAGACTCCTTAAAGCACATTTTGTGTTTTAACATTTTTTCAAGCTTGGTTTTCTTTAGTAATTGGTTTAACATGTTCATTAGCATGTTAATAAAATCCTGGTAAGACCTTTGGGTCTTAACCAAGGTTATCCCAAGCTTAGACCATGTTTTTGCTCTAATGCCTTTATAGTACTTTATTGTGTTTTCTATGGTTTAATTTGCTCACAAATGTTTCCAAGGCACTTTTTAGCCTTTTAATACCATAGTTCAGTATTTAAACAACATATCAAGGTTTGGGGTTGTGAGCCTCGATTTTTAAACCCTATCCTATGTTGACTAGGTTGATTGGGATCTAGTCGGGTTTTAGGTCCATTTATAACCTAAGATTAATAACTATGTCATATAACATTAATTATTAAAACCTAAGCTAGCTCACTGGAACCTATTATGAGTTGCCACCTAATTTTTACCTTGATCAAATTAGGAAAGGAGAGTTCGGGTTCAGGGGCTTGGTATTCGACTTAATTAGGGTTCAATTACTTTCATTACCCCTAGAAGTCGTTTTTCCTCTACTTGGTTTAATTACGGCTTATTACGAGTCATTTTTAACCTAAGTGCGTGCTTCTAATTTTTTTGTATTTTTAACACTTTTTGATAGAAAATTAAAGTGAAATTAAAACTACCTAATCAAGGGTTTCGGAGGCAGAATTAGGTCAAATTTTATTTATGTCCGTAGCCACGGACCCCAAGTCCGAGACCACGGACCCCGGTTATCCTAGTTGTACAAAAAAGTTGAATTTGAAAGAAAACGAAAATTTTGAAAAGTCCAGGGCCATGGACATGCTGTCTGTGGGCCCCAACATTATTTAGAAAACCTAGATTTGGAAATAAAATTGTTCTGCCACCGTCGTCCGGAGCGTCCGGGCTTACGGACATCCGGGACGCTGGACATAGAGTCCGTGGGTGCGGACCGCCCTCGGACGGCGGCGTTTGGGTGGTTCCCGGTGGTGTTTTTGGCTTAAATGTGTTACTAAGGACGTTTTTCTTCGGTATTTGTGGTGGTTTGGTGTTTGGAAGTCTGATGGGAAAGAGATATTGTGTTTTTTGGTGATTTCGGGATGATTTCGGTATAGATTCGAGGCTCGAGGTTGCAAAAACGTGGGAAGTAGATTGACGGCTGAGTTCTCTGACTTTGGGGATGATTTTCCCTGCCCTAGGTCGTTTTTGGAAGGTCCTTTTATAGAAAGAGCAAGGCCATGTTGATAGAACAAGATTTTTATCTAAAACCCTGATTTTGTGCTCTAAGGGAATCTGATTTTTCAAAATATGTTTCAGGCCAAGAAAAATTATGAAATTTAAACTGAAGGTAAAGGATGATTTTTAAGAATTCGGAGAGTTGGAATCGGGTCATTTTGATAAATAACCGATTAGATAAAAATCTTACAATCTGGAATATCCCATAATTCATAACATATTATTGGAAGGTCGAAATAATGGAACTCCAACGGAATTAGTCTCTAAAAATCATCCTAGATCTTGTATTAAAATTTCATGACGTTTTGATTTTACTTCGGTATTTTCCAAAGGAGAGAGAAAATTGTAAAAATGATTGAATTTCTCTTTTAAATTTTGGGCTAAGGTTCCAAATAAAATAATTTCAGGTTTACGACTGTATGTAGTCATGCTAACCATGTGACAATTTTATTTTCATTTTGGAAACCTTTTTAATTCTATTTTGAGGCTATTTCATGTGTTAATTATTAAAGAAATTAGCTTATAATGTGAATTAAAAGCTAAATTTTCAGAATAAATATTATCATAAAATCATGAAATACCTTTCATAATGACTATGATATTTGGAAGTGTTTGGAGATAATGAACAAGTCATATGAAAATAGAAAATCCCGATAATGTCCTTGGAAAATCCTGAATTGGTGCTTTTTGACCCCTTTTGCCCTTTCTAACACGTATGACTTAGAGACTATTCTGAGGGGGTTAAAATTTTGGGTATAACAGATTGCCCCCCGTCAACTAGGCTTTGTTGTGAAGATGAAAAGTCTAGTTGATGCTTGAGTGATACCCCAAAATTTTGGATCCTAAAAGACCTCGTATGCCGTTTGAAATCTAGTGTGTTGTGTCGAGCTATTCGAAGGCGCTGACTACCTAAAGGAGAAGGAGATGTTGTTGAACTATTTAAAGGCGCCAACTACATGAAATGACGATATGCTGTCGAGCTATTCCAAGGCGCTGACTACCTAAAGTGATGAAAATGTTGTCAAACTATTCTAAGGCGTTGACTACCTAAAAGCGAAAATGAAGTAATGTCGAGCTATTATAAGGCGTCGACTACCTAAACTGAATAAAAAGATGTCAAGATATTCTAAGGCGTTGACTACCTATGATAAATGAAATGATGTCAAGCTATTCTAAGGCGTTGACTACCTAAAAATGATGAAAATGAAATAATGTGTAGATGCAGAAATGCTGATATGCTAGTGATGCTAATGATGCTGATGATGCTGATCATGCTTATGATGTTGATGATGCCGATGATGTTGATGATTCTCGGATGCTTCTGGGCACCGAAACCCGTGCCAATGCTCCTGGCTGGACCCAATGTGGACTTATTGCCATCGCCCCCCAAGCCCGTGTGCAGGGATAACTCCTGGTAAAAACCCTGGGGACTTATTGCCATCGCCCACCATTCTTTGATCCCAAAATAAGTTGACATCACACAGGAGGATTTATTGCCATCACCTCGCCAACTTTTCTGTCACCAGGTCTTGTGACGCGCCTAATGCAACTAGGTCTTATGACGAGCCTATATGAAAGAGATGAATGCAATGTGTTTGATGAGAGTGGGTAAGCTAAAGGGTAATGTTAGGTCTTACTACGAGCCTAAAGTAATGCTACTAGGTCTTATGACGAGCATAAAGGATGGTTCTAGGTCTTACGACGAGCCTAAAGATGGTTCTAGGTCTTATGACGTGCCTAAGAATGGTTTTAGGTCTTATGACGAGCCTAAAGATGGGATCTAGGTCTTATGACGAGCCTAAAGGTTGGTTCTAGGTCTTATGACGAGCCTAAAGATGGGATCTAGGTCTTATGACGAGCCTAAAGGTTGGTTCTAGGTCTTATGACGCGCCTAAAGGTTGGATCTAGGTCTTATGACGAGCCAAGGTTGGAACTAGGTCTTATGACGAGCCTAAAGGTTGGATCTAGGTCTTATGACGAGCCTAAAGGTTGGTTCTAGGTCTTATGACGAGCCTAAAGGATGGTACTAGGTCTTATGACGAGCCTAGAGGTTGGATCTTGCAATGATTATGGGTCTCAAACTAAAAATGAGTTGGAAAGATAATGGTCTCGTGCAAATGCATTTGGTGAAAACCAATTGTAAAAGGGCCAAATGTGGCGATGATGAGGTGTATGCAAAAGTTGGTAAAATGCAATCACAGTGCATGTAAAATATTTGTTCAAAGCAAGAAACTGTTGAAAAATGTGCCAAACATGGCATTCATATTTAAAGCAAGAAATTGCTGGAAAATGTGCTAAATGGCAATGATGAAAATTGTTCAAAGCAAGAAATTTCTAGAAAATGTGCTAAACGTGGCAATGCTTGAATAAAACTCTGTTGAAAAAGGAGAGTGAAATAATCATTTCCTGACCAAGAATTTTAGATCTGCAATTAGTTTCTTAGAGGATGAACATGTCGCTGGTGGGAGTGTGGTGTTTGATGTGGAGATCTTTTGAGTGATGATCTTGAGGTGTTGAAGTGGCGTTTGTGTGGAGGTGAGGACTTATGTGGGCCTGAGATGTTTGATGTGGAGGTAAGGGCTTATATGTGGGCCTAAGATGTCTGATGTGGAGGTAAGGGCTTATATGTGGGCCTGAGATGTTTGATGTGGAGGTAAGGGCTTATATGTGCCTGTGGTAAGATGGTGGTGCTCAAGCTTTGGGTTTCAATTGGTGTTATCATGGCAATTGTTGGAACCAACAATTGCCCCCGGTATTTTTCCTTAGGACAATCTGAGCTTGAGTTCATGGAAATCGATCGGAACGATCGATTGCCCCCAGTATTTTTCTTTTAAACGTGCAAACAAGTCTCATACTCATAGGGTCAAGGGTTATGCTTTGATGTGGTGCTTCCTAACCTACACTCGACGTGTTTGATGCTTGTACTTGTTTCCTGCTCACATTCACAACTTCTAAACCATTGAATTTGACATTTGGTGGATTTACGCATTCGATCTGTTAATTTCACGTGATTAGATACACAACTATCAAGTCGGAAGTCTTTAAAGCTTATAACGTGGCCATGGGTGTGATGAATGACAACGACACAATGGAGGAATGTTTAGGATATTTGGAGCTATAAGGGTGACCAAAGCTGCAACTTGCACCTTCTCTCGGACTTGCCTTTTTTGTCTTGAAGTCGTTTTGTTACTTCATGATGACTTCACTTATGAGCTTGGGACTTTTGAGTAGTTCCTTGCACCCTCTCTCTTTCTTCTGATTTTGGATTTCTTTGAGGCTTTTCAGGTTTGCCTTTCTTTGAATCTCTTGTCCGTTAGGTTTCTTGTGTTTCCCGTTTTTGAACTTTGAGAGCGGTTTTTTATGTTAGCTCATTTGAATCATGTGTCACTTTGGGACCATTTACGGATCGTTTCGTCATGTTGGTAGCAGTTTCACTTCTTTGGACTTGTGAAGTTGCTGTTCAGAAGTCAGGCTCCTTGCTTCCTTTGGTCACCGGGTCGGTTATTCATCATTGGCTGGCTTATTTTGTGGAGTTCATAATATCGAAAAAGGGATATATGAAAAGCTCAGCGGGGGTTCCTAGGGTTTAATGTCAGGGTTCACAAGCTTGTGGCTATGTGGTGCTGTACCTAGGTGCTTCGTCATTCCTGATTGTTGTGTATCCGCTCTTTGTTACTTTTCGCAGGTCTAAGAGTAAATTTACAAATTATCTCCTTCGGTCGGAGTTATGCCATTTACCTCACCTTTAAATGTGGTCTCTCCAAAGTCATGTAAAAATGACACGCTCTTTCACTCATGGTTTTTCCGCTCAAGACACTCTCGTAAGATTTTCATTCCGAAACTTGTTCATAGATTAAATGAAAGATGAAAGATGACGAACTTAAACTCAGATTGCCCCCAGTATTGATTTGGGGTTTATGACAACAATTTAAAAGATGTGGATTTGGAACCGCTTTGTGGGTTGTTTTGGATGTTTTGGGGTGAGTTGTGATGTTTGGCAAGGCATGTTCAAATTTTGGAAGACAAAATACAGGTCTTTGCATTCCATTGCCGGGAAATAATTATTTCATGAACCATTTAATGTAAAACGGAATCCCTTTTTTTTTACCATTTAGAATTGAAAAAGCCATCCACTTGTGAACATGAGGAAGAAGATGATTTAACAAAATCAATGCCTCTTATTAGTGGTTTGAAAATGTTCATTCTTTGAAAACAATGAGAGGTGCATTTGACAGGTTATGCAGTAGAATGCATGGGAACCCTGAAATTTCTGTTGAATCCGAATCCTGCTGAACCGTCTGAAGTCGGCATGCTGAAGACTCGAGCTCTTGACCGCCAGGACGTCGCTAAGATGACTGTGTTCGTCTTCTTCTTGGACCCTCAGTAGGTTTTTCGAAATACCAGAACTAGGAATGCCTATGGATGACGCATGAGACACTTGGGCCTGAATGTGAGGTGCATGGGTTGAAACGGTTTCATGAATGCGGATTAGGCACTCGGGCCTGGATGAATTGAAAGTGAGGCACACATGCCAAAATGATTCATAAGTGGGTTGGTCCTTGGGCCGGATGGTTGTCGATGACTTGGGCCAAAAAGTGTTTGACGATGTGGCACTTGGGCCGGAATGTGTTTGGGAAAGTGGCACTTGAGCTAGAATATGTTTAGGAATGTGGCACTTGGGCCGGAATGATTTAGGAATGTGGCACTTGCGCCAGAATGTGTTTAGGAATATGGCACTTCGGCCGAAATGATTTGGGATTGAAGTAAGACATATGGGTCAAAAGGACTTCTAGACTAGAATGGATGTGTGGGCCTGAATGCCCTTAATCTGAAAGTGAGGCACACAGGCCAAAGGAAACTGTATGAAGTATGAATGGGCCACTGGGCCGAGAGAGGAACTTTGAAGTCCGTGATTCATTTTGAAGTTTTTGTTGGGCCTACGGGCCATAAGCTGGAATAAATGAGTTGCGCAAACTATCCTGAATTTAAATGGGTCGAAAGCAGATGGTTCTTATTGGGCCTGAAAGCTGGTACCCAGATCTAGGATTTTGGGCCAGGACCTGAATAGAAAGTTTACCTAGACTAGAATGGGCTTTGGGCCGAAATGGAAAGGCCTGATTGATTTTCATGTCTTGTGGATTATTTTGAGTGGATTTGTTTTTCGTGGGCCTAGAACTAAATTGGTAATTCAAATTGGGCTGAAAGATAAATCAAGTAAATCTAAACTTTTGGGCTGAAGCCCAAACAAATAACTCACACATTCAAATCAAGCAGGGCCTTTGGGCCGCAAACAATAAAGCCGCAATGTCGGGCTGGGCTGAGTTGATGTAGGAAAAGTCCCTATCAATTTCTAGGCTGGGTAGTGGGCCGATCATGCAGGTAAACAAGGCCCACATAAATTCAACATGTCCTCACTAGACGTTAAAATCAAACCGGGTATAGATCGATCCGGAGAGGTGCTTAGGGCATGGGCCCAGGTCGCCACAAAGGAATAGGGCTTGCACGCTATTCTCTTTGGGCTTCCCCACTTTCTTCACATAACCTGAAGGTGTGCGTCTACGGTCGGGTCTTTGACTGACCAAACAATGGGCTAGGTAAGGATACTGCCAGGAAAATGCTTGGGGCCAAAGCCCAGGTATTAAGGGGGTGTGGTTAGACGACACCCTCCTTTTCTCCCCCACTTATTCACATCACTTAAAAGGTGTGAGTCCCTGATAGGGGACCCTTAAACGGGTAACAGGGTGAAATCGGTTTGTGTGGACCCTCGCTCTCATATGATGCAAAAGATGCAGATAATTAAAGTGCGCACAAAAATAAGCAAACAAAGTAATAAAGCCATAAATAAACATTTTTCGAGTTAAGCCCTCTTTCTTAAAATTAAACAAGTTAAAATTAAGAAGTTGTCCCCAGCAGAGTCGCCAGTCTGTGAGCCTCGATTTTTAAACCCTATCCTATGTTGATTAAGTTGATTGGGATCTATTCGGGTTTTAGGTCCACTTATAACCTAAGATTAATAACTATGTCATATAACATTAATTATTAAAACCTAAGCTAGCTCACTGGAACCTATTATGAGTCGCCACCTAATTTTTACCTAGATCAAATTAGGAAAGGAGAGTTTGGGTTCGGGGGTTTTGTATTCGACTTAATTTGGGTTCAATTACTTTCATTACCCCTAGAAGTCGTTTTTCCTCTACTTGGTTTAATTACGGCTTATTACGAGTCATTTTTAACCTAAGTGCGCGCTTCTGATTTTTTTGTATTTTTAACATTTTTTGACAGAAAATAAAAGTGAAATTAAAACTACCTAAACTAGGGTTTCGGAGGCAGAATCAGGTCAAATTTTATTTATGTCCGTAGCCACGGACCCCAAGTCCGAGACCAGGGACCCCAGTTAACCTAGTTGTACAGAAAAGTTGAATTTGAAAGAAAACGAAAATTTTGAAAAGTCCAGGGCCACGGACACGCTGTCCTTGGGCCCGGACATTATTTAGAAAACCTATATTTGGAAATAAAATTGTTCTGCCACCGTCCGGGGGCGTCCGGGCTTACGGACAGGGCGTCCGGGCTTACGGACAGGGCGTCCGGGACCCCGGACATAGAGTCCGTGGGTGCGGACCGCCCTCAGACGGCGGCGTTTGGGTGGTTCCCGGTGGTGTTTTTGGCTTAAATTTTATGGGTTTGTAGCCTGAAAGAAGTACAATATGTTAGTAAGAAAAAGATTTCAATTTGAAGTCAAAATTAATACTAAACTTAGCTAAGAAGTTAGAAGGCAGAAAACACAAACAAACCTTAATTCAGAAGCAATGAAAAGTCAATTCAATTAGAAATTTTGACCAGAAGTGTATTGAGATCAGAAGAGTTAGAAAATTTGGTTTCTAACCTGTTTTGGATTCGAAAATCTGTTGTTCCTTCACGTCGGGAATCTTCAAAAGCTTCGTTGGTGGCCGATCCGGTTCAACTTCGACCTGAGCTTCTGGACCCTTCTTCCTTGTGTTACTAAGGATGTTTTTCATCGGTATTGTGGTGGTTTGGTGTTTGGAAGTCTGATGGGGAAAGAGATATTGTGTTTTTTGGTGATTTCGGGATGATTTCGGTATAGATTCGAGGCTCGAGGTTGCAAAAACGTGGGAAGTAGGTTGACGACTGAGTTCTCTGACTTTGAGGATGATCTCCCATGGCCTAGGTTGTTTTTGGAAGGTCCTTTTATAGAAAGAGCAAGGCCATGTTGATAGAACAAGATTTTTATCTAAAACCCTGATTTTGTGCTCTAAAGGAATATGATTTTTTAAAATATGTTACAGGCCGATAAAAATTATGAAATTTTAACTGAAGGTAAAGGATGATTTTTGAGAATTCGGAGAGTTGGAATCGGGTCATTTTGATAAATAACCGATTTGATAAAAATCTTATAATCTGGAATATCCAATAATTCATAACATATTATTGGAAGGTCGAAATAATGGAATTCCAACGGAATTAGTCACTAAAAATCATCCTCGATCTTGTATTAAAATTTCATGACGTTTTGATTTTACTTCGGTATTTTCCAAAGGAGAGAGAAAATTGTTAAAATGATTGAATTTCTCTTTTAAATTTTGGGCTAAGGTTCCAAATAAAATAATTTCAGGTTTACGACTGTATGTAGTCATGCTAACCATGTGACAATTTTATTTTCATTTTGGAAACCTTTTTATTTCTATTTTAAGGCTATTTCATGTGTTAATTATTAAAGAAATTAGCTTATAATATGAATTAAAAGCTAAATTTCCAGAATAAATATTATCAGAAAATCATGAAATACCTTTCATAATGACTATGATATTTGGAAGTTTTTTGAGATAATGAACAAGTCATATGAAAATAGAAAATCCCGATAATGCCTTTGGAAAATCCTGAATTGGTGCTTTTTGACCCCTTTTGCCCTTTCTAACACGTATGCCTTAGAGGCTATTCTGAGGGGGTTAAAATTTTGGATATAACTGGGTATTTCAATCTACCCCCCTTAAAAGAACTTTTTCGCCAAAGTGCACACTTCCCACGCATCTTTTAAATTGAACACGGGGATTACTTGTAAAACAACACTTTCATAACAAACAGACTTACATAATAACCCTCGGCCTCAAGGTCCGGGTAACATAACATCATTCAGACTTAAAGGTCTGTAACATAACAACATAGACAATGTATTTCAATACATGCCGTACATACATAACCGAAACGGCTCTACCCCACTTAAAAAGGGGTACGCCCCGTACCCTATACATAAGAAGACTAGTGAGTAAACAATAACATGTACTTCACCCTCATTTTATCTTCCAGCTCCCAAGTGGCCTCCTCGACTTCCTGGTTAGACCAGAGGACCTTCACCAGTCGAACAGACTTATGGCGAGTGTCTCGAGTCTTAGTATCCAGAATTCGTACGGGAGTCTCCACTGATCGCATGGTTGGCTCTAAAGTTAGTCTATCGGGCTGAAGCACATGAGACGGATGAGACATATATTTCTTTAACCGAGACACATGAAATACATCATGTACCTTGCCCAACTCAGTAGGCAAATCTAGCCTGTAAGCTACCGGGCCAATCCGCTCCGTCACAACATAAGACCCCACTATTTCGGGCTCAATTGTCTTTCTGGCCCAACGAAAACACACCCTTCATGGGGGAAACTCTAAGAAATACCTGGTCACCCACGGTGAACTCCAGGTCACGTCGGCGCACATTGGCATATGATTTCTGCCTATCTTGAACTTCCTTCATGTTAGCTCGTATCTAACGTACCTCTTCTTGTACTTGCTCTAGATACTCGGGTCCTATAATGACCACACTCGACTAATCCCAGCATAAAGGCGTGCGGCATAGTCTACCGTACAAAGCCTGGAAGGGAGACATCTTGATCGAAGCATGGTAACTGTTGTTGTAGCTAAACTCGATCAATTGCAACTTATCAATCCAGATGGTCTGAAATTCAAGTGCACATGCACGTAACATATCCTCGAGCGTTTGGATGGTGCGCTCACTCTGACCATTTGTCTGAGGGTGGAACGCTGTACTCATCTTCAGCTCAGTACCAAACGCTTCCCGTGTAGTTCTCTAGTACCTCGAGAGGAATCTGGTATCCCTATCAGACACAATAGTTTTCGGTATACATGATTCCGTACAATCTCTCGGTCGAAGAGCTCTGCAAGCTTTGCCACTTACCAAGTGTCCTTCATCGGTATGAACCGGGCCACCTTGGTCAGTCGGTCAACAATGACCCATATCATGTTTAGACCTCCCCTTGTAGGCGGAAGCCCTACTACGAAGTCCATGGAGATGTCATGGAACTTCCAATCTGGCACTAACATTGGCTGCACCATACCACCAGCCCGTCGGTGCTCAAACTTGACCTTCTGACAAGTGAGACACCTAACTACATAATCATTGACATCCTTTTTCATTCCAATCCGCCAAAAATACCGTTTCATGCCCTTATACATCTTTGAAGCTCCGGGGTGAATCAAAGTAGTAGAACAATGGGCTTCACTCAGTATGCGCTCTTTCAGCTCAGCGCTACTCCTCAGAATACACAGTCGACCATTCAGCCTAATCAGGCCATCAACAAGCTTCTGCCTAATCTCTTGCATATACTTATCCGACATCTGAGTACTCTGCACCTCTTCAACTAAGATAGAGTGAGGGACTAGCGAATGGAGATAGTGTGCTCGGCGACTCAATGCGTCAGCTACCACATTTGCTTTACCCTCTTCATACTGAAGGTTGATGTCGTAGTCGTTTAAGAACTCGACCCACCTTCTTTGCCTCATGTTCAACTCTTTCTGAGTGAACAGGTACTTCAAACTCTTGTGGTCAGAATAAATTGTCACGCTTACCCCATACAAATGATGTCGCCAAATCTTCAAAGCACAGACAATGGCACCCAATTCTAAGTCGTCGGTAGGGTAGTTCTCTTCATGCTTCTTCAGCTGTCGGGAGGTGTACGCTACGACCTTCCCGTGTTGCATCAATACGCAACCCATACCTCTTCCGGATGCGTCGCAGTAGAACTCAAAACCATCTGTACCGTCTGGTATTGTCAGGACTGGGTAGAGGTAAGAGCGTCCTTGAGACTCTGGAAGGAACTTTCACAGTCGTCTGTCCACTCGAATGCTGCATCCTTCTTCATTAAGGAAGTCATCGGCTTCGAGACACTGGAGAAGTCCTTCACAAATCTTCTGTAATATCCTGCCAGACCAAGGAAGCTCCGGATGTCGATAACCGCCTTCGGCCTAGGCCAGGTGCGCACTGCATCTATCTTGGCCGGATCAACAGTGATCCCAGCCTCGGAAATTACATGACCAAGGAATGAAACTTGGTTCAACTAAAATTCACACTTAGAAAATTTTGCATACAATAGATTCTCTCTCAACGTTTGCAACACACATCTCAGGTGGCTTTCATGCTCTCCCCTTGACTTTGAATATACAAGAATATCGTCGATGAAGACTACCACTGACTTATCCAACTGATCACGGAACATGCGGTTCATTAAGTCCATAAACTTGGCTGGTGCATTGGATAGACCAAACGGCATAACCGTGAATTTGTAGTGACCGTATCTGGTTCAGAACGCGGTCTTCTCAATGTCACCTTCTTAAATAGCAATCTGGTGGTAACCGGATCGCAAATCAATCTTGGAGAATACTGATGCACCTTTGAACTGGTTGAATAGATCATCAATGCGTGGTAAAGGATAACGATTCTTCACCGTAACAGCATTCAGCTCTCTGTAGTCGATGCAAAGGTGGAGACTACCGTCCTTCTTCTTCACAAAGAGGACCGACGCTCCCCATAGTGAAACGCTCGGGCATATAAATCCCTTGTCGAGTAGGTCTCGCGGCTGCTCTTTGAGCTCTATCATCTCAGCTAGAGCCATACGGTAGGGCGCCTTCGCTATTGGTCCGGCTCCTGGCACCAATTCAATTTCGAACTCCAATGCCTGTGCTGGCGGAATGCCCGGCAGTTCCTTCGGAAAAACATCAGGAAACTCCGACACTACCGGCACATCTAGGCTAAACTCCGGATCTCTCTCTATGTCCTGGACATAGCAGAGGTATACATCATTCTTTCTTCACAACTCACGATACATGGCCATAGCGGTGATGATCTGAGTCGAAGGCTCCCTGGGCCTCTGGCGGTATGAAATGGTAACCCAGTCGGACTCTAAAGAAGCAGTCGATGCTCAGCACTTAGGATTTGACCCTTGTACCGCTCCAACTAGTTCATCCCCACAATAACATCGAATCCGAGTCCCTCAAACTCTATCATGTCAATCGGAAACTCTTCATCTTTAATTCGTACAACAGCTTCTCGGTGATAACGTGTACACTTGATCCGTTCTCTCGACGGGAGAGTGACTAGAAAGTCAGGCATCTCTTCACCGTCTAACCCCATGCAACCTCTTCGCAAAAGAAAGCGAGACAAATGTGTGTGAGGCTCTAGAGTCGAACAAGATCGATGCGTCCACACCATTAACTGGGAATGTACTGGTGAGGATTGTGTCGCTTTTGCCGGCTTCTGCCTTATTACATACACCCAGTATACCTCCCGTTCCGAGTTCACAGCCTAATTCAGTTCACAAACTTTATAAGTACACAGTAACAACACGGCTGACATACTTCAAAACAGCGTTGTTTTATTCATTAACATACTCTTTACGCCACAAGTCGATTTACATTGTCAATATAGCTAAATATATAGCATCTTTAACATACAACTGGTTTCACCCATTACATGATTACACGAGGCTTTAGAACTACCTAAATGTCAAATTCAAACGTCCGGGTTTCATGTGTGTGGCATTGATTACTGTCGAAGGTGCAGTATTCAGTTTGATCTTCTTGATACCGTGATATAAGATCCTTGACTACCCACCCATGATTAGTACATCTCCTGAATTCAACACCAACTTCTTTGCGAGGTCTGCACGCTTCTACTCGCCATACACAAACATTGCGGTATCACCAATGGACCAAGACACCACGGGTACTCCCTTACTCAGAGACTCAGGTGTTTCGTCCTTATCTTTGTGTAAACCTAACCATCCACCTTTCTGGTAGAAGTTCACAGTACACAAGTCTGCTTCAACACTCTGAATTGGATTTGTTTCAACTCGCTGAGCAATTCCACGGTGTGGTTAGCGACCGCAAGGAATTCCTCAGGTATCCTCGGTACTGTTGCTCCATCTTCCCTCGTTTGTCCTGATATGTCTTGGTGTAAGGATTCCAGTCCTTACCATGCACATCATCTTCAACTTCATCTCGATCCACTTGGATATTCAGGTGTGTAGAAACCTCCAGGTGCTCCTCCCAGTGTGTCGCATCGTCGTATGATGTGGATTTATGCTTCGGGTGTCAAGTATCCATTTAATAATATCATACCTGGCTAGATAACCTTACATTGCTCCATCGGGAATTCGGTGATGCTGATGGTGGTTTCTTCGGGGTTCGGTGTGGGAGGGATTGGATAACAAATATTGAAGGTTCCTAAGGTTTAGAATTATCTAGCTTAGGTAAATTATACATTATACTTTAACTCTTTACCTATATAGTTGTACATTTAGACATGCTAACACTCATGCATGAAATACGGTAAGAAGTCAATTACTTCACTCAATAGTTTAAGTAGTACCTGGTCTAGAAGAGGGTCCAGCAGCCTCAGACCGGTCTACCACATTCAGGGTGGCCTTGCCAGCTCCCGATCCTTTCCCTTTCTGGGAGTTAGTGTTCCCCTAATTCAAGGGTGGCTGATTAATCGCCTTTGGGCCTTCAATGGTCGCGGCCTTACCCTTCCATTGCCCCTTAGGCCTGAAGTTTATGCCGCTGGGTTCTGGTAGCACTCGTAGTCACGGTACCCCATCTTCTTGTAATAGCAACACTGCACATCATTTCCCTTGCAGTCCTTGCCGGGGTGGTCTCCGTTGCACCACTTGCAGTAGTAGTGGCGCTCAGATCCAGAGCCCGTACTAGCTGCTAACACATTACACCATTAATACATACTTCACAGCTTACAACACACATTTAAACTTTGGTACATGGAATTAGTAGTTACCCTTGGGCGGGTGAGAGCACAGGGGCTTTGCCACATAGGCATAGGTGAGCTGCAGTGGCTCCTCAGCAGTGGTGGTCTGGGCTTTGCCTTTGCCACCCTGATGTTGGCCTTTCTGGGACTGGGGGTAAGGTTTCTTCTTCTTTCCTCCCCGTACCTTTGCGTGTTTTGGCCCTTGCTCGAAGCCTTGCGCTTGTGCGCATTCTCCTCTTCCCTCTGTCGGGCGGTGATCTCGACCTTAGCAGCGGCTTGATAGCACTCCTGAATTTAGGATGTCAGTCATGCCCCGCAAATCAAACTCACATTCACATCTACTCACTGTATACACTTATTCACATCGCACTGTATTTTAATTTCCTGCAAGGTGGTATATTCAGCTGGCCCCATTCCGTAGCGTAGGCGGTGGTTGAGTCCATTGTAGAAACAGTTTACCAGAACCCGGTTTGAATAACCCAGGTCCAGTAACAAGTGGATAAGGTCGGTGAAGGCGATATAGTACTCGTCTACCGACATCTTGTCCCCTTGTCTCAGACTCTCCAACTCAAGGTGCTTAGCCTCTTGTACATGCACCGGGTAGTATTTGGCTCGCAGCAGAGCCGTGTACTCCCTCCACCCAAACGCAGGATCAGCAATTTTATCGTCCCGCACAAGCTTCCACCAACTCCTTGCCGAACCCTTCAGGTAGTGAGCGGCAAGACAAACCTTGGCTCCAGTAGCCACATCCAAGGTCTCGTAGGCAGTCTCCAGCTCGGAGATGTACGCCTCCAGCTTACTAGGGTCGGTCTCCCCATGGAATGACGGTGGTCTCTGATCTGCCAACGCCTTGACCCAGTTAGTCTCACGTGGCGGTGGTGGTGGATGAACCTCGGGCTGCTGCCCCTGCTGCATCGCAGCAACAAGCTGAGGCACCATCTGGGCAACAGCAGCCGCTACTGCGTCGGCCATTACTCATGCCGTCGGGTTATCCCCCGGTTCTCCCATACCGCGCCCGTGGCCTCCTCCCTGTGGTCGGCCTGCCATCTGAATGCACACGAACATACATTAGCATTATGCTTGCAAACTTATCGGTTCCAGCGGTTGTAACACTTTTCCGACAATAAGGTAAATCCACACTTAGTTAGTGGTTAACCTTTCCTTAACTACTCACTCAGGTAACTAAGGTTAAATTTCCTAACTCGGTATGTTCCTAAGCTCGGTATTTCGGTCATCAGAGCGATACTTCGCTTGATACCACTTTTTGTTACACCCCTACTGTAAACTTAACAATAAACCGATACTGCAGCGGAAATTATAACTTAACCATTAACTAAACGAGTCGGTGTTACACGCCGTTAGCCACCCACGTGGCTAACAAGGCAGAATACATACATTAGTATCGGTCTAATACACAGACTCCTGAGCATATTACTAGCATCCATAAGTACAACCAACCTTACAGAGTATAAATATTTACAACCATCACTGCATATCTGAAATCACCAAAATATATCACCACGGGAGCACAGGCGCATCCCGGGTCCAACATCCAAAAACTAACATAAGTACTTCACAACGCCTAGGATCTAAAGCCACTCCGCTTCCTCGATCCTCATCCTGCAAAATGAAATATGGTGCCCCAAAGGGCTCAGCAACCCATTGCTGGTATGATTAACGTGCAGCCCGTCGGCTATCGGGATACACGTAACCAATTGTGATGATAACATGGCATTCATTTTAACATACAACATAAACAAGCATAGCGATAAACATTCTATAGCAACAACAACATATAACACAACAGGAATGTTTCTCTTTAGGAAACAAACCAAACATTAGTTAGTCAAACTTGGTAAGCCTAGAGAATGTTCTCAATCTCAAGTTAAGCTTGTTTCATAACTCGTTACCGTTCTGTTTGTCAATCTAATAACTTAACCCAAAGATGTGTCGGATATAGTGATCCAAGCACACCGTACATATAATCCCCATAATCCGATTAATAGTCAAATAGATAAGCCTTGGTTAAGCTTGTGGGTGATTATAATCCAAGAAGGAAAAACAACCATAACATAAAGAGAGGCGAATCTGATTCAGATATCAACTCTCGTACATACACGCGTGACCGGAACGAACGGATTCCTCACTCCCCGGTTAACCACTTGTTAGAAGTCCCATTGATGGAACTTAACACAAATAAATCAAAAGTAAATGTTTAGGCCCAATAAGGCATACAAGTGAAGTGGGATACACTTAATAACACACACCACAACTAGCTCATACATATCCGTAGTTAGAACATTTCTTAGGTGGAAACGTTAAAACCGGGTACCGCTCTCTTACGATCCTAGTTTGGTCAACTAACGGGTTAGCACGTAATCGAGGTTAACAGTACTGGTACACTCACGTCACAATAATAACAATGACTGTAAACTCGTTTCATGATTTAAGTCTTACAAAGTCATAAACACACAGAAAACAAACAACACACAAGCCGGAGTAAACCGGTATCAACCAGACTACAAGAAAACCATACCTTGGTCCCTGATGCGTTTGTTTTCCACCGTAGGCAACTCCTATACACATTTAGTGATGTCAGTTAATTATTGTAATCGACCTTTGATTAACTTATTACATCACATTTCTAACTTGTTTTACTTTCACACTTAATCACAACTGTTCACCCTCTTAATTGTCATTATAACTCACCTAACATGGCTTACACAACCTTATAACATCATTACTTATCAAACACCATCATTACAAGTCATTTTCTTACCTTAAACAACATTTTTTAGAGTGGTCCAGGACTTGGTCCATACCTAAAGTCCCGGACCAATTCATGGCATGAACTCTCGGTTGATTTATTAGGGTGGTCCGGGACTTTATATGGGACTTAAGTCCCAGACCAGAGTGCATTATCTATTCTCGGCCCTTATTTGGTGTGGTCCGGGACTTTACCCTGGACCTAAGTCCCAGACCATGCTACAGATTTTACACTTATGCATTTTCCAAGCCTTGTTATACTTGTTCTCCTCATCCATTGTTTACCCAAGCTTCCCATATGATCTTAGGCATATACTAATGCCAAAATAACACCTCAAACTTGTCTAATTCCTTGTCCAATTTGTTACTCAATTTCTTACAAAATTTTCCTAACACTAGTAATATTTTCCTTAAGTTCCTAAATGGTATACCATACCTAAAATATCAACTAACCAAATTGTTTTCTTATCACCACTACAATTCTCCAAAAGCACTTTTTCTCACTAAGACCTCCTTACACAACTACTCAAGACTTTTCCACAAGTTCACACCTAATCCTCCTCAAGGCTTTATTCCTCTCTTGTTTCCCAAAATTTGTACAAGACTTAACCGCACTCCCACAATGACCTTGGTGTATCCAAATCACTCATTTGCACTCTAAATCCTCCAAAACAATGCTTAAGTCAATTTAAACCCTCAAGAACACCTTAAGTCATTTTAATGCTTATAAACACTTTAATTCCCATTTCATTCACCAAATCAACCCTTAACACTTCCTAGTACAACTAGGTCACTAAACTTCATTTAAACACCTAAGATTCCTTATTTACTCACCAAATTTTAACATAGTTTCACTTGAACTTTCTTACACCAAAACACATAGTTTCCACCTTTAAACAATCAAGAACATTCATCCACACAAGAAATGTTCTTTACACACAACTAAACCTTAGACTACACTACATCACAATATAGTGCATAATTTAAATTGCTTGGCACTTAGGCCCTTAAATATCATGGCTCTTAGGCCCTTAAATTACATAAATCTTAAACACTGAATTTCCCACATAATAATTGCCTTTAACCTGCAAATACATACAACCTCAAATATGTCTTTAATAACCTCCATGAGGATAGTTTTCTAGCTTATTTACCATTGGCTCTTTAGGTAGTTTATTAAGCATTTTAAAGCTCAATTTCCTAAGACACGTTAACCACATTTAGTTAGGTTATTTACTTCTTTTCTTCAAGATTTCTTTCTTGTTTTCTTGGATTGAAAATCGGCAAGGAACTTGATCAATTGTCAATCTTCTAACCATACACACATATAAGGGTAATGAGCTTTAAGATTCTTACATAAACTCATATATAAACCCTAGATTTACATAAGTGTTTTAAAACATTAAAATGAGAGTTTACCTTGGAATTGAATGAGAGTTGGATTTAGTAGCAAGAGAGGACTCCTCCTAGTCCTTTGAAGTTTGGAATGAATCTAAGATTGAGCACGAGAAAACACCATCAAGAGGTGATTTTCGGCCATTAACAAAATGAGAGGAAACATAGATTTTCTTTGGTTTTCCTTACCTTGAAGCAAAGGAGAATAACAAGGTGTGAAAAGATGAGTTATTGCTCCTTCAATGGTGGATCTCCATGACACCGTAATGGAGCTTTTGAACATTTGGAAAGATAAAGTTGAAGAGCTTGCTCTAACTAGAACAATGGTGGTCTTGGAATTAATTTTGGAGCATGGAGCTAGAAGTTATAAGGAATTAAAGATGGAGAATGGTATTAATGCTGTTGCAAAACCGATGAGAGGGAGGAAGAAGGTTGGAGACGGTGGGAAATGGAGGGAATGAGAGAATGAGGTGAAAGAGAGCACTTTTACAAGATATTTAAATGTAAAGGTAACTTCCTTTACTTGCTTTTCTTTTCTTCTCTGTAATTAAACTAGAAAAATGTGGTGAATCACACAAAAAAACGGCCCCCTCTTTAGATAATAGGATATTTTATGGCTTTGTTGACCATTTAATCACTTATGTTGATTTACGCTTAAACTAGCACTATTTGAGTACTATTCACAAATTAGTGCACATAATTGTGAAAATTTAGATTTCCGATTGATTTAGACTTCCTAATGTGATACTAAGTAGTACACATGTTGATTAAAGAGTAATGATGGGCATTTAGCCACTCAAAACCCATTTCTAAGACAATTTTTCAAAAATGTGCTTTAAGACTCCATAAAGCACAATTTGTGTTTTAACTTGTTTTTGAGCATGGTTTTCTTTGGGAATTGATTTAACATGTTCATTTGCATGTTAATAAGGTCTAGGAATGACCTTTAGGTCCTATACAAGGTTACACCAAGTCTAGAGCAAGTATACTGAAATTAATTTAAAATCATGGAAACCATAAAGCTTTTTAAGCCTTGCTAGGGTTGACTTTTTGAGAATGGTCAAACCAGCCCATGAAACCTATACAAATAAAAAGGTTATGGAAAACCAAGAAGATTGAGAATAAGAACGTTAAAAACGGATCATCCTAGCCAAAGTTATGATATAATGAAGTTTAGAGCCAAAATTTTGAACATTTCAGACGTGGCTAGGATTGCTGACTCAGCCACGCGCGCCTCTGGGGTGGCGCCACGTCAGCCTCGCCAGAATCCCTCTAAAAATTTGGCTAAGTCTTCTGGCAAACTTTAGAACATTACCCTAAATTGTGATATCAATATCTCACCGTCTTTTAGTATTTTTCAAGTACCGTTTTCTTCATTCTCTTCTACTACAAACCCTCTTTCTAACCATTACTCATACATGACCTAGTACCTTCTACATCTGTCGCAAATTCGATCTGAAGTTGCCTTCCCGAAAATCTACAACCCAGATTTTCCAGAAAACTGATCCGGTAAGGTAACTTCGTCTCATCATATCTCCTTTATCTGTCAATGAAAATTCAAGTTATATAGATCATTTTGTATATCTAACCCTTTTGCAACTTTCCTTTTTACTCCCAAGGCTGATTCTCAATCGGGTGGAAGATAAAGACATCGAAAGTTGCCTCCCCGAGTTCTCGAAACCCAGAAATCCGAAATTTTCAGTTGAACAGGTAAAATTTGTCCTACCATATCTTCTTCATACGTGGGTGAAAATTCGCGTTATATAGCTTGTTTTAAAGATCTTTGATTCCTCTACAATTATTATGAAGCAACCTCAAGCTAGTTCTCGATCGTTTTGGAGATATAAGCATCTAAAGTTGCCTACCTGGACAACACATAAAATACCGACCAACTTCCACCATCTATGTTACTCATTTTTGCATTCTCGAACATACCCACCTATCAATTTAAGCTATTACGCACCATATTGAGAGAATTTGTCGAAACCCAATTAGACTGATATGAACCCTAACTTCGAAAATTTCCCAGATTCGATCTTCTAGTACACTGCATTATAGGTCGTGAAATTGGCACCATTAGATTCATTTTTAAATTTTGAATCCAATGAAACAAGAATCACCGAGTTTCGTCCTGTGGATTGAGAGAATCGATCGAATCTCACTCGTAATGTTTTGGGGGTTTTCTGATGAACTAGAGGATTATGGGCCGTCCGATCGTAGTTAAGAGAACGGACGGCCGAGATTAGACGGGGAGCTAATGGTATTATAAATCATAATAAATTACAGGAAAATACTCTAACTTGTTGAATTTATTTAATGGCCTTCCCTATTGTATTTTGACACGAAAGTTTAACCATAGATTCCTTATAAAATCTAGTTTATTTTAATGTAAATTATTATGATTTTTTGAGTTTTTAAACGTAGTTATAACTTTTGTAATTTCTGACTATTATGGCATTATTTAGATAATTATCAAAGATATTTTTATGAAATAAAAATTTTATAATATGTATAAAATCATAGTGACTATATATTTAATTTGATAATTTTTAGACAAGAGTAAATGGGTCTAAAAATTGTATTTATGAATTTTTCATAAGTTATCTTATATATTGGTTTTTAATGTAACCATAAATTAAAGTATAGTTGATTAATGAACTTTATAGTGGGGGAATAACATAAGAAGACTAAACTAACATTAATACAGAAGTTAATAAGTATTCTGGGGTATAAACTTTTAAGTGAGGTAAATATAATATACATATATTTATATAAAAGAAACAAATAGTAACTTAGGTTAAATCAAGGAATTAAAATTAATCTACATTATATTAATTATATAATATGGAAGTTAATATACTTAATTGAAACTAAGGAAAATACTTTATTTTATAAACCAAATATTAGATGTGGATAGTGTAAAAGTTAATAGAGGTAATTAAAAAATAAAACTCTATAAAGAATGTTTTAAATAAATCCTAATATATATATAATATATAGATAACAAAAAAATGAAGGAAAAAAATACCTTATAGGAAATAAAATATAAAGGAATTAATAAGTTAAATTAAACCTATACATAATACTAATTAAAGAATATTATATGGGGTGGTATTAAATTATGGTTATGAATTTAGCTTAAAGAGTTACCTTTGAATTTCTAAGATTTATATAAACCATGAAAATACATATATATATATTTGTTAATGACTAGAATGTACATCGATAATTGTATTAGGTAACTAATAAGTTAAGACTTAGGAATATTGTAATTTGATTACATAAGTTGTGACACCGATAGATCTATTATATAATGAACTTTCACATCTAAATGTGAAGTGGATTAATAAGTAGGATTTAATCATTTCACAACATTTGTAGTATTGAATAATAACTTAATGTTTTACGATAAAATCTTGAAAAGGATTATGATGTAAAACTATAATACTATGATTAGGAAATTAATCTAATAATAATTTGTAAGTTTCTTAGAATTAGATAAGCCATATAAAATACATTTATTACCAATGTCCAGAATGTGAGTTTATAATTAAGTGATGTATTAGTAGTTAAAACTTAAAAAAAAGGTTTGTAAATAGAAATTAGATATTTAAAACTTTGAACCTTTAATCGATGGAACTAAGTTACATAAGATATTATTTGTTATACTTTATGGCAATGGAAATATTAATATGTTATTTGAATGTAAAATATGATAATTTTTCAGAATAGATGATCTTATTAAATAATTGACAATTTCACTTATGAATGGGAATTTAATGCTTAGATAAACTTTACCTTATGTTAAGATATAATGTTTATCTTGAAACATAATAAAGGAAAATAATTTATTACGTTATTCCTTTGAAACCTTAGGTTTTGTAAACAATCAAAAATGTATTTAAGACATAAGTTTATTAAAATTTAGTATAATGGGATTATACATAGTCTATAGAGAGAATGTGTATAAAATAAAACATTCAGGAAATTAAATGTAAATAATGATACATAAGAGGTTATCTTAAAACACCTTATTATATAGGTAATAATTAGGCAAATAATATACTTTGTGAATACTAAATGTAAGAATTCGATAAGTCTAAGTTAATTAAAATATAGTTATTTCAAGATGAAAAGTAATTGAATATCTTATGACAAGATTATTAAAGGGTTGTAATTAGAAGTGAAATACCTCGAGCTTAATTATAGTGATTTAGATTATTCTAATAAGTATTTAAGGGCCTAATAGTGCCTAAGTAATTTTGGTAAGGAAAATAAATCCAAAAGAAATGAAGAAACGCTTAAAAAGCGAAAAACGCTAAATGAGCGTTATATAACCATAGGAGGTACGAGACCTCGGTTAGAGTATTATGTGGATTCCTAAGGCTTTATCATGCCTAATTAATATACGGGAATGATTCCCAAAGAAAACGGTTCCAAATAATGTGTTAAAACGCTAATAAAGCTTTAGCTCACGTTTTTTGAGAAAACCCGAAAACGTGACTTTGAGTGGTCAAATGAACCCGTAAAAATTATAGTTCATTAAATAACTATAAATAAACATTAATGGAAGCTTAAGAACCATTAAAATTAAAGAAACGAGAAAATTTCGGAAAACGGGCCCGGTTAGTGAATGGTGCTAAAACCGGGCAAATTAACGAGCGTTTTCTATAAAAAAAATGAAAAACGCTCCAACATGTATTACTATGTGGGGGCCAGGTTTTAAAAGTTAATTAGCTCCCTCACACACCACACACACACACACACACACACCACACACACACCACACACACACACACACACACACACACACACAACAAACACACACACACACACACACACAACACACACACACACACAACACACACACACAACACACACACACACACACACACACTAGACTAGCTAATTAAGAAAAGAAGTCAAAAAGTAAAAGTAGAAAAAGAAGGAAAGTACATAAAGTAAAAGAAATACTCTCTCACCTCTCATTTCCCTCTTCTCTCTCTTCTTTCCTTCTTTCCCCACCATGAGCACCCTCCTCCCTCTGGTTGCTGGCGATTTTGAAGCTCCCAAAGAAGCTCCAATGGCTTCCTCTCTTATTCTCCATGCTCTAGCTTCATTAAAGCTTCAATCACAAAAATAAGTACATATTCTTCATCTCCTCATCATTCTCTATCATTCTCTCTTTTCAAAATCCAAAAATGAAGAACTTCATCTCCATGGGTTTTGCCCATTTGAAGAGAAAATGGTACCAAATTGAAGCTTGGAGTCTCCTCTCTCCATTAAGGAAAAAATTTCCATGAAAAACTCAGGTTTCCTCCATTTCTTAGTGTGGCCAATTTTAGCCTCTAATGGAGCTCTATTTTTCTCTCTCTTTTGAGCATTATTCCAACCTTCCAATGGTGGTGGGATCACCTTCTTGAATCAAGGGCTAAAACCCCTCTTAAAAGTTCCAAAAAACGTAAACCCTAACTTGTGTGTTCTAAGCCTTTCTTTGAATTAGTAAATTCTAAGGGTTAGAGTTTTCATTGCATTCTTTTTGGTGTAATGTGGGTGTTGGGATGGAGTTTGGCAACTCCATTTCCCAACTTGACCATAAAATAAAGAGGAGAAGGAAGAGAGCAAAAAAAGAACTAAAGAGGATTTAAGGTAAGAAATCCTTCTTAATGCTAATTTTAATGCATTAGAATGATGGGAATGGGTAAACTAATGAATGAACCCAAAATATTGTACTAGGAAAGTAGTTGGTGGAAGTTTGAGAGTATTTGTGAATTGATGTTTGGATTGAAGGCCTTAGAGCTAAGTAATTTGAGTTTATGTATTGGTATTGTTGTTTGAGGAAGTATTGATAAATTATTATTGCTTTGAGTGATGGTAGGACCCTTGTATGGGTGAGGCTAGTTTAGGAATGATTTTGGTGAGAAGGAATGGATTTGGATATGCTAGGTTTGTAGGCAAACTATGGCAAACTTTTAGTAGGAAATAAGCATTTTAGGATGACTTAGTGAATGGGAGAACCAAGGTGTGTATTGGGTTGAATAGAGATGTTTAGTAACCATGGAATGGTAATTGGAGGATGAGGATAAAGTGTGTAAAAATCTATAGTAAGGAGTGTTGTAATGCCTTGGAAACATTAGGAATGAGATAGTGTGCAAGATTTAGGAAAATGAGAGTTGGACTTGGGTATAGATAGTGCAAGTATCTAGGAATGAATTGGAATGGTAAAATGAAGTTAGGACCAAGTGCAAAGTCCAAAGAGAAGTGTAAAAATGCACAAGTGTGCAAATTGTAAAAATGAGAATGGAAATTTGTAGAAATTGAGCAAGAAGTTGAGTAAGGATTTGACCAAGTATTTAAGGAGTTTTAACGAGTGTTTAAGCGTGTTTTAAACATGTATAAAACATGTGGAAATATTATGGAATGATTGGAGGTGGATTAAGGGTTGATTTGGGGTTGAAAAATCAACTAGGTAGCAGTTTTTAGCAAGGTCCGGGACCTAGGATATGTACCAAGTCCCGACCGCATCAAAAATCATGTCGAGAGTGAAGTCTGCAGGTGGTCCGGGACCTAGGTCCAGGACCAAGTCCCGGACCAATAGATAAAACAGGCTGAGAGTATTGTAGAGTGATGGTCTGGGACCTTGGGTCGGGACCAAGTCCCGGACCACCCCTAAAATGTTGCTGAAGGTAGTTTTTAGGGTTTAAATCATGGGGGATTGATTGGTAATGGTTTTATAAGTTGTTAAGGCCTTCTTTGGTGGTACGTAAAGGTACTAAGAAGTGTAAAAAGTGTAGGAAATAAGTGAGAAGTAAGGACATAGTTTGACATAAGTAAAACTAAGAATAACGGGACAACGGGGTAAGCATGGGAGTAGTAATTATGTACGTACCATATGAACGTAGTGTTAATAACAATGTTTGAAACATTATTAGTGGAACAAGTGCGATCCAAGGAACAAGGGAACACACGGTAAAGCTAACCCCGGTGAAAGGTATAATTTTCTCATGCCCTGTATCCTAACTTGGTTACTCTGATTTGTGTGCTTATGTGATCACCTAAATAAGATAAACACACGAATCAGACTCTTAATGCACTTACTTGTGCTTGTATTATATTTTTCTTGTTATATTGTCTTGAACATTTAGTTTGTATAATTCATGAAATGAATGGATGAGGATGAAGTGTATGTGTAATTGGATGTGTATGTGTGTAGTTTATTAACCTTTGGTATAGAGGTAATGACTTCTACTAATTCCTAATGAGAAGGGAAGAAATGGTATCAAGCCAGAACAACACACGTAGAACTTCCGGCCGCTCTAGCCGGATGAGAATAGAGATACATAGAGCATCCGGCCGTTCTAGCCGGATGGAAGTAGAAACACATAGGGCATCCGGCCGTACCCAGCCGGATGAAAATAGGACTTAGGCAAGACAAAATATGGCACAACCGACCGTCTGTGGTCGGCCAAAGATACTAGGAGAGGGTGGAACTGTACTTATACATGTAAAGTACAGGCTGGCACCATGAAACCAGACCCAAAATACTATAAATAGGGATGTACCCCCACGAAATAAGATACACAACATTTGACAATCGAACTTACACTAGATTCCAACTAAAGGCTTTCTCTCTCTCTCTCTCTCTCTCTACTCTCACGAGCTTCTGTAATCAAGACCAGGTAATGTAGGATAGTAAATCAGATCGGATTTTATTAGGATGCAGTAGACTGTTTCACCTAACCATCTAACTCCTAACTTGAGTATTGAGTAAAATGGAATGAGTAGAAGTTCGATATAGTTGATATAGTTTCGGCCACGCGTGAGGATAAGGAGACACAAGAGGTTGGATCCGATTCCTGGCCTGAATCCTTTCTATGGACCAAACCCCTTAAATGGTTAGCATCCTAGATTGGTGAGCCACCCTAAAGCCCGGTGGTGGGACGGTGTAGTCCCTGCCTGGAGGTCACACCGACTTGACTTGAGTAAGTAAGTAAGTAAATAAGTAATGATTTGTATGAGTAATGGTCTTGGCTAGTGTAAGCCATTGACCTTGAGTAAAAGAGTAATGTACACCCGATTAACCCTTGTGGGTAAAGAATCTAACAAGTATTGTGTAAGTATTGGAGAAGCGTATCTCCGTATTCCAGTAAGTATTGATTGGTTGACTTGTAATGTCTTCCTTGTGTGCATTGAATGTATGTATGCTTGGTGAAATGAATGTATGTATTGTATTGTATAAGAGCATGTATGTATGTATGTATGAATAAAACGAACCACATGTATTTGACCAAGTAGTCAGCGTACCCTTCGCTAGTACGCGGGGTATGTGAATTTCATATGCAGCGTTTTGCTGAGCCCCTTGGGGTACTAATTTTTTTACAGGTACCCGAAGCTGTTATGGTCGTTGTAAGGGACCGGCTGCTACGCTAAGATAGCTAGGGATAAATTGTGGATAGTAGAGAATTGTGTAAGGCTTGTAGCCCTTTGAAGTGCTGGTGTACCAAGGGGTACACCATTATGTATTCGGGAAGTATATGGATTTGTGAGGAATCGGTAGGATGTTAGACTCTTAGTGAGTATGTATGGACATGTGACAATGTACCGGTAATCACACAATTAACTCCTAACCCGTCTCCATTACCAATGCACAAGCAGCGGAAATTCCAATACAACCGGGGGTGAAACAATGCTGTTAGTCACCCACGTGACTAACAATGCCAATCCAAACTCAAATACAACGACAATTACAATATTGGTTTGATGGGTCTTATATACCGAGTACTACAAACCAAACTATACAATCCATTACTTGATCAATTCTCAAAGCAAATACAACTTCAATTCCTTAATATACAAATACAATATCCATTCAATACTATACCGAGTATCTATAACTCCCAAGTCTATCCATGACCTTTCGGTCTTACAAATCCATAATACACAAATACAATTTCTTAAACAACTACCCATATCAATAACAACCTCGTCCTACTCTTGAACGGTCAACGGCTTCGTTGTACCTGGAAATAAAAATGATGCCCCTAGGGGCTCAGCAAAATTGCTGCATATGAAATTCGCATACCCCGCGTACTAGCGAGGGTACGCCGACTATTTGGCCGAGAGCATGCGATTCATTTTATTTCAATCAACATGCATACAACATACATTTTATATGTACATTCACACAATCAAGGTTCGACACCGAACACAACACTAACACACACATCAAGGGGTTAGTTCGATATATTCGTTACTTAGGCTTGAGGGTTTCAACCTCACTATGCCTTACTCAATTGTTCATTGTCTTACCCACTCTCTTGGGTAATCTTACTCACATTCTCAACAAGTTCTACAATACTCCACCACATTCTCCACTCAAACTCAAATTCTCAAGTCTCTCAAGTCACAACTCAATTCTCAATACTCACGTACTCAGTTCAATGCTCCAATACTCAAGTTCCCAATTCAATAATCAATACTCAAAGGCATCTTTTAAGTCTTAGCCATGACCTCCGGGCAGGGTCATACACAAGACCTACCACCGGGCATACAAATACAAAAAGAGCTATGCATTTAGCTCCTCAAGTTCACAAATGTCCAGTTCTCTACCGGACTACTCAATTCCCAAAACTCTCTCTCGGAGTCATTTCACAATCTCATGGATTAGCCTAGAGGTATCTCTCCCGATAACATCTATTGGCTTAGGGAATTCTCAATGTCTAGTATTCTAAGGTTTAGGGTTGTACCCAACTTATCGAATACTCTCATGTTGGGACATTGCTCATTTTAGTCGGTTCCTCTCATTGGGGTTCGACTATTTTTCTAATGGGTTTGGTGGTCCCTTATCTTACTTTATTTCTCTAAAGGTTCAAGTTTGAACACTCATCAATCCTCTAGTTAGAGGTTACTTAAATAATTCCACCATTAGTTGTTTGGATTAAGTCAAATCGGTTCTCTATCCGTTATCGGGAGTTTACTAATTCCCGTACAAATCTCTCACGGTCTAGTGAGTTCATAGTTTGTGTTATCATTTCTTGGTTCGATAGTTTTAGTGGGTTTCCACTTTTTCGTTAATTCACAACTTGACTCTTCCTACGAGTCACTACCCAAACAAGACTCAACGATGAGTCACACTACAATACACAATCACATGCAAGCAACTCATTCACAATTCACCCATTTCATGAATTATACAAACTTTAGTTCAAATACAAACCAACAAACAACAGTACAATACAAGAACTAATAAGTGCAAACAATCCAATTCATGCATTTATCTTGTTATGTGATCACAATCAAACAAGCACACAAATCGGGTAACCAAGTTAGGATACAGAGAATGAGAAAATCATACCTTTCACTAGGGATAACTTTACCGGGTGTTCACACGTTCCTCGGTTCACCCTTGTTCCTCGAGTCTTACTCTCGAACCACTGACTACATGCCAAATGGTTCTATTAATATTAAGGTGTTACGGTACGTACATAAATGCTACTCCCGTACTTACCCCGTTATCCCGTTATCTCGGTTTACTTAAGTGTTCTTAAACTCACAACTTTCTCCATCACTTCCAACACTTGTTTACACTTCTTAGACCTGTAAAGGTCACCAAAAAACTCCTAAACTACTCCTAAAACCAATACCAATCAATCCCCCACCTTTTAGCCCCTTAAAAACACATACGGGTGCATTTCAGGCATGGTCCGGGACATGGTCCGGGTCCCTAGTCCCAGACCAATGCATTAACGTACTCTCGGCTCATTTTGTTACCTGGTCCGAGACTTGGTCCTGGACTAAAGTGCCAGAGCACCCCCTGTTTTCACTTTCGGCCTTTTTTTTATGCAGTCCGGGACTTGGTTCCTAACCTAAGTCCCGGACCCTGCTAAAAACTACTATTAAGGTACATTTTAAGCCCCAAATCTACCCTTAATCCACACTCAAACTTTCTCTAATATTTCCACAAGTTTCCTACATAATTAAACACCTCAAAACACTCCTTAAACCACCTCAAATCTGTGGTTAGATCCTCACTCCAATTCTTGTTCAAATTCAACAAACTTTCATCCTCACATTTGTGTTTTGCACACTTATGCATTTCTAAACTCCTTTTGGTAGTTTACACTCTTGTACCAACCTTACCAAATCACTTAATGACCATTCCCAATCATTCCTATACATTTGCACACTAGCTTTTCTTGTTTCTCCAATGCCTTTCAACACCCATTTGCTACATATTTTTACCCCTTTCAAATCCATCCTCCATTCACCATTCCAAGGTCACTAAACATCTCTACTCAACCCAACTAAACACCTAAGCTTCTCCCATTTCCAAAGTCACCTAAAACACTTATTTTCTACCGAAATTTGCCATAACTTCCCCATAAATCTAACATGTCCCAAACCATCAAATCTCATCAATTTTCATTCCTAATCTAGCCACACCTATAAGGGTCCTACCAGCACACACATTTCCTCAAAATCTCATCAACAACAATATAAGCACTAAACATAAAGTGCATGGCTCTAAGGCCCTTAATTCAAACCAACAATTCACAAGCTCTCTCAAAATCAACTAACACATTATTTTTTTCATATTTTGGGTTCATTATTCAATTTAACCCATCCCAAATTCTTAAACAAATCAAAATAACCTTAGGGTAACTTAATTACCTTATTCCTCCATTTTTTTTGTTTCCAAGCTTCTCATCACCTCTTCTTGGTCCAAATCGGTCAAGTTGACCAACCATTTGCCAACCTCACATTTAACACCCAATGGGGAATTAGGCACTAATTAATATACCCATGCATATTATTTAAGTTAGGAAGCAAGAGGAAGTGCTTAGAGCACAAAAATGAGAATTTACCTTAAACCCTAAGGTGGGTTTTTGGTCATGAATCAAAGAGGGCTCCCAATCACCATTGATGACTTGAAAAGAAGCTCAAACAAGGAAAGGAACAAGGCATAAGAGAGGGCAAAAATCAGCCATACAAGGAATGGGAATAAAAGTGAGTTTTTCCTTGAAATTTTTACCTCAGGAGAAAGAGGAGACTCCAAGCTACACATTGATGTCATTTTCTCTTCAAATGGGGAAAACCCATGGAGATGAACTTCATTATTTTTGGATTTTGAAAAGAGGGAAGTGTAGATGAAATACCCCAAACTTATTAGGGTGATTAAACTACTCTAATACGATACTGAGGGCCTATTAGTGCCTAATAATTTTTGGTAAAAAGAATAAATCCAAAAGAAACAAGAAAAACACTTAAAAAGTGAAAAACACTAAATTGAGCATTAAGTGACCCTAGGAAGGATACAACCTTGAAAAGGGTATTGGATGGATTGTAAAGGCTTAATAAGGCCTAAATAATTTATGGGAACAATTCCCGAAGAAAAAGGATCCAAATAATGTGTTAAAACGCTAATAAAGCTTTAGCACACGTTTTTTGAGAAAACTCGAAAACGTGACTTTAAGTGGTCAAATGAACCCGTAAAAATTATAGTTCATTAAATAACTATAAATAAACATTAATGGAAGCTTAAGAGCCAATAAAATTAAAGAAACGAGAAAATTCTGGAAAACGGGCCCAGTTAATGAATAGTGCTAAAACCGGGTAAATTAACGAGTGTTTTCTGTAAAAGACGAAAAACGCTCCAGCTTGTATATATATGTGTGCCGGTTTTTAATATGTGAGTCAGCCCACTCACACACACACTAAGCTAGAAAGAAAGAAAGAAAGAGAAAAGAAAGAAGGAAAAAGGTAAAAAGCACTTTACCTTCTCTCCCTCCTCTCACTTCTCCTTTTCCCTTTTCTCTTTCTTCTTCTTTCCTCCTCCCAGCGATTTTGCTCCCCTCTCTCTGGTCGGGGACGCTTTTTTGAGCTCTCCACCCACATTCATGGCTTCTCCACCTTCTCTCTCATGCTCTAGCTTCATTAAAGCTCTAATCACAAAAATAAATACATATTCTTCTTCTCCTCCTCAAGCTCTACACTTCCCTCTTTTTTGAATTTCAAATGGAGTAAGTTGACCTCCATGGGTTTTGCCCATTTGAAGAGAAAGTGGCATCAAATTGGAGCTTGGAGTCCCCTCTTTCTCCTAAGGTAATAATTTCCAAGAGAAACTCATTCTTTCTCCACTACCTAGGCTGGCCGATTTTATTCTCTATCTCTCTCTCTCATACCTTGTTTTTCCTCTTGTTTTTGAGCTTCATTTCAACCCTCCAATGGTGGAGGAACCATCTTCTTGATTCAAGGGTTAAAAACCCTCATAAAGCTCCGAAGGTAAAAACCTAGCCTTGTGGTCTAGCCCTTTAATTTGAATTAGAATTTTTCTAAGGGTTAAAAGTTTAATTATGTTCATTTTTGTGCCTCTTGAATGTTGGGAATGGAGTTTGGTAACTTCATTTCCCTTTTGACCGAAATTTAGGAAGAGGAGAGGAGAAGATTTGAAATGGGAACTCAAGAGAATTTAAGGTAAGAAAACTACCTTAACTACTACCATATTGTTTTAGTATTTTTGGGAATAGGAAAACCTAAAGAATGAACAAAAATTTGATGGAAATGTGCTTCGTTTGGTTAGATGAGGAACTTGGGATTTGTTGTTTGAATTGAGGGCTTTGAAGCCAAGAGATTTTAGTTGTGGTTATATTATGGTTTATTGAGATTTTGGGAGCTACAATGTTATTTGATGATTTGGATGAAATTCATTGTGTGCTGGTAGGACCCTTGTAAGGGCGTGGCTAGTTTAGGAATGATTTAAGTGAAAATTGGTGAGAATTTATGGATTGGGATATGTAAGGTTTATGGGGAGGTTATGGCAAAATTTTAGTAGGAAATGAGTGTTAGGTGGCTTGGTAAGTGGGGGAAACTTAAGTGTTCATTTGGGTATAGTTGAGTGGGTTAATAGCCTTGGAATGGTAGATGGGGATTGGATTAGAAGAGAGATAAAAATCTGTAGCAAAGTGACATGTGAAGATCTTAGAGTTTCAAGAAAAAGAGTTGGTGTTTATAATGTTGAAGATGATAGTGGACTTGGGTTTAGATAATGCAAATGTCTAGGAAGGTGTGCTGATGGCCATGAGGTGATTTGCTAAGTTTGGTAGAGGTAGACACTAGCAAGAAGAAGCTAGAAAATGCACACGTGTGCAAAATGTGGAAGTGGGAATGAAATTTTGTAGAAAATTGAGCAAGAAGTGGAGTAAGGATTTAACCAATGATTTGGAGAGGTTTAGTGCATTTTTTAAGGTGTTTAAACATGTACGAAACATGTGGAAAGATTGTGGAATGAGTGGCAAAAGATTGGGATGAATTTGGAGTTCAAAATGTGTAGAAAAACACTTTTAAAAATGGGGTCTGTGGTGGACTACCCCTAGGGACCGCCCCTGTGGGGAGGTCCAGTCGAATTCTGCAGGACGGATGGAGCTTCTGTTGTGGACGGCCCCTGGGACCTCCCAGAGGGGCGGTCCAGAGCAGAAAGAAAAAAAATTGTTTTAAGGCTTCTAATGATGGGGGATTGAATGGTATTGGTTTTAGATGATGTTTAGGAGATGTTTAGTGACTTTTAAAGGTCTAAGAAGTGTAAACAAGTTGGAGAAGTGATTGAGAAAGTTGTGAGTTTAAGAGCATATAATCAAACTAAGGAATAATGGGATAACGGGGTTAATCACGGGAGTAGTAGTCTTACATACCGTAGTACCGTAAATTAATGGAGATGTTTGTAATATTATCAGTGGACCAAGAGTAAACCGAGGAACAAGAGGTGACCCGGTAAAACTAAACCATGGTGTAAGGTATGATTTCCTCATGCTCTGTATCCTAACTTGGTTACCCGATTTTTGTGCTTGTTTGATTGTGTGATCACCTAACAAGATAAATGCACGAATCAGATTGGTTGTACCCTCTTGGGCTTGTAATGTATTGTTTGTGGATGAATGGTATTTTGAGATTAAAGTTTGTATAATTCATGAAATGGGTGTTTGTAAATGAATTGCTTGATTGTGATTGTATGGTAGTGCGACTCATAGTGAGTCTTGTTTGAGTAGAGACTCGTAGAAAGAGTCAAGTTGTGAACTAATAAAAATGTGGAAACACACTACAACTATCAAACCAATACACGATAACAAAACCAATGAACTCACTAGAACGTGAGAAAGTATACGGGAGTAGTAAACTCCCGATAACGATTAGAGAACCAAATCGATTTAAACCACACAGTAGATAATAGTGGAAGTATATGAGTAACCTCTAACTAGAGGAATGATAATTGTTCAAATCATGAACCTTGAGTGAGTAAAGCATGGTAAGGGGTCACCAAACCCCTTAGAAACATAGTCAAACCCCAATGAGAGGAACCGACTAAATGAACAACGTCCCGAACTTGAGAGTATTCAATAAGTCGGGTAAGACCCTAAATCTTAGAATACTAAACATTGAGAATTCCCTAAGCCAATAGATGTTATCGAGAGAGATACCTCTAGGATGATCCTTGAGATTATGAAATGACTTTGAGAGTGGAGTTTTAGGAATTTGAGTAGTCCGGTAGAGAACTGGACATTTGTGAACTTGAGGAGCTAAATGCATAGCTCCTTTGTATTTGTAAGCCTGGTGGTGGGTCTTGTGTATGACCCTGCCCGGAGGTCATGGCTAAGACTTAAAAGATGCCTTTGAGTATTGAGAATTGAATTGAGAACTTGAGTATTTTAGTATTGATTTGAGTATGTGAGTGTTGAGTATTGAGTAGTGACTTGAGGGACTTAAGAATTTGAGTTGAGTGGAGAATTGAGTTGAGTATTGTAGACCTTGTTGAGATTATGAGTAAGAGTACCCAAGAGAGTGGGTAAGACATTGAGCAATTGAGTAAGGCATAGTGAGGTAGAAACCCTCAAGCCTAAGTAAAGATCAAATTAAACTAACCCCTTGATGTGTGTGTTACTGTATGTGTTCTTCAATGAACCTTTATGTGTTGACATACATATATGTATTGTTGTCTTTCATGCTGTTTGAACTAAAATGAACCGCATGCTCGCAACCAAATAGTCGGCGTACCCTCGCTAGTACGCGGGGTATGCGGATTTCATATGCAGCAATTTTGCTGAGCCCCTAGAGGCATCGTTTTTATTTTACAGGAACATTGAAGCTGATCAACCGTTCGAGAGTAGGACGGGGCTGTAGTAAATATGGGTAGCTGCTTGAGAATTGTATTTGTTGTGTTATGGGATTGTAAGACCGAACGGTCATCCATAGACTTGAGAATTGTAGAACTCGGTATAGCATTGAACGAATATTGTATTGTAAATTTATGGATTGAAGTTGTAATTGAATTGAGATTTGACTAAGGAAAGGAATGTGTAGTTGGTTGTAGTGCTCGGTATGTGAGACCCATCAGACCGGTATTGTATGTGTATTGTTTGTCGGATTCGATTTGGCCTTGCTAGGCACATGGGTGACTAGCGGCATTGTGTCACCTCCGGTTGTAGTTTGGAATTTCGCTGCATTATGGTTGGTAATTGAGACGGGTTAGGAGATAACGGTGTGATTACCGGTTGGGGTGTTACAAAAAGTGGTATCAGAGCGAAGTATCGCTCTGATGGCCTACATACCGAGTTAGGAATTAGAGACTTAGGGCTAAGGGTTGAGTGTTAGCGTGTGAGGTACGCTAGTTAGGAACTTCCAGTGTAATCTGGATACCTACATAACCAATCCCGCCCTCTGCAACCCCCAATATAAAGTTGGGAGAAGAACGCCAGGGAGATGGAAAGACCTCTCTTACTCGGGAAAGCCCGATCTGGCAGTTGTGAAATAATTTGTAATAGAAAGAACCAGTCATACGGTAGATTCCAAGAACAGGAATCCCGAAGACGGTTCCCGTTTGAACGACCATGACCGTACTTAACGGCAGATGGTTGAAGATCCAAACCAGAGGATAACTAAATTTGCGGCACCATGGGGCGACGTGCTTCGCAGCGAGAACCATGCATACCCGACAAGAAGGGAAGCATAACTACACAATGGAGCGAAAAGGGCGGAGTAACAAAACCCGAGACCAGAGAGTCTGCGGACTGCAATGCGTGATAATACCAACAACGGTACAGAAACTGACTAAGGAATTAGTCGAGGTCGGATAAACTCCAAACCTATAACGGCAAAGGCAGAAATACTTAAATAAAACATACACCAACAGGACTAACGTAGCTCCTAAGGATTGGTCAAACCTCGGTGACCACCGTAAAGGCATGGGAACGAGCAACGAAGCAAGGTACTGAGAGAACCACAAGTATCGGGAAAGCACCCGAATTAGCGACAACCATGTCAAGAACACTGATAAGTACTTAGGAGATCGATCACTCAGATCAAAAATGGATGAAAGATCCAATAAAACCACCAAGTGTTGATGAAAACAATACCGTAATCGGTATTTGCTAACCTGAAAACCAACGTACCCGCGCACTTGCCAAGGCAAGTGCAGCAACAAAAAGGTAAATTAGGAGACTCTTAACAACCAACAAATACTTACTAAAGCACCACCATGAAGATTGAAGCAAACATAGGATCACTAATCCTAAGAACTTGAAGAAGGAAACCTTGGAAAGGCCTAACGGCCCGACCATCATATTAAGAACGTACCAGTCAGCAAGAAGCTGAACTTGGTCAAAACCTTGGACTTGGCAATGTCAGGAAGATTTTCTCTTGAACTCAAATTTTTATTTCAAACCTAAACCTTTTCTTTCAAACACAAACCTTTCTTTTTAAACCTCAGCTTTTAAAACCAAACTACAAGAGTTACGGTGAGTATCATAGAATGATACAAGAGGAGCCAACAATAGAATACTTCACCTAGGCGTGTGACGAGCACTACGAATGTACCCAAATACGGGATGTGGGACGACCACACTTCGAAGGAGCTTGTGGGCCTGACAGACCATTGTGAGTTAGTCAGGTAAGTGGTAACGTACCAATAAGGTACCCCATGTATGTATACATGTAGTGTACGAAACACGGGAGTAGTCAACTCCGTTCTACGGACCATAAGTGAATTCAAACCCGAACAGTTGGATACCTCGAACAAGCGAAGGAACTCAGATTAGCTTACAAGCTAAAGGAGTCAAGAACTTACTCCAGGAGGATAATTAAGAGTTAAAAGTGCGAGAAGCACTAGTAATTGATAAAGACATTGGATATTTCTCAAAAATCTTGAAATAAATGTATGGAATAGCTGGAATGAATGACCGCGGTCTAAAACCGGTAAAGCAAACGCCTAACATGAACACACAATGTTCAAGGAACAAAGTGAAGTACCCAGAGTGATCATCTAAGGTACCGGAGGATACCGTTCACCACCGAAGGAAATACTAAACATGACAATCTGAAATCCAGAACCGCAATGCGGAGAAGACAAAACGTACTCAAATGTTAGCCGGATGTAACGGCATAATCAATAACACCAAGGAGCAATCCATAAAGGGTGTGACAGTCAACATAGTTGAACGAAGTGTCGTAATAAGAGCACCGGAGCTATAACGAACACTCGGTTAGAACACCTAAGGGATCCCACTCACCAGGGGATACCCTAAACTTATAAATGATACCAATCAATGCCAGGACACTTGAAGGGCATCCAACGGACGGAAACGTGATGCACTAATCCTATCAAGGAGCCAGATAATACCTCCAAGCCATTTTATGGCGTACGGAGAAGCAATGCTTGTGATCAGCCTAAAATGAGCAAAGCTCTAGGCAACATGGCCAGTGAGCCAGGAACCCATTACAATACAAATTCAACGGTTGCAAAACCATTGTGAATCATAGGAAGAGTTGCCAAGAACGGCACCAGTAAGATTGTTTAATAACCAACGAGTAGGGATACCCCTCGTTATTGTGAGACCGCTAGAGCGGTGAACACATACATTCCAAGAAGGGACTACCATCAATGAATATCTGATAATACATCTCTTTCAGAACTACTAATGTAGTGGAGCTTGAGCATCAAGTCATTGCTCAGCAAAATTGTAACAAATGAAGCCAAAGAGTGCTTTGATAGCAATTGGCAGAAATCGAGGAGTAATCGGTTAAGAAGAAATACGTGAAGTACGAACCTGAAGTGTGAAACCAGTAACGCTAAGGAGCTTAGAGATATATAAGAATGTCATATGCCATAATCAGCCATGTAAATGGTGAACCATTGTCTAATGGTAGACATACATGAGTGGAAGCTAATGATATAGCGGATGCCATGGAAACCAAGTTCGTAAGCAAACACAAATATGATGCGCAGCAAGCGACAAATACATGTGAATAAATCACACAATAATATGGAGTTGATGAATAAAGATGGTATACAAACCTGGCAGCAAGGAAACAATGTGCATTCCTATTGCAATCGCATAAGTGATTTACCGCCAAGCGTTTACGCCTCTACACTCTGTAGGACTGAGTGTTTTGGTATTGCGCTTGTGCAGTAATGATCGAGTGGGATAGCTAGGAATATGGGAAAATGTCAATTGTAGTAAAAGTAGAAGGAAACTTATGAAAGTCATGAGGACCGATGCAGATAAAATGTAAGGTCATACAAGTAAAGAACACTTGTACAGAACCAAATGAACTGGCGTAGTTCAAAAGCCAATGGTGACAAAGGAAGCACTACAACTAAGTAGTGGCTCACCCTCAATCGACAATAAGTCGGAAGAATCAAGTGAATAACCACGAAAGTACACAACAGTATGTTTATAGATTCCTAAAGAGCTGGATAGAAAATCCGAAGCTCATTGAATTCGCGTACGGTAAAAGAATACCACGCTTTTAATACCCCGGACCTAATAATGGTGATTTAATTACTCTAATAAAATTATTAATGGCCTAATGGTGCCTAAAGAGTATTGGTAAAAAGAATAAAACCAAAAGCAAGAGAAAACGCTTGAAAAGCGAAAAACGCTAAAATGCGCATTAAATGAAAATAAGAGATATATGATCTCGTAAGGGTCCGAGATGGATTCCTAAGGCTTAGTTAGGCCTAATTAGTATACGGGAATGATTCCCGAAGAAAACGGATCCAAATAATGGATTAAAACGCTAATTAAGCATAAAAGCATTTTTCGAGAAAACCCGAAAACGTGACTTTAAGCGGTCAAACGGACCCGTAGAAATTATAGTTGATTAAATAACTATAAATAAGTGTTAATGGAAGCTTAATAACCATTAAAATTAATTAAACGGCAAAATTCCGGAAAACGGACCCGGTAAATGAATAGTGTCGAAACCGGGAGACGAAAACGCGTTTAATTCGAAAAGACGAAAAAAACGACCCGGGCTATTAATTAATGTGGGCCGGTTTTAATTAATATGTATACACTCATTAATAGCTTGTTAGCTAATTAGTAATGAGATGACAAAGAAATAAGTAAGTAAAGTAAATAGTGAATAGTAAAAGCAACTTAAATACACTCTCTCACCTCCTTCTTTCTTATTCTCACGTTTGCCCAGCCCCTGCACCACCACCTCCATCTTCAATCTCCTCTAACTTGCTCATTTCTCCACTGAATCGCACAAAAATAGTACCGTTAGATTCATATCGGCGAGGGCTACGTTTTCCACCCCTCAAAATCTTGATTCCTCCATCTTCACTTCCATGGGTGTTGGAGCTTTTGGAGCTTCAAGAGCTGATTCTAACTCTCCTCCACCTCCTTAATGTCTTGAGGTAATAATTAGTAAGAGCTTTGGCCATTTCAAGCTTGTTCTTGCAATTTGGGAAAATTTTCCTCACGTTGAAAATTTCTCCCGTTTCAGCCGTGAGCACCTTGACCTTGTGGAGTGTTGGAAATGCTCCATTTAATTGCCAAGCTCTCCTTTTGAATACTCTAAGGTAATATCTAAGCTAGAACCTAAAAACTAGCTCTTGAAATACTAGTTTTGTGAGGAGAAATTAAATTAATAAGCTTGATATATGTGTGTGGGGATATGATTGTAGTTGGCAATCTATGCTCCTTGTTTTTTGTGAAAACAAGAAGAGAAAGATGGAGAAAAGGAAGAGGAAGAAGAGAAAGAAAAACAGAAAAACAAACAAGGTAAAAGCTCACCTTGTGTTGGTTTTATTTGCCTTGGGAAAACTTATGTTAGTGTTGTATAAACAACCTTGAACTTGAGTAGTAATGATACTACAATATTGTTAGTTGAATGAGAATGTTTAATGTGGTTTTAAGTGTGCAAACAAGCCTAGGAAACTAAGCTAGGCATATGTGTGAACCATGGGAATTTGGTGTGTTTATTAATGCCTAAACCAAACAGGTGTGAGAAGTGTTGTGAGCTGTTTTAGTGTGGTGAAAATGCTAAAGAAGTAGACAAGTGCTGTCAAAATTTCCTTGGAGATTATGAACTTGGGTGTTTTATTATAAGGATGAAACTAGGTGTTTAATAGGTGCTAAGTGAGTGGTTAATGATTTGGGAAACCAAACTGAGGAGAGGTGTGTATGAGGAGTAGAAATAATGTCAATTGAAGTGCTGGAAATGGCATTATTGAATGGTAAAAGAGGGTACCAAAATCTGTTACAAGAAGTTAGAAGAACAAGAAAACTAGTTATGAAATATAAGTGATTTGGAGTGAATTAAGCATGGCTTAGTGAGTGGACTTGGTGACTAGTTTAAGGTGGTTTAGATGAGTAATTAAGTGCTAAAACATGTAGATTATAAGTGGGAAAGATTAGAAAGACAATGGTGAAAGAATGAGGTTGTAACAGATTTGGAAAATGCCAAATCTGTAAAATCTGTAGCAGGGTCCGGGACCTAGTCCATGGACAAAGTCCCGACCACCCCCTGTTTTCATACCGAGAGTTCAATGCCCACTTTGGTCCGGGACTTAAGGTGAGGACAAGGTCCCGGACCACCCCATTTAAATTGGCCGAGACTGAACATTCAAGCTGGTCCGGGACTTGGGATAGGGACAAGGTCCCGGACCATGTGTTAAAAACCACCCGAGAGTTAGCTAATGCATTGGTCCGGGACTTAGGGTATGGACCAAGTCCCGGACCACCCCCAGAATCATGCCGTGAGTGTTTTAAAGGTTGTAAATGATGGGGGTTTAAATGTTAATGATGTTATAAGATGTTAAGGCCTTGTTTGGTGACATGTAAAGGCCCTAGGAAGTGTGAGAAAATGTTAGAAGTGAGTGTGAAGTAAGAACTCAAATTAATAAAAGTAAAACCGAGATAACGGGATAACGGGGTAAGTACGGGAGTAACATTTAAATATGCTCCGTATGACCTTAGTATTAATAATAATGTTTGAAACGTTGTCAGAGAATCGTGTGTGACCCGAGCATGGTGAGATGACACGGTAAAAGTAAAAACCCCGGTGAAAGGTATGATTTTCTCATACTCCGCGTGCTAACCGAGTTACGTTGATTTGTGTGTTTGTGTGCTGGCTTAATCAAGATTAAAGCATGAAAATAATCCCTTGTTTGATTATGTATGTCATGTTGTATGTTGAATGAGCTAACATACTTGTATGCCGGTGTGGTCTAACATAGTGTAAAGACCGACACATAGTGAGTAACGTTTGGCTAGAGACCCGTAGATCGGGTCGATGCTTATGATAACGAAAATGTGCAAACACACAAACTATCCGTTAAAGTATAACGATAACGCAAACATATGAACTCCCTAGAATGTGAGGAGAAGTACGGGTTGAGTAAATACCCGATAATGGTTAGAAAACCACATTGAAACAATCCACGAAACAAATGAGAGTGGAAAGATAAGTGAACCTCCTTCAAGAGGATTTAAGATAGTTCGAAGATGTGAACTAGTGAAGAAGGTAAAAGAGACCTGAGGGATTAGTAACTCCCTTGAGACATGGTCGACCTCCTATATGAGGATTTTACGCGGTATATATAAATAACCGAAAGTATGAGTAAAGTAAAGGTACGGGTAACTCTTAAAACCTAAGATTAACCAAACTTAAGTAATGTTCCCAAGGTCATTAGAAACATCGAGTGTGATGCTTCTAGACTAATATACACAATATTATTATAACTCCGAGAGAGGAGTGTACGAGATTGTAAGTAGTCCGAGAGCAGTCGGCCTAAGTAAAAGAGCTTGGAACTAAGAGAGAGTTCCGTGAGCTAGTTGAACCTTCCCACCATGCTAGACCCAGAGTAGGGTCGAAACCGGGGAAGTAAGACTATGCTAGAGAGCCATGAGTTTTGGCCTAAGTATGTATTAAGAGTAACAAGCGTGACGTAGGAGACCTGTAGTGTCTCGAGAATCTACAAGAGCTTGAGTATAAATAACCCAAGAGTGTGGGTGAGATAATATAAATAACCCAAGAGTGTGGGTGAGATAATGAGTGTAAATAACCCAAGAGTATGGGTGAGATAATGAGTATAAATAACCCAAGAGTATGGGTGAGATAATGAGTATAAATAACCCAAGAGTGTGGGTGAGATAATGAGTGTAAATAACCCAAGAGTATGGGTGAGATAGTGAGAATAAGTAACCCGAGAGTGTGGGTGAGTATAGTACGAGTAGCCCAAGAGAATGGGTGTGTATATGAATAAGTAACCCGAGAGAGCGGGTGAGGTATTGAATAAGTAAACAAGGCATAGTGAGGAATAACCCTCAAGGCCTAAGAGTAACCAGTTACCACTAACAACCTTGTTATGTTAGTTAGGAATCGTGTTCCGTGATTGGGTGTAGATTCCTTGAGTAATACACATATATATTGTATTGCTATGATGCATGTTGTTTGACTAATGAACTCCATGTATATCCGACTAAGTGGTCGGCGTACCCCGGTTAGCGCTCGGGGTATGCGAATTTCATATGCAGCGTTAAGCTGAGCCCCTAGGGGCGATGTTTTTATTTTACAGGTACACCGAAGATGTTACCGTTCGAGAGTAGGACGGGGTCGGTGGGTTGCATGGGTAGTAGTTTTAATTACTTATGCATTTGAATGAGGTGTAAGTCCGAGTATGTTATCGGCATCCGTATATTGTAGACTCGGTATAGTAAAGAAGTGAAATGAGTATTGTATTTGTGTCGTGTATTCGGTTGTTCCAGTCCATCAGACCGTTACTGCATGAGAGTTAGGCCAGGTTAGCCACATGGGTGGCTAACGGCGTTGTTTCACCCCTCGTTGTGATTAGAGTTCCGCTGCGTGAGTAAGAGTATTAGAATCGGTTTAAGAGGTAATGACGAGATTAACGGTTGGGGTGTTACAAAAATGGTATCAGAGCGAAGTATCGCTCTGATGGCTGGAAATACCGAGCTTAGGAAATACCGAGTTAGGAATTAGAGACTTAGGGCTATGGGTTGAGTGGTAGCGTGAGAGATGCGCTAGTTAGGAACTTCCAGTATGATCTGGATACCTACAATACCAAACCCCCTCCACAACCCCCGTATTAAAAGTATGAGAGACGGGAAACCCGATCTGGCACTTATTTAATGTTTTAATATGAACCAGAACCTGTCATGCGGTAGGTCCCGAGAACCGGAAACCCCGGATATGGATTCCGCTGGAACGACAATAACCGCACACAATGGCGGGAGGTCGAGACATCCTAAATCCAAGGAGACCAGAATTTGTGGCAGCCTGGGGCGACATGCTTAGCAGTCGCAGAACCCAGCTGGTCGAGCAGCAGCAAGAAGGAAGTACTAACCGCGCAGCAAGCGAATTAATGAGAAGCAACCAAACCGAGACACATGTCTACGGACCGCCATAGTTAAATAATACTACCAACGGTATACCAACCAATTAAGAACCTAGCTGAGAGTAGGTACACCCACCCTGCCACACCCGAAGAGGTTGCAATACTTAACTGATATAGCTTAAACAGCTACGAGCATAACTACGGGATATACCCGAATAGGACTACAGAAGTAGTACCTAAATAAGTTAAACCTCGGTAACCACAGTAAAGAGGTGAGAACGAGCAACGAGGTAGATCATGGAACTAAATAATTAAGGAACTCCTAGAGTGGAGAAGCACCTAAATGACAGCCATGTCAAGATGAATATGAAGCAGCTCTAAGGAGTAGTTATCCAACTAAAGGATTAAGGAAGAGCCGACAAGGCTACCAAATACAATGTGAACGATACCGTGACCGGTACGAGTTAACCCAAAACCCGCCCGAACCGCGCACTTGCCTCGGCAAGTGCAGTAATAACGGGACCGTTAAGAAGAATCTTAACAAGTGACAAGTACTTAGCAAGCACCAAGATGGCGAACAAAGCCAATATAGCAACTTAAACCCAATGAATTGAGAAACGAAACCTTGGAAAGGCCTAAAGGCCTGACCACTGTATAAAGAACATACCAGTCTGCAAGAAGTCAGACTTAGTAAGAAGCAACCGACATTGAAATGCCGTGGAGATTTTATTTTTTATCTCAAATTTTCTTTCAAACAGAGAATTTTCCAAAATCTCCTAAATTTTTAAAAACCAAACCAGAGAATGACGGTAAGTTATCATAGGACGATATAAGAGGAGTTGGCAATAGAATACTTCACTTAGGCGTGTGACCGACACTACGGTATACTAAACGAGACATGGAACGACCGCACTCCGAAGGAGCTTGCGGGCCTGATAGACCAATTATGAGTTAGTCGGGTAAGTGGCAACGTATCAATAAGATACTCCATGTATGTATACAAGTAGAGTACGGAACACGGGAAGTAGCCCACTCGATACTACGGACGAAAGAGCCAATCCAAACCAAGACAGTTGGACATCTCGAATGATCGAAGAACACAAAGAAGTTTACGAAGCTAAGGAGTCTGGAAACCAGTAAGGTAACGGACCTAAGGATATAGCGTTAATAAGTGCGAGAAGCACAGAGTATTAAGCACAGACATGAGATATGACTCAGGAATCAAGGAGGAAATATATAATGACTGGAATGAATACCAGTGTAAGCAATATGGCGAAAGCCTAAAAAGAAGATATTAATGTTCGATAACGGGATAGAGTTCCCACAGTATACTTCACTGAAGAGAATGACAACCTGACCAAGAAGGTAAAGGAAAAGTACCAAGGATCTACCCAATAATGGGAGACATTACAACCTTAAACGGGATATTTCAAAATATACATAACCACAAGGCGGAGTAAGAATCTGAATATACCCATGAGTTCAAGCCAGATGTAATGGCACGACTCAAAAATACCCCAGAGCAATCCGTGAAGGGTACCGAAGTCAACAGTAGTTGAACGAGATATCGTGTTGAGAACACAAGTGTTTAAGCAAACACTCGGGTAGAACCCGAAGGGATCCCTCGTAACACGGGATACCCTAAATTGCCAGAGGGCATGAATTAATATTAAAATACGAAAGGGCCTTCCATGTCCGGAAGTGTGATGAGACAACCATATCAAAGAGCCCAGAAATACCTCCTAACCATTTAATGGCATACGGAGAAGAAGAAACCTATATAAATAGCCGCATGGAGCATGACTCGAGGCAAGGTGGCTTGTAAGCCGATAAAACCAACTACAATACGTAGATCCAAACGTTGTAAACATATGCATAAAGGCATAAGAGTTATTGTGGAGCACGAACCACTACCTTAGAGTGGGGACACCACTTGTTATTGTGGAGCCTACGGAGCGGTAATTGCGTGAATCCTCCAGAGAAAGGCTACCACCTAAGTATGTAATGTGAAACCGCTAGAAATAGGGTATAGAAAGGTGTTGATAGCAGTGGAAAGAAACCGAGAGAGTAATCGGATTAGTAGTAAACACTGTATGTGTGCAGTATGAATTACAGAGTAAACGATGTGCAGTAAGCGTGAAGAGTTTGGAGTAATATATTTTATTGAGCCAAGTGAATGGCAAGCCATAGTATAAATGGCGGGAGTACATGAGCGGAAGCTAAAGTAGTAGCGGATGCCATATAAGCGAATGTTGTAATGAGTAGAGCATGATACACAGTAACAAATAATGATACGGAGCTGATGAAAATGTGGTAAAGGAGACATGTTCATTCCTATCTCATGAGAGATTTACTGTCAAGGGTTTACGCTTCTGCACTCTGTATGACTGAGTGTTTTGGTATTGCACTTGTGCGGTAATGATCGAGTGGGAGAGCCAGGAATTGATAAATGTCAACGAAGCCTGTTGAGTGAGAATCTAGAGAAATAACCGTGCGGCCATTGGCCAAAGATGCACGAAGAATGTGGGCTGTAACCCACAGGTCCCAGGACCGGTATATAATAAACGCATAGTGTACAAATGAAGAATTCTTGTACAGAAACGAATAAATAAACACGATTCAAAAGCCGTTATTAAACGAGGAAGCACTACATGCTAAGTAGCAGCTTGACCTCAACTGACAATAAGTCGGAAAAAGTAGTGAATAACCACAAAAGTATACAGAGTATACAAAAATATAGATTTCCAGAGAATTGGAGAGAAAATCTATAACTCATCGAATTCGCATACGGTAAGAGATACCAAGCGACGATTGAAATACATTGAGAATACCAAAGGGCGAGTTAAGCTCTAGTTATCAGGTCATGCAGCAGAAGCTAGTGGGCCGTAATTCAAGGTTAAGTATACCTGGCAAACCTGATTGAAGCCTTATAGGCTAGAACCGAACCCGGTTATGAGTTAATTAACCACATTGAAGTTAAAACACTTCATAATACTTGAATTAGTAAACCAATGTTCAGTGATAACATATGGTTGGTTACGCGGGCGTAACCCCTTTTAAGGGGGGTAGGGCGAGAAACCGCTTAGAGTATGTCTTACGTACAGATGCGTAAACTACTATGTGCATAGCACAAAGAAAATTTTTGATGTTGGAACTATTGGAACTCATGTTACATAAACATGTGTACCCATTCATTGTGTAATTATGAGTATCGTGCATGAGTGATGCAAGTAACGAGTATGTAATATTTATGAAAAGAGGAGTAGAGAGACTCCTGGGGAATGAGAATCCCTTTAGTATTTGTCTATTGAGATTAGACATGAGATATGACGAGTATAAATCGGCATGAAACCGATGTGTAACCTAAGAGGGAGTGAGTTCCCTAGGTGATTTTATTTGAGAATGATTGATGGAGTGAGTTCCATCCTTTGGAGTTGTATGTTGTATGTTTTAAGTTGAGTAATAATTTGACTAATGAGGCCACAAGTATGGAATGCCTAGGCAAGGTAAGTGAAACAAATAGAGAATAATGGATGACTTAAGTCCCATGATAAAGATAAATTGAAACAGATTGTTTTATGAATATGACTAGAAAGAGTAAAAGATAGAAAATGAAAATGTTTGTCTATCTGATTGTTTGAAACTGACGTGGGAGGTGGAACTTGGTCTGCTAGCGATCAAGGGAAGCCGAACACAAATTGGGGTGGAAGGATAGTTCAACACTGATGCTGATCACATCAGGGCTGGATGATTCCTGAAGCTCCCTATAAGTGGTCACAAGTAATCACGCTAAGAAAAGATACACTACCATAAAGATTTGGAGTTGTGTGATGTTTTAAAAAATTTTCAAACAGATTTTGAAAAAGAATTTTCTTCAAGTATGAAGATAGAAATGAAAATTGGTTTTGAAACCGCTATCACCCGCCGATGGCTGTAGCCTTAAGTCTTGATGACCGGTAGAACGGTGGGCGTGTATTAGTTTTGAAACCATTGCACCGTACGTGCGGCGGTCCTAAGTGACCGGTTGGGGCGGTGACAGTGTGTGATTTTTCCAAAGGCAGCGGGACGGGGAGAGTACCCTGAGATGTTCCTGTGTTGAGTGAGTCAACCAGAGTGCCTGAGGATATGTATATGTGTAATGTTTTGATCAGAACCGAAGGGACCGCGGGCCAGAGAGAGTAAGTGCCCATTTGTCATGAAACGGCCGTGAACCAGAAAGAGTAAGTGTTCAACGTGACCGGTACCTGAGGGATCAGTAGTAGATTACTCGATATGGATTCGAGGACTGTAGTGCCTTCTTGTCTTCGGACCGATTCCATGGAGAGAGTAAAAGAGTATTTTTGATTGCTATACATGCTGTGATTTGTGTGTGGTATGTGTAGTATGTAATGTGACTGACTTGTGGAGTCTGTAAGGTTATACATGTATTATAACCTTGGCATAGCGTGCCCATGAGAGTAACCATTTAGATTCACCAACTTTGAGGACAAAGTTCCTAAGGGGGGTAGATTTTAATACCCCGGACCTAATAATGGTGATTTAATTACTCTAATAAAATTATTAAAGGCCTAATGGTGCCTAAAGAGTATTGGTAAAAAGAATAAAACCAAAAGCAAGAGAAAACGCTTGAAAAGCGAAAAACGCTAAAATGCGCATTAAATGAAAATAAGAGATATATGATCTTGTAAGGGTCCGAGATGGGTTCCTAAGGCTTAGTTAGGCCTAATTAGTATACGGGAATGATTCCCGAAGAAAACGGATCCAAATAATGGATTAAAACGCTAATTAAGCATAAAAGCACGTTTTTCGAGAAAACCCGAAAACGTGACTTTAAGCGGTCAAACGGACCCGTAGAAATTATAGTTGATTAAATAACTATAAATAAGTGTTAATGGAAGCTTAATAACCATTAAAATTAATTAAACGGAAAAATTCCGGAAAACGGACCCGGTAAATGAATAGTGTCGAAACCGGGAGACGAAACGCTCTTAATTCGAAAAGACAAAAAAAACGACCCGGACTATTAATTAATGTGGGCCGGTTTTAATTAATATGTATACACTCATTAATAGCTTGTTAGCTAATTAGTAATGAGATGACAAAGAAATAAGTAAGTAAAGTAAATAGTGAATAGTAAAAGCAACTTAAATACACTCTCTCACCTCCTTCTTTCTTATTCTCACGTTTGCCCAGCCCCTGTTATTATCTTCTTCATCCTCTCCTCTGTTAATGCGTGATTCCACACAGCACCACCACCTCCATCTTCAATCTCCTCTAACTTGCTCATTTCTCCACTGAATCGCACAAAAATAGTACCGTTAGATTCATATCGGCGAGGGCTACGTTTTCCACCCCTCAAAATCTTGATTCCTCCATCTTCACTTCCATGGGTGTTGGAGCTTTTGGAGCTTCAAGAGCTGATTCTAACTCTCCTCCACCTCCTTAATGTCTTGAGGTAATAATTAGTAAGAGCTTTGGCCATTTCAAGCTTGTTCTTGCAATTTGGGAAAATTTTCCTCACGTTGAAAATTTTCTCCCGTTTCAGCCGTGAGCACCTTGACCTTGTGGAGTGTTGGAAATGCTCCATTTAATTGCCAAGCTCTCCTTTTGAATACTCTAAGGTAATATCTAAGCTAGAACCTAAAAACTAGCTCTTGAAATACTAGTTTTGTGAGGAGAAATTAAATTAATAAGCTTGATATATGTGTGTGGGGATATGATTGTAGTTGGCAATCTATGCTCCTTGTTTTTGTGAAAACAAGAAGAGAAAGATGGAGAAAAGGAAGAGGAAGAAGAGAAGGAAAAAAAAACAGAAAAACAAACAAGGTAAAAGCTCACCTTGTGTTGGTTTTATTTGCCTTGGGAAAACTTATGTTAGTGTTGTATAAACAACCTTGAACTTGAGTAGTAATGATACTACAATATTGTTAGTTGAATGAGAATGTTTAATGTGGTTTTAAGTGTGCAAACAAGCCTAGGAAACTAAGCTAGGCATATGTGTGAACCATGGGAATTTGGTGTGTTTATTAATGCCTAAACCAAACAGGTGTGAGAAGTGTTGTGAGCTGTTTTAGTGTGGTGAAAATGCTAAAGAAGTAGACAAGTGCTGTCAAAATTTCCTTGGAGATTATGAACTTGGGTGTTTTATTATAAGGATGAAACTAGGTGTTTAAGAGGTGCTAAGTGAGTGGTTAATGATTTGGAAACCAAACTGAGGAGAAGTGTGTATGAGGAGTAGAAATAATGTCAATTGAAGTGCTGGAAATGGCATTATTGAATGGTAAAAGAGGGTACCAAAATCTGTTACAAGAAGTTAGAAGAACAAGAAAACTAGTTATGAAATATAAGTGATTTGGAGTGAATTAAGCATGGCTTAGTGAGTGGACTTGGTGACTAGTTTAAGGTGGTTTAGATGAGTAATTAAGTGCTAAAACATGTAGATTATAAGTGGGAAAGATTAGAAAGACAATGGTGAAAGAATGAGGTTGTAACAGATTTGGAAAATGCCAAATCTGTAAAATCTGTAGCAGGGTCCGGGACCTAGTCCATGGACAAAGTCCCGGACCACCCCCTGTTTTCATACCGAGAGTTCAATGCCCACTTTGGTCCGGGACTTAAGGTGAGGACAAGGTCCCGGACCACCCCATTTAAATTGGCCGAGACTGAACATTCAAGCTGGTCCGGGACTTGGGATAGGGACAAGGTCCCGGACCATGTGTTAAAAACCACCCGAGAGTTAGCTAATGCATTGGTCCGGGACTTAGGGTATGGACCAAGTCCCGGACCACCCCCAGAATCATGCCGTGAGTGTTTTAAAGGTTGTAAATGATGGGGGTTTAAATGTTAATGATGTTATAAGATGTTAAGGCCTTGTTTGGTGACATGTAAAGGCCCTAGGAAGTGTGAGAAAATGTTAGAAGTGAGTGTGAAGTAAGAACTCAAATTAATAAAAGTAAAACCGAGATAACGGGATAACGGGGTAAGTACGGGAGTAACATTTAAATATGCTCCGTATGACCTTAGTATTAATAATAATGTTTGAAACGTTGTCAGAGAATCGTGTGTGACCCGAGCATGGTGAGATGACACGGTAAAAGTAAAAACCCCGGTGAAAGGTATGATTTTCTCATACTCCGCGTGCTAACCGAGTTACGTTGATTTGTGTTTGTGTGCTGGCTTAATCAAGATTAAAGCATGAAAATAATCCCTTGTTTGATTATGTATGTCATGTTGTATGTTGAATGAGCTAACATACTTGTATGCCGGTGTGGTCTAACATAGTGTAAAGACCGACACATAGTGAGTAACGTTTGGCTAGAGACCCGTAGATCGGGTCGATGCTTATGATAACGAAAATGTGCAAACACACAAACTATCCGTTAAAGTATAACGATAACGCAAACATATGAACTCCCTAGAATGTGAGGAGAAGTACGGGTTGAGTAAATACCCGATAATGGTTAGAAAACCACATTGAAACAATCCACGAAACAAATGAGAGTGGAAAGATAAGTGAACCTCCTTCAAGAGGATTTAAGATAGTCGAAGATGTGAAACTAGTGAAGAAGGTAAAAGAGACCTGAGGGATTAGTAACTCCCTTGAGACATGGTCGACCTCCTATATGAGGATTTTACGCGGTATATATAAATAACCGAAAGTATGAGTAAAGTAAAGGTACGGGTAACTCTTAAAACCTAAGATTAACCAAACTTAAGTAATGTTCCCAAGGTCATTAGAAACATCGAGTGTGATGCTTCTAGACTAATATACACAATATTATTATAACTCCGAGAGAGGAGTGTACGGGATTGTAAGTAGTCCGAGAGCAGTCGGCCTAAGTAAAAGAGCTTGGAACTAAGAGAGAGTTCCGTGAGCTAGTTGAACCTTCCCACCATGCTAGACCCAGAGTAGGGTCGAAACCGGGGAAGTAAGACTATGCTAGAGAGCCATGAGTTTTGGCCTAAGTATGTATTAAGAGTAACAAGCGTGACGTAGGAGACCTGTAGTGTCTCGAGAATCTACAAGAGCTTGAGTATAAATAACCCAAGAGTGTGGGTGAGATAATGAGTATAAATAACCCAAGAGTGTGGGTGAGATAATGAGTGTAAATAACCCAAGAGTATGGGTGAGATAATGAGTATAAATAACCCAAGAGTATGGGTGAGATAATGAGTATAAAAACCCAAGAGTGTGGGTGAGATAATGAGTGTAAATAACCCAAGAGTATGGGTGAGATAGTGAGAATAAGTAACCCGAGAGTGTGGGTGAGTATAGTACGAGTAGCCCAAGAGAATGGGTGTGTATATGAATAAGTAACCCGAGAGAGCGGGTGAGGTATTGAATAAGTAAACAAGGCATAGTGAGGAATAACCCTCAAGGCCTAAGAGTAACCAGTTACCACTAACAACCTTGTTATGTTAGTTAGGAATCGTGTTCCGTGATTGGGTGTAGATTCCTTGAGTAATACACATATATATTGTATTGCTATGATGCATGTTGTTTGACTAATGAACTCCATGTATATCCGACTAAGTGGTCGCGTACCCCGGTTAGCGCGGGGTATGCGAATTTCATATGCAGCGTTAAGCTGAGCCCCTAGGGGCGATGTTTTTATTTTACAGGTACACCGAAGATGTTACCGTTCGAGAGTAGGACGGGGTCGGTGGGTTGCATGGGTAGTAGTTTTAATTACTTATGCATTTGAATGAGGTGTAAGTCCGAGTATGTTATCGGCATCCGTATATTGTAGACTCGGTATAGTAAAGAAGTGAAATGAGTATTGTATTTGTGTCGTGTATTCGGTTGTTCCAGTCCATCAGACCGTTACTGCATGAGAGTTAGGCCAGGTTAGCCACATGGGTGGCTAACGGCGTTGTTTCACCCCTCGTTGTGATTAGAGTTCCACTGCGTGAGTAAGAGTAATTAGAATCGGTTTAAGAGGTAATGACGAGATTAACGGTTGGGGTGTTACAACGCTTGATTGATAAACCTTATTCCCAACATAAAGGGATAAAAGGGAGATGTATAACACATTAAGGATAACGAGAATGGCAAATAAACCCAAGTTATTAGGGTCGTGCAGCAGAAGCTAGTGGGCCCAGAGTTCTAAGGTTTAATACACCTAGTGAATGAATGGCTAATTATCAACGCCTTGAAGCCTCTAAGGCCAGAACTAACCTGGTTAAGAGTTAAACAACTCTGATGAGAATTCTTGGTGCAGGGGCTAACCAATAATATGGTTAAGACCCTTTGACCAAAGACCATTGTGTAATGGACCACATGGAAGTTAAACCACTCCGTGGGGGCTGAACTCCTTAGACCTATGTCCAATGTTGACACATGGTTGATTACGTGGGCGTAATCCCTTTTTAAGAGGGGTAGGGTGAAAACCGCGAAATGTATGTTTTACGTGAAAGTGTGTAAACTACAATGCGCATAGCTCAAAAGAATTTGTTTGGATGATTGGTACTTATGTTACTTAAACAATCGCATCCACTCCGTGTGTAAATTTGATTATTTGTGAGATTTGAGGTGGAAAGAAGTATTGATTGCGAGATTAGTAGCAGAATAGAGTAGAGAAACTCTAGGGGAATGAGAACCCCGATTGGTAATTGTATGGGAAATGAGTATGGTTGAGGAATTTGAGGAGTATAAATTGGTATGAAACCGATGATGAACCTAGTGGGAAGTGAGTCCCCAAGGTAATTTGATTTGATTGTATTGATGAATAACTTGAGGATGGAAATTGATTTGACTTGTGAACTATTTGAGGATAGAAAAACCAATTGGAGAACTAACTTTGAATTTCTTAGGTAACTATTTTATGATAAATTGAGTAGTAATTGATAAGATGATTAGTAATGAGTAATGAATTTTATTGGTAAATGTATTGATGGGTGGTATGACTAGAAAGATAAAGTATAGAAAATGAAGTTAATGATTGACTATTTGATTGTGCGAATTGGGGTGGGAGGTGGAACTTGGTTTGCTAGCAATCAAGGGAAACCGAATACCAAAGTGGGGTGGATGGATAGTTCAACATCAATGTTGATCACATTGGGGTTGAATGACTCTTGAAGCTTCTTTTAAGTGGCCACAAGTAATCACACTAGTAATAGGTGAAACTGACATAAATCGGAACTTGGAGATGTATTCAGTTTTCAAAATGAATTTCCAAAATGGTTTTGACACAAATGGTTTTCTTCTAACTTGAGAATGAGGATCGGTTTTGAAACCGCTCCCACGGGCGCTAGTGGGTCTTTCATGGCTAGGCACTACGGGCGCTAGAGGTGCAAATGAATTTGATCAGAACCAACGTACCGTAAGGCCATAAAGAGTAAGTGCTCAATGTCATGACGGCCATGAACCAGAGAGCGTAAGTGTTCAAACGTGACCGGTACCTGAGGGATCACTCGATTTGGGGGAGGACTTTATGCCTAATTGTCTGCGGGTGGACCCCCATTGAGAGATTAGACAATGATATTTTTCGTTTTTATGCATGCTTGGCAAGTTGTTTGGATGTGTGGTATGCATTGAGTTAAGCTTATGGAGTCTGACAAGCTATAGAGATATTATAACCATTGTATTGAGTACTAGGGTGACTAACAACATTAGATCCACCAACTTTGAGGGCAAAGTTCTTTAAGGGAGGTAGGTTGAAATACCCCGAACTTAATTAGGGTGATTAAATTACTCTAATACGATATTGAGGGCCTATTAGTGCCTAATAAATTTTGGTAAAAAGAATAAATCCAAAACAAACAAGAAAAACGCATAAAAAGTGAAAAACGTTAAATTGAGCGTAAGCGACGCTAGGAGGGATACAAGCTTGAAAAGGGTATTGGATGGATTGTAAAGGCTTAATAAGGCCTAAATAATTTATGGGAACAATTCCCGAAGAAAACGGATCCAAATAATGTGTTAAAATGCTAATAAAGCTTTAGTGCACGTTTTTTTAGAAAACCCAAAAACGTGACTTTAATTGGTCAAATGAACCCGTAAAAATTATAGTTAATTAAATAACTATAAATAAACATTAATGGAAGCTTAAGAGCCACTAAAATTAAAGAAACGAGAAAATTCCGGAAAACGGGCCCGGTTAGTGAATAGTTCTAAAACCGGGTAAATTAACGAGCGTTTTCTGTAAAAGACGTAAAACGCTCCAGCTTGCATATATATGTGGGAGAGTTTTTAATATGTGAGTCAGCCCACTCACACACACACTAAGCTAGAAAGAAAGAAAGAAAAAGAAAAGAAAGAAGGAAAAAGGTAAAAAGCACTTTACCTTCTCTCTCCTATCACTTCTCCTTTTCCCTTTTCTCTTTCTTCTTCTTTCCTCCTCCCATCGATTTTGCTCCCCTCTCTCTGTTTGGGGACGCTTTTTTGAGCTCTCCACCTACATCCATGGCTTCTCCACCTTCTCTGCTCTAGCTTCATTAAAGCTCCAATCACAAAAATAAATGCATATTCTTCTTCTCCTCCTCAAGCTCTACACTTCCCTCTTTTTAGATTTTGAAATGGAGGAAGTTGACCTCCATGGGTTTTGCCCATTTGAAGAGAAAGTGGCATCAAATTGGAGCTTGGAGTCCACTCTTTCTCCTAAGGTAAAAATTTCCAAGAGAAACTCATTCTTTCACCACTACCTAGGCTGGCCGATTTTGCTCTCTCTCTAATACCTTGTTTTTCCTCTAGTTTTGAGCTTCATTTCAACCCTCTAATGGTGGTGGAACCATCTTCTTGATTCAAGGGTTAAAAACCCTCCTAAAGCTCCAAAGGTAAAAACCTAGCCTTGTGTTCTAACACCTTAATTTGAATTAGAATTTTTCTAAGGGTTAGAAGTTTAATTATGTTCATTTTTGTGCCTCTTGAATGTTGGGAATGGAGTTTGGCAACTCCATTGCCCTTTTGACCGAAATTGAGGAAGAGAAGAGGAGAAGATTTGAAATGGGAACTCATGAGAATTTAAGGTAAGAAAACTAACTTAACTACTACCTTATTGTTTTAGTATTTTTGGGAATGGGTAAACATAAAGAATGAACCAAAATTTGATGGAAATGTGCTTGGTTTTGTTAGGTGAGGAACTTGGGATTTGTTGTTTGAAATGAGGGCTTTGAAGCCAAGAGATGTTTAGTTGTGGTTATATTGTGGTTTATTGAGATTTGGGGAGCTACAATGTTATTTGATGATTTGGATTAAATTCATTGTGTGCTGGTAGGACCCTTGTAAGGGTGTGGCTTGTTTATGAATGATTTAAGTGAAAATTGGTGAGAATTGATGGATTGAGATATGTAAGGTTTATAAGGAGGTTATGGCAAAATTTTAGTAGGAAATGAGTGTTAGGTGGCTTGGTAAGTGGGGGAAACTTAAGTGTTCATTTGGGTATAGTTGAGTGGGTTAATAGCCTTAGAATGGTAGATGGGGATTGGATTAGAAGAGAGATAAAAATCTGTAGCAAAGTGTTATACCCAAAATTTTAACCCCCCCTGGTTAGGGTCTACGAGGTTTTGGTGTTGTGAGGGGCATTTCAATCAAGTAATGAGAGATTCCGGCTCGATCGGATCATTACGGGGTATGAGGAGTAGTTTCGTCATTGTCAGGGGCGTTTTCGTAATTTTCAAGGCTCCCGAGACCTCCTATAGGCTTTCTCTCTCCTCCAAAAGATTCCCAAATCATCTTAAATGCTTTGATATTTTAACCCATGATAGAAGATGACATTTTAAGCATAATGGCCTTGGAATTTTGATTTTTCGAATTTCCAATCATTTTCTAGCAATTTGTGACTAAATCTGATGAGAAATTCAATTTAAAAATATTCCAACATTTAAAAACTCCGGTTCCACTTCAGAAAAATCATAATTTCCATCCTTGACACGTGGTTAAAATTTCATAGCAAAATTCCTTTTGGAAGTCATTTAATTAAAACGCTAACAAAATCTTACTTTTACTAGATTTTCTTTATCTTTAAGAAAGTCTATATAAAGGGATAGGTTTTTTGATAAAATCGGAATCTCATAAGCTCTTAGAACCCTAGGCAGTCAAAACTCTTCTCCATAGCCATCCCCCACGTTTTTGCACCTTCAAACACCAAAACAACACCGAAATCTCACAGAAATCAACACCGAAACACGTTTTCCAATTTCCAACACATCAAAAATCATCAAACATCAACCAAACCACCTCCAAAACGTGAAGAACACCTTCAACAATCAACAACCAGAAGCTCGAGTCGAACTCAATCCGGAACCGGCACCATCAGAGCCTCCGAAGAATCCCGACGTGAAGAATCCTCTTGAATTCGAAGGTTACACGTGCATAATTTTTTAGCCGAAAACACCGCCGGGAACCGCCTGAAAACCCCTGTCCGTGGGTGGTCCGGGACCTCGGACCTATGGTCTAGGACCACGGACGGGTTGTCCGTGGCCACAAACACCCACGGACGGCGGCGGGATTTTAAAATCCGGACTTTTAAAAATTTTGTTTTTTTCTTAAATTTAACTTTTCGGTACAACTAGGTTAACTGGGGTCTATGGTCTCGACCTGGGGTCCGTGACTTTTAAAAATTTTGTTTTTTTCTTAAATTTAACTTTTCGGTACAACTAGGTTAACTGGGGTCTATGGTCTCCGACCTGGGGTCCGTGGCTACGGACGTAAACAAAATTTGACTTAATTCTGCCTCCGAAACCCTAGTTTAGGTATTCTCAGTTTCACTTTTATTTTCTGTCAAAAAATGTTAAAAATACAAAAAAATCAGAAGCGCGCACCTAGGTTAATAACAACTTTATAGTAAGCCGTAAATAAACTAAGTAGAGGAAAAATGACCTCGGAGGGGTAATGAAAGTAATTGAACCCTAATTAAGTCGTATACCAAGCCCCCGAACCTTACTCTCCTTTCCTAATTTGTTCTAGGTAAAAATTAGGTGGCGACTCATAATAGGTTCCAGTGAGCTTGCTTAGGGATTAATAATTAATGTTATATGACATAGTTTTAAATATTAGGTTATAAGTGGACCTAAAATCCGGCTAGATCCCAATCAACATAATCAACATAGGATAGGGTTTAAAATCGAGGCTCACAGATTAGCGACTCTGCTGGGGACAACAATTCTTAATATTAACTTGTTTAATTTTAAGAAAGAGGGCTTAACTCAAAAAGTTGTTTATTTATGGCTTTATTACTTTGTTTGTTTACTTTCGTGCTCATTTGAATTCCTGCACCTTTGCATCATGTGAGAGCGAGGGTCCACGCAAACCGATTTCAGCCTGGGACGTGTTTGAGGGTCCCCTGTCAGGGACTCACACATTCTTGGTGATGTGAATAAGTGGGGGAAAAGAGGAGGGTGTCGTCTAACCACACCCCCTTTATACCTTGGCTCTAGCCCCAAGCATTTTCCTGGTAGTACCCTTACCTAGCCCATTGTTTGGTCAGTCAAAGACCCGACTGTAGACGCACACCTTCAGATGATGTGAAAAAGTGGGGAAGCCCAAAGAGAATAGCGTGCAAGCCCTATTCCTTTACGGTGACATGGGCCCGCGCCCCAAGCACCTCTCCGGGTCGATCCGTACCCCTTAATCAAAGTCGTCAAGTGAGGACATTTTGAATTGGTGTGGAACCTTGTCTGCTCTAGTGATTGCCCCATGACTAGACTTAGAACGGATGGGGAATCATCCCATAGTTGGCCCAACCCAGTTCAAGGTCCCAATCGTTTATGGCTCATAGGCAAAGTTGAGTGCTGATTGATACCCTGTATGTGTTTTCTTTTCCCGATAAAACAGAAGAAGAAGGAGTCCATGGCCCATTGCTTCGAATTCATCAAGTCCTGTGACAGAACTATGAACGATGTGTTCAATTGGTCAAAGACGGTCAATAAGTTGTCTTTCCTCCACACTCTAGCATATTTATCCCATACGCGACTGCATGAAGGTTTCTTGAGAGCAGCAATTAACCATTGGGATCCGGTCGAACACCTCTTCAAGTTTGGAGATAACGAGTTAACCTTACTACCTGAGGAATTCGACGCACTTCTGGGGGCCAACACCTTAGCTAGCCCAGTAGTGCCAAACTTGACACCCTCACCGGTTGAGGTCCATTCCAATTTACTTGGACTAAGTCCAACTCAGTTACTAGGAATGGTAGGGCCCGAGGGATTGCCAGTGGAAACTCTTTCAGACTTCATTACCTCTGAGATCTCCTTAGAGCACAAGAGGAATTTTCTCGATCTCGCATTTCTAGCAATTTACCTCTTCAGAACCCCGTTCATGGCCATACACCGAAAAGTCTTCCCTTTGCTTCTACAGATTCGATCTGGTTTCGCCTTGGGACCATTGATAGTCGCACAAATTATTCAGAGTCTGGATTCATGGCCCAAGTCAAAGGATACCCTTTTACTTCGTCGAAGGAAGCATTAATCTTCTGCAAGTTTGGCGTTTCGAGCGGCTCAAGCTGATTCCTAAGTACAACCAAATGTTCACGATACATCTCCCTAGAAGACGCACCTATGTGGAACCAGTTAAAGGATGGCCGGTTTTCTTGAACTCTATTCAGCAGGGACATCAGGTCCGATGGATAGTCTCGACATGGAAAATTGAAGGAGTTAGAATGTGTGGAGGTTATTACGGAGGGATCTCGTTACCTAGTTTTTGAGAATATTCATGTCATTCACCAGTGGCGCTCCAGCCGTTAAATCAGGCGAGCCCAAAACCGACCCAAGGGCTTGTTATACAAAGCACCAAGGAAAGCATACGGCCATGAGGCTCTTCATACGATCATGATGGATCGACTTGAAGGGGAAGTTCAAGTGGTAAAGCCCCTAGCACCTGAAGACTTGGAGCTCCCAGCAAGTTATCGGAAATGGCTACACGGTCGAAAGGAGGAGGTAGATGCATTCAAACGAAGGAAGGAGGTGGCGGCAGAGCCAAGAGTTGTTAAGAGGAAGCTTGCGTTTTATACATTTAATCCTAGGCATTTTTTGTCTTCCTAGAACTCTATAAATTGTTCTTCTTTTAATTTCGAGGTGAATAAAGAGAATACTTTGTTTTATTTCAATTAATCAGTTAATTTCCAAGACAAGCAAATAAATTTCTAAAAAAATAAAATAAAAAAAGGGGGCGTCCGTGACCTCAGACGTCGCGTCCGTGGCCCCGGACATTGACTCGGACGTACCCGTTTGACCTCAAAGCGACGCCGTTTCACTTAGCGGTCTTCCCCACCCGATTCAAATCGCGATTTCATCCCAAATTCGACATTTTTGCTCCAGCAACCCCCATTCTCAAACCCTCAACTTTTCTCCTCCATATCTCACTCGTTGCTTGACCAAATCACTCCATTCCACCGCCATTTTGCTCACAAAACATTCCTCTTTCAATTCTGAGCATTTGCATACCAAGATCTCCTCATTTCGGGCACTTACGGGGGCAGCAAGTCACATCCGAAATCAAGTCCGGGGCGGACTGTTTTTGTCCGATTTCGACACTTTCCTTACTTCCAACCAAAAATATTCTTCCACCATTGTATTTGGGTAAGTTTTCTCTACATTTTGACTACTTATTTGTCTATTTTGGTGAAGAAATGTAGAAAAACAAAATTTGGAGCTAGGAAGAAGACGACAATGGTGATTCCCGGGTCAAATTTTCGAAGTTTGATTTTTTATGTTCTAAATGGTCGACTAGCTTTCAAAATACATTATAAAGCGTGAAAAGTTGATTTGGAAAGATAAAACTGTTTGCAATTGCCAAGAATAGCCCATTTCAGTTTAGCGCGTTTCAAGTGCAAAATGAGTTTCCTTACGTTTCTAGCTCGTGGAATGTTTGAAATTTGCATGAATGGTAGATCCTAGGACTGATTATATGGTGTGGAGTGCATTCGAAAGCACGGGATTCATGAAAATCTAGGGGAAACTCTGTCAAAATTTATGCAGAATTATACGTCTTTTATTATGTTGAATCCTTAGGCATATCGTGGAGGGTCGTAGGAGTTTCCGTAGGGTAGCTGGGGCTGGGGCATCAGGCTCTCAGCCACGTCACAGGCGCCGCAGAGGGACATCCCCTACCTATGACCATACCCGTTTCAGAGGAGCTTAGCAGAAGCGCTGGTTTTATTTGAATTAGGATATTTCCATCCAGCAGGAGCGTCTCTTCAGCGATGAGGTGATCGCCACTTTCGACCTCGATCACCTGTTTCAGCACCTTCACTGGGTGGGGTTGCTTACCTGCCCGAAGAGCTATGTTAGAGAGTTAGTCATAGAGTTCTATGCTAACTTGGACCAGGACGATACTGGGGTGGTGGTATCTTATGTACGTGGTCAGCCCATTACTGTGAGCTTAGATGATTTTGTGCATTTTTACGGCTTGCATCCTAATGACCCTGAGCACAGGGGACTAGAGGCGATGGCAGCCTTGGAGAGCGAGGCACGCCAGTTCTATCTGCAGCACTCTATTCTATCAGAGCGCATTCGTTCTTCCACGAGGGATCAGCCAAGGAAGTAGGTGATCCTCCCCTCCGCCTTACCTACTGCCCTTGATAGGGTGTTATTGGAGGTCTTGTCCCGTAACGTGCTACCAAAAGCACGTAACGACGTCTCCGCTCGCTACTGCATCCTCATGAGGTACATTCAGCATCCACCTGACTCAGAGGAGGGCTTGATCCCGTTGTCGGTCTAGATGAGAGACCACCTGATGATAGCAGCCCGGGCCGGTCGCCACGCTTTGGTTTACCCGAGTTTCATTCAATGGCTATGCGAGGGGGCACGGGTCCCGATGGGGAATGATGATTGGGAGCCTTTATATCCCACCTACACCATGGAGATGCTGAGGTCCCTTGGCTACTTAGCCGATCAGGGTTAGGCCTTCCCACAGCAGGCCAGAGTCTTCTCTTAGAGACCAGTCCGGCCCAGGCAGAGACAGCAGGCACCAGAGCCTGAGGACGTCCAACACCACGAGGACCCGTCAGGAGGATACACCTACCAGGGTGAGGGATCGAGCTACATGGGCACTGAGCACCCTATACCACTTTCCTCCTACTACGCCCTACCAGCTCCGCCACCACAGCCGGCTACGCTTGAGAGCTTGCAGAGGGATATCAGATCTCTTCACATTACTCAGGGTCGCATGGAGCATAGGCAGATACGCATGGAGGGCCGTATGGACGATTTTATGACTCATATGTACTCGGTCTTCCCACGTCCACCGGAGCAGTAGCTTTAGGGTTTTATATTTTCTCTATGTACTTCATATCCTTTTTCATTTGTGTCGTCAGACATGAGTTCTCTTTTGATGTTTTTGTGCTTTGACATTTGTTGCATGTTTCATTTAATGTTATTTGGAAGTCTCTTGCATGTAGAAAATCAGTGTCCGCTATCACAAGTTAGTTATGCATCTTTGTTGTAAAAATAAGGTCAAAGATAAGTCATCTCATCATTCCACCCATGTGTCCTACCATTTTATCTTTCCATCACTTCATCAAAGTTTAAACAAGAAGAAGCCTTGAAAGAGGAAAAATTGAATTATTCAACAATCACCTCCTCACAAGAACACCTCATCACCATTCATATTTACACACACAGTCATCCTCCCCAAATAGCCTGGGTATTCAAAAGGCGTGTCAAAAAACCCCACCGCAATACCGGGGGTAATCTGAGTTAAGGAACGATAATGTCTATTTATTTTGTTTAAACGTGCAAACAAGTCTTTGAGTGTACATTTCGCGAGAGTGCCTTGAGTGGTAAAACCATGAGTGAAAGAGCATGTCATTTTTACATGACTCTAGGGAGATTACATTCAAAGGTGAGGTAAATGGCGTAACTCCAACCGCAGGAGATAATTTGTAAATTTACGCTTAAACCTATGAAAAGTAACAAAGAGCGGATACACAATTATTAGGGATGACGAAGCACCTAGGTACGGCGCCACACAACCAAAAAGCTTGTGAACCCTGACATTACACCCTAGGGACCCCCGTTGAGCTTTTCGTGTACATCCTCTTTTACAACATTACAAACACCACAAACAAGCCAGCCAATGATGAATAACAGACCCGGTGACCAAAGGAAGTAAGGACCCCGACTTCCGAACAACAACTTCACAAGTCCAAAGAAGCAAAACTGCTACCAACATGACGAAACGATCCGTAAATGGTCCGAAAGTGACACAGGATCCAAATGAGCTAACATCAAAAACAGCTCTCAAAGTTCAAAACCGGGAAACACAAGAACCCCGAGGGAAAAGAGATTCAAAGAAGAGCAAACCTGAAAAGCCTCGAAGAAATCCAAAATCGGAGAAGGTGCAAGGAACAACTCAAAAATCCCAAGTTCCAAGCTTATAAGCGAAGGCATCACGAAGTAGCCAAACGACTTCAAGACAGAGAAGGCAAGTCCGGGAGAAGGTGCAAGTTGCAGCTTTGGTCACCCTTATAGCTCCATATATCCTAAACATTCCTCCATCGTCCTTTTGTTTTTCATCACACCTCATAGCCACGTTATAAGCTTAAAAGACTTCCTACTTAATAGTTGTGTATCCAATCGCGTGAAAGTAACAGGTTGAACGCGTAAATCAAACAGATGTCAAATTCAATGGTTGAGATGTCTTGGTTAAAAGGAGAACACGAGTGCAAGTATTAAACACTCTGAGTGTAGGACAGAAAGCACCACATCAAGATAAACCCTGACCTTGTGAGAATTAGACTTGTTTTTGTGCAGTTAATCAAAGAAAATACTGGGGCAATCGATGCCACAAATCCTAAAAAAACTCTGATTGCCTTAAGGAAAAGATACTGGGGGCAATTGTTGGTCCCAACAATTGCAACAACGACACCGATGGAGGCTAAAAAACCCGAAACCCAAAGGTTCAAACCCCTTTCATATCACTCAGGCCCGTCCTATGCCCTTCCTCCACATCAAACATCCTCAGGCCCGTCCTAAGCCCTACCTCCACATCAAACATCCTCAGGCCGGTCCTAAGCCCTTCCTCCACCTCAAACATCCTCGGGCCCGTCCTAAGCCCTTCAAACATCCTCAGGCCCGTCCTAAGCCCTACCTCCACATCAAACATCCTCAGGCCCGTCCTAAGCCTTTCCTCCACATCAAACATCCTCAGGCCCGTCCTAAGCCCTTCAAATATCCACAAGCCCGTCTTGAGCCCTACCATCTCCAGGTTTGACATAAGCCTTAATCCTTCCACATTCATTTAGACCCGACATGCACTTGACTCATTTTCACTTAGATCCACCTTTAGGCTCGTCATAAGACCTAGAACCATCCTTAGGCTCGTCATAAGTCCTAGAACCAACCTTTAGGCTCGTCATAAGACCTAAAACCATCCTTAGGCTCCTCATAAGACCTAGAACCAACCTTTAGGCTCGTCATAAGACCTAGAACCATCCTTAGGCTCGTCATAAGACCTAGATCCCACCTTTAGGCTCGTCATAAGACCTAGAACCATCCTTAGGCTCATCAAAAGACCTATAACCATTCATTTAGGCTCATCATAAGACCTAGTTGCATTCCTCTAGGCTCGTCATAAGACCTAGATCCCATCCTTAGGGTCGTCATAAGACCTAGATCCCATCCTTAGGCTCGTCATAAGACCTAGAACCATCTTTCGGGTCTTTGTAAGACCTAGAATCATCCTATAGGCTCATCATAAGACCTAGAACCATTCTTTAGGCTCGTCATAAGACCTAGATCCAAACTTTAGGCTCGTCATAAGACCTAGTTGCATTCCTTTAGGCTTGTAATAAGACCCTTTAGCTTACCCACTCTCATCAAACAAATTGCATTCATCTCATTCATATAGGCTCGTCATAAGACCTAGTTGCATTATCCAGACACGTCACAAGACCTGGCGACAGAAAAGTTGGCGAGGTGATGGCAATAAATCCTCCTGTGTTATGTCAGCTTACTTTGGGATCAACGAATGGTGGGCAAAGGCAATAAGTCCCCAGGGTTTTTACCAGGAGTTATCCCTGCACACCGGCTTGGGGGGCGATGACAATAAGTCCATATTGGGTCCAGTCAGGAGCGTTGGCACGGGTTTCGGTCCCCAGAAGCATCCGAGCATCATCAACATCATCGACATCATTAGAATCATCATCAGCATCAGCATCATTAGCATCGTTAGCATTTCAGCATTCTTGCATTTGCATACCACCCAGTTTTCACATCCTAGGTAGTCAGCGCCTAAGAATAGCTTGACATCATTTCATTTATTATAGGTAGTCAACGCCTTAGAACCGCTTGACATTATTTCATTTTCGTCACCTAGGTAGTCAGCGCCTCAGAATAGCTTGACACATTTTTCGCTTATAGGTAGTCAGCGCCTTAGAATAGCTCGACAATGTTTTATCACCTAGGTAGTCAGCGCTTTAGAATAGCTCGACAACGTTTTATTGCTTAGGTAGGCAGCACCTCCGAATAGCTGGACATAGTCAACACGGTTTCGGACAACATGGAGGATTATGTGGAATCTAAAATTTTGGGGCGTCACTCAAGCATCAACCAGACTTTTCACATCAATTACAAAGTCTAGTTGACGGGGGGCAATCTGTTATACCCAAAATTTTGACCCCCCCTGGTTAGGGTCTACGAGGTTTTGGTGTTGTGAGGGGCATTTCAATCGAGTAATGAGAGATTCCGGCTCGATCGGCGCATTCCAGGGCATGGGGAGCAGTTTTGTCATTGTCAGGGGTGTTTTCGTAATTTTCAAGACTCCCGAGACCTCCTATTGGCTTTCTCTCTCCTCCAAAAGATGCCTAAATTAGCTTGAAATGCTTTGATATTTTAACCCATGATATAGGATGACAGTTTAAGCATAATGGCGTTGGAATTTTGATTTTTCGAATTTCCAATAATTTTCTAGAAATTTCTGACTTAATCTGATGAGAAATTCAATTTAAAAATATTCCAACATTTAAAAAATTTGATTCCACTTCAGAAAAATCATAATTGCCATCTTTGACACGTGGTTAAAATTTCATGGCAAAATTCCTTTTGGAAGTCATTTAATTAAAATGCCAAAAAATCTTACTTTTACTAGATTTTCTTTATCTTTAAGAAAGTCTATATAAATAGATAGGTTTTTTGATATAATCAGAACCTCATAAGCTCTTATAAACCTAGGCAGTCAAAACTCTTCTCCATAACCATCCTCCCACGTTTTTGTACCTTCAAACACCAAAACACGTTTTCCAATTCCCAACACATCAAAAATCATCAAACATCAACCAAACCACCTCCAAAATGTGAAGAACACCTTCAACAATAACAAAACAGAAGCTCGGGTCGAACTCAATCCGGAACCGGCACCATCGGAGCCTCCGAAGAATCCCAACGTGAAGAATCCTCTTGAATTCGAAGGCTACACGTGCATAATTTTTTAGCCGAAAACACCGTCAGGAACCGCCTGAAAACCCCTGTCCAAGGGTGGTCCGGGACCACGGACGGGTTGTTCGTGGCCACAGACACCCACGGACGGTGGTGGGATTTTAAAATTTCAAAATTTAGGATTTTTTTAAATAATGTCCAGGCCCACGGACAGCCTGTCCGTGGCCCTGGACTTTTTAAAAATTTTGTTTTTTTCTTAAATTCAACTTTTCTGTACAACTAGGTTAACTCAGGTCCGTGGTCTCGGACCTGGGGTCCGTGGCTACGAACGTAAACAAAATTTGACTTAATTCTGCCTCCGAAACACTAGTTTAGGTATTCTTAGTTTCCACTTTTATTTTCTGTCAAAAAATGTTAAAAATACAAAAAAATCAGAAGCGGGCACCTAGGTTAATAACAACTCTGTAGTAAGCCGTAAATAAACTAAGTAGAGGAAAAACAACCTAGGAGGGGTAATGAAAGTAATTGAACCCTAATTAAGTCGAATACCAATCCCCCGAACCCGAACTCTCCTTTCCTAATTTGTTCTAAGTAAAAATTAGGTGGTGTAGACACCAAAAATTCTCACCCCATAAAGAAAAATTCAGACAAATAAATAAAATAAGAGGGTCGTTGCCTTTCTTTTCACAACTTATTCATGTGTATACCAAAATGAAAGCGTCATTTTATGACAATTTTTTTATTTTTTTGATCAATTTTCAAAGCATCCGTTTTCAAACCCGTCCCTTTTGTTACGTACTTCCTTTACCATTTTATTTTCGATTTATTCATGATAGTCGGTTCTATTTATTCGCTATTTAATGTCATTTCGTTTTTATTTTGAGTTCATGTTATTTTTCTACTTGTTATTTATCTCATTTCATTAATACTTTTACTTGTATTTTCTTTATTAGTACTTGTTTTTATCTTGTCTTTATTGTTTATATATTTTGTGGATCATTTTCATCATTTTATGTACACTTTTACTTTTATATTCCATACTAGTATATTTCGTTTTGTCGCTAATTGACTAAACTGCATCTCGCTTCATTTTACTTATTACTTGTTTATTCTACCCTTCTTTCCATCACACGTACACATGTAATTCATTTTCCTTTTTTCGGACATTCACTTGTATTTTATCATACTAGTACTATTTCATTATTTCATGTACTTATCATTATGATATTTCATTTTTTATATATCTTCTATATTTTGTATTCTATTATTTACGTTTCATAATTTCATTATTCTTACGAAGACTTGATAAAACTCTTTGTCTTACTCTGCGTTTCTTTAAAGCGCTGACATGTATTAAGGATTCATTTGGTTTGAGTTATAATTTTGTGACAAATTCTGTTATTAGCTCAATTGGTTAGTGTAAGTCCTAGGAGTGTTGTAGTTCTTGGATTCGAATTAGGTATATAGGCACCCTTTTGGTATGCTTCCTTGCGGTCAAACCGAATAGCAAGTCTAGTCAAACTTGTCACAGCCCAGCTGCTCCAGACATATGGCCCATCATGCGAAGCCAGTCTCGGCGGCCCAATTCACTCGCGCCGAGACAGAAAATAAAAACCCTACTCTCTACTATATAACAGAACGCATAGGGATTAGCAGAATGATACCGCCGCTCGACATCCATCCCAGATATTTTCACCATCTCCGTTCATTTCTCCACATGGTCATCTTTCCATAAGAGCATCAGACTTCAAACCCAAAAAAAAAATAGAAGAACGCTCTACCTTTCTACTTAATCGAAGCCACACCACGACCAACCTCCTCTCATTTTCTCTCACAAGAATCCCAACCCTGACTACTTCCATTCGCACACCCTCAACGACAGCCAATACACTCCTCACTATCTTGATTTCTCTGAAAACTGAGCTAAAAAAACGATGAAAATTCTAAGAAGCATACAGCGAGCTCTCGTTTTCCTGTACGTCTTTTATAGTCATCACTCATTCACTCTATTCCGTTAAGCTTCAGGCCCCATGTCTTTCTTCCTTCTCGAACAGATATACAGGGAGAAGAGCTCACGTAAAAAAGAAAACATGGAGAAACCATAAACAGAGAACATACATACTCCTTCAATTTCCCGTCGCATTTTTTTTTGGGTGAAACCAGACTGGCAAACAAGGGCTCTGCACCTCCCTCGTTCCATGCTCTCTTCACGTAACTTGCAACCCAGACTGGCGAGAACAAGACCGATGCTCTGCCCTCTTTCACGCTCCACGGAGTAGTAGTTTTGCTCACCTCTCTGTACCATCGAACAAAGAAGTAACCAACACTGCTCTTCTTCATTATCCTCACAGGCGATAACGTTGTCACCCAACTGACGAACAAAGAGCATACATGCGCTCTGCGTTTGTGCTCTTCTCCACGGTAATTTGCAATTGCTAGCAAATGTGGGACATCTGCTCTACCTGTTAGCGAACAAGGAACGCTTCTGCTTTGCCTGGGAAATTCACGCCGGCGAACAAGGCGTACATGCTCCTCCGCTTCACACTGACGTATTTTCATTTCTTCCCCTTCATCCTTCATCATTCTCTTCCAGCGCGGATCTGCGACCAACCGGCGAGTCAGGACGTACATGCTCTACGACTGTCTCCCGCCTCACTCACGACGGATTTGCAACCTGTTGGAGAAGAAGGACGAACATGTTCTACGACTGTTTTTCTCTTCACTCATGATGCGGAACAAGGAGCATATGAGCTCTCCATCTTCATTCTATTCACTGGCATATAAGGAACATTTCACTCCCTTCAGCCTCTCCAGTCCACATTCCCTTCATTTCATTCTCTACACTCATACGTACAAGGAACATACAAGCTCTTCGACCTTCTTTTCGCTCACGAGAATTTTGCAACCGAACTGACGAATAAGGAACAGACAACGCTCTGTGCCTCTCTTCACCAAAATCAACTCACTCACCCACTACCATCCTCACCCTTACCCGATCTTCTTCTCATATTTTTGGATCTCTGAAACCGCAGAATAAAAGCCTCACCAGCTCTTAACACAGTGTCAAATACCCATCTACCTTGCGTTGGACCTTCACTTCCTGATTGCCATTTCGAAGAACGCCGAGAAATCCCTAAATGAAAGCGAAGAAACCCTGTTTGTAAATTCATTGGTTTCTGATCAGCAACTGATGCATCTTCTAGATAATTCATAAAGTGAACTCGAGTTGGGAGATGGGTTTCGAAAATCTGGCTCCAACAGTAAAAACATCTGGTGCTGGTGCCATGTTATTCCCCTTTTTTTTATTTCATGTTTCATTTGCTATTATTTTCGTTTCTGTCATTCTTCTCTCGGAAGTAATCCAGACTGTTGTTGATTGATGAATTTTCAAGATCTTGCTTGACCAGCGCGGAAAGGATTATTAGTCATTCTACTGTGTGTCGGCAGTCTCGCCATGCTCATTCATGGTTTCCCGATTAGCGAACATGATGGTTTCTTTGTTAACACATCCCGTGTCGGTGGTTGAGCGATTTATCAGAACTGCACCGATTTATCAGAACTGCCCGATGCGAAAAATTCCAGAGCACGCGCATCTCTATTGCACTCGGTGTTTGGTATTTTCTGTCCTCCTACTCACTAAACTGACTAAATAGTAACGTGTATATTTGGTTTTTATTGACTGCCCTGCACACAACATTTTGGAATGTATTTACGTTAATTTGATTCCAACAAGTTCATTACTCGTTTTGTACAGATTATTTCGATTCGGTATATTCTCATTCTTATTTTTTCTCTTGACCGAGGTACATGTATAATCAAACGGGGTTGGGCCGGGATTTGCACTCTCCGGTGAGAGCTAATTTTGCACTTTACAGTCGGACCACATTGGAGGATCTGGAGCTCAATATATATACATCACGGGTTCGGAATTCTCATTGATCACACATAGCTGGGATTGGATATCGACACCCGATTTGCCTGGATTTTTGTCCTCATATCTGACTGAGTAATACACGGGGGGCAGGCCACCCCGTAGGTTGGTTTCCTTTCACCTACACCTCTTCTTGATCATGACCAACAACATGTTTACATTTCTAGCATCACTGTTCGCTCCTTGTGCGTAGTTTCGATTTGAGAAATTGATTCAAACCATGATTCTAGTATGATCTTCACTTGGGACCAATTCATTTAATTGCTAAATCTTGTTTCATTATGCTACTTTCGCTGTTTTGATATGTCTAGGATTGTTATGTTTCGCTTCTTGCGCATAGATTCGATCTGAGAAATTGATTCAAAGCATGCTAATAATTTAGTCTTCACTTGAGTCCAATCTGTTTAGTTGTAAAAACTTGTTTCATCCAGCCAATCTCATTGATGTTTGACATGTGTACTTCAAATTTGTATGGTTATCCTGCGTGGCATCTGTTTCGTTTTTTCGTTCTTCGCTGCATTTTTTTAGTCAGCATTACAGGTGACCATAGAGTAGCCATTAGGTTTACCATTGTTTGGGCATTCAGACCCAGTGTAGAAAGCTCTAGAAGGTACCCCACAGCTAGCATATCTCTCATTTGCTTTGTGGGGAACAATACCTTCCACATTTTTAAAGCCTATCCCAAACCATCCCTTAATTTCATTAAAAAACTTTACCCAAAAAAAGAGAATAAATTCAAAATCCAAATTCAAATTCAATTCAATTTCAATCTGGTCCAACATTTGAAAAGCCCAATCTGGCCCAAATAAAAAGACCAATCCAGCACCAAATCAATAAGGCCCATTCGGCCCAATTTTCAAAGATCCAAAACAAAACCCAATTCGAGGCCTAAGCCCAAATCTCAACTTTGGCCCAACAAGTCCAAAATCAGTCACAAGCTCAAAACATCCCCATAAATCAATTCAACTCATCTCTACTATCAAATCAGTCCATCTTCACTTCCAAAAATCAGCCCAATGGTGAAGCCCACTTCAGCCCAAATTCAAAAGACCCCCTTTGGCCCAAGCCCATTTCAACCCAAGGCATAATTCGGCCCAAACAAAAACCAACTTTAAACCTGGTCCAACTTTGACCAATATGAACTTTGACCTTGACCCAACCTTGACCTGGTCCAACTTTGACCTCGACCTAACTTTGACTCAGTCCAACTTCGACCAATATGAACTTTGACCTTGACCCAACTTTGACCAGCCCAAGTTTGACTTGACACAACTTTGACTCGATCCCACTTTGACTCGGTCTAATTTTATCCCGGCCCGTTTTCCAACCCCAACCCAAATTCAATTCAAATCCAAATCCACTTTCAGCCGAATTCAATTCAAACCCAATTCAATTCAAAACTCATTCAAATCCAAATTCAATTCAAGCCCAATCCAAATTCAATTCAATTCCAAATTCATTCAAATTCAATTCCAAATCCATTCGAATTCAATTTCAAAATCAATCCAATTTCAATTCGACTTCAATTCCAATTCAAATAAAAATACATTCAACTTCAATTCAATTCCAATTCAAATCAAAATTCATTCAAATCCAATTCAATCTCAATTCCATTCAATTCTCCTACACTCAAAATGTCTCGTAGACCCAGCGTCTCACAGACTTTGTTATTCTAATGATTCGAATATCTCACAGACCAGAGCATCTCACAGGCCCGAGTGTCTCACAGATCCGAGCGTCTCATAGATTTTGACATCTTAAGATTTCAAACGTCTCATAGACCCGAGCGTCTCACAGACTATAACATCCCACACATCAAACATCAAAATTCCAAAATCCTAAAAATATGAACTACGTAAGGTCTGATCTCGATAAGGAATTGAGTACGTAGGCAACCCATACAGGGTGCGACCCCATATAAATCAAAATGCCATTTTCACTCGGCCATCTCACCTCCAAACAACTCCGTATTGTCTCACAGACCCGAGCATCTCACAAACTTTGTCATCCCAATGATTTGAATGTCTCACAGACCTGAACATCTCACAGACCCGAGCGTCTCACAGATTTGAGCGTCTCACAGACTTCGACATCTCAAGGTTTCAAACGTCTCATGGACCCGAGCGTCTCACAGATTACCCCCTCAAATCTGAAACTTCAAACATCTCCAAAACCCGGAACTACGTAAGGTCTGATCTCAACAGGGAGTTGAGTACGTAGGCAGCCCATCTAGGGTGCGACCCCATTCCAAATAAAAAACCCCCTTCCCCCTCTACGGTGGCTCTCGCATCTCAAAATGCTCAAACCTTCTTCGGCTCCCACAAACTTCAAACCATCAGACACTAAGTCTTGTCTATTCACTCAACCTCAGACTTTTTCCAATTCTCATTCTACATTCATCCGAATTCACCCGTTCCTCTTCTGGGTGCTAGCTTGGCAGAAAAGCTCACCTCATCCACTCTCTTTCTCTCTCCTCGTCCTAATCCTATCTTTGGCTCTTAATTGAATCTCTCTAAAAGGTTTTGAAAGAAGGCAATCCCGACAATTGGAGACCGAGGTTTCCTCAGGCACCAATCCAAAGTCGTGGTCTTTGCCACTTCTGAGGGGTGTAACCCAGTGCGAACCCAACATAGAATCTCTGCAAATGACCAGATAAGTCTTATCCATAGGCAACAATTTCAGGGTCAACTAACGGTTCTTAGAACCATCCCTCCTTTCCTTCCTAGTATCTTAGGTCAAACTAGGTGGCGACTCTAGTCAAATCCGCCTTATAGAGGCATCAGTCCGCGTGGGGCCCATTGAGAGCGGGTGTAGTGTTCATTGGCACTCCCCTTAAGCTTTCTGGGAAAGACGGACGATTTAGTAGGTATTTGAGGGATGTCAGATTAACGGGTTTTCACCCTCCACAGAATGGCATTTTCTAGGATCTCGACTTCTCAGTCAGAACCATATTTAGATAGACCCCCCCTCATACCGAAAAATCACCCTCCACAGAATGGCGACTCTGCTGGGGAAAACTTGAGTAAGTTTTTCTCAAACTCAAGGAAGACTGTACTCCATTCAAAATTGTCAGGATTTCCCCACTTCTTTCGAAACCTTCAAGAGATTCATTCAAGCCTTTAGGACTACTCTACTCCACACTTAGAGTGTGTTTAGTGAGGATAGCTAGGATGAGGGCTTAGAGTTTATGCTTTGCTCGCTTGTCATTCGTGTTTTGTTTGCTCTACATAATTGTGTGATTATGCTAGACTAATCTGCAGGATTTCCAGGTAGGTGGGCCCATTAGGGGTTCAACCTCTTCTCTCTCTTTGCTTGCGCATTTATTACCGCTCTTTCTCTTTGCTATTGAACTGTTAGGAATAGTCCTGATCGGGGGTGCATTGGGTAGGTCAGGACATGCATTCCTCTGTGTCACCTGATTTACCCACGATGTCACGGGATCCCAACCGGTCCACGGTTGATTCCCCATGGGCTAGGGTCACTCTCTCAGTGAACAAACCCACGAGGCGGTACGGTCTCCGACCAACGCTTTGAGCTCATGATCCAAAAATATCCTCCATTATCCGAGTCAAAAGCCAGCATATAGTGACCTTTGAGCCTTCAGTGTCCAGCTGCCTGATCCGGTGTCTAGGACGGGTTTTATGGGTAGTCACCCCTTGTATGCCGTCTGTCTGACCACCATTTTGTTTTACCCTGAAGATTGCATGGGCTTAGTTCTCCAAGTGTCCTCTGCACCACGGGTGTCTCTAAAGCTCGATGTCACGCTGCACGTCCATAGAGGATCCTTTATTTACCGGATACCCATACATGGGACAACGTAGTCAGTGAATAATTTGGACTTTAGACACACCTGACCGTGCAGATGACGAGAGACCCGTTCCCATGCAGTACTTCCCCAAGTTTCCCAAAAGTGAGTATGTTGTGATAATCCCCGGCCGTGGCTCGTGTGACTGTATCACTTCGGGTATCCTGACCTTTCGAACTTAAGCACTCCGATCTTTCTCGATGACGTGCCCCACAAGGCGTAACAGAGATAAATCCCGAGAGATGAACAGTGAATGGACGATGGTTCCCCCGGTGGTATGGAAGCATTGATTGACCTGGAAGGTGATTATCCCAATCATGCACACTCAGCTCCACATAAAATCAGCCACGATTTTTATTTTGCACTTACATCCATGTGTGATCACGTTTCAAAAATTAGTAAAAATCAGAAAATGAATCATGTCAAACACTCTAATGAAATATCTTCAAAGTTGTCCATCTCGAATGATTTCAAAAATAATGATTTCAAAATTGCTATTTCCAAAGCAGTTTTCAAAGCCGATTTCAACCAAAGTCTTCCAGAAAACAAACTTTGTCAATTGGTTTGCAAAGATCATTTTTCAAAATTCTTCTGTTTACAAATGATTTTCAAACCCTACTTCTCACGTATGTTATTTCAAAAACAGATTTCAAAAACCTACTTTTCGCAAACGAATTTTGAAACTACATTTTTCACGGATGTTATTTCAAAATAGTTTTCAAAAATAGTTTCAAACTCATTTCCATAAATGTATTTCAAAATAAATGATTTAGTCCCCATGTCGTGACCTGCTATTTTTGAAGTTCAACCCACCTTCAAGAGCAGCGGTCATTACCGTGGAGCGTACTAGTCATTTCGTGTTTTCACAAAAGTGGTGGATTTTTACAAAGATTTTATGCTCGATCATTCACCTTTCCTTTCTCAAAAAACGCCCCTCATTTTCCTCGTCGGAGCAGATGGAGCGCATGAAGATCGACAACAACAGTTCGAACCGAGAAACAGAGGAGCACCAACTCGAGTCGAGCAACATGAAGACCAGCAACGACCGTTCGAGTCTGAAGCTGCTGAGGGTCAAAAGATCACCAACCAGTTTCTCTTAATCATAGTGTCACCTTGCTGCCCGAACCCGAAGATGAGCGAACGACCAATCAAGAGCCCGCACATGAACAAGCAGTCAGTCAGAAGCTCGAAGATCAAGTAGAAGAGTTCAGAAGAAGTTTATCTCAAATTCCCCCTTTAATGACTTTTTAGAATTGATGTATAGGTTTTTCCCTATGATTCTTTTCTCTCTTGTCCATTTCTAAATAAACTGCGTGTATAGGTTCATTCCCTCTGAATTTATTTAGATCAATGTGTATAGGATTCCCCACTCCCTACTTTATTTGCGAATAACCGAGCATAAAAATTCCTACCGAGAGAATATCCACCACTTCAAAAACACGTGTTTTCAAAAACATTTTTCTAAAACTTGATTTCTTTTAGCACATACGATTTGCTTCTTTCCATCTCCGATCAGTTCACATTCATTAATCGTGCATGAATCACGCTCATCTCAGAAAAATTGCATAATCACATGTTGCATTCCAACACATCATACACAAGCATTCATCCCATTTTTTTTTTCAAAGCATGCTAACATTCACATTTGTCATATTCTTTTTTCTGTTATTGTGTTTGTAGGTGATTAATCGCGTTTACCCATGAGTGAAAGCATGACCCTTGAAGCGATAACAAGAAATACTAGAGATTCAAACCTTTTCCCATCCAGCTACCATGTACATAGAGACCAACAACAACAAAAAAGCAAATCCCAAAAAAACCGTACATCCGAAAATCCAAAAAAATTGTATATCCAAAAATTAAAAAAAATCATCATACCTTCAAACATCCCAAAAATACAGTCACTGTCATACCGCGGGACCACCATGCGGGAGTGGTCACTCCCTAAGATTCCAAAGCCCCAGGAGCTAACCATCATCCAAATACCATTTTGAAACAGCTTCTCTCACATCGTGCCCAACATTTAGACCATCTTCAGGCCGACATTGACGGGATGAGCTTCATGGATCATCAACTGGAATCGACTCAAGCGAGACTAGGTGTAGTCTTACCGCTCATGCATTGCATAAAAAAAACATTCAATCAAAGTTCAAAAGTCAACCGTTTCCATCATCATTTTCATAATCTCATGCATCCTATGAGTAGTAATTCCATATTACCACAATATATTGCACTGTAGATAGTTGCATCTGCATACTCCCGTATCGAAACGTCGTCTTTGGCAAAAATCTTGATTGATTGAATAGAGTGCGTGAACCGCTAAACTCTCGACCCGTCAACGAACACAAGGGTCAAATCAAAATCAGCGCCACAAACCAAGTGAGTAGTGTGCGAAGAGCAGTATTTTCTCTTGAATTTCAAATGAGGGTATTGGGCCATCCATTGAGCGATGAGGGGAGATAGAGAGAGTCCATAGAGGTAAAACCATGAGTGACATGTGCATTCCTTCATCACATGGAGAGACACAATACATAGTGAGATCAATGTCGATATACAGGATACGAACTGTGATTCATGCAAAGATCTGAGAATAGTAAGAAAACAGTCATTGACTAACAAGAATGACGAGGCACTTAGGAATCAAGATCTCCACAAAACCCAAAAAGCTTTGACTGCCCTGTACATAATCCCTTAGTGAGCCCCACTGAGCCTTTCACGATAAACCTTTTTCTGTGAACTCCACAACATGCCAACTCACATACACATATTTACTCACCCTTGCAATAGAGGATCTCGAAGGAGCCAGAGCCATGGTCTCTCCCCCACCATCTTCACAAAACAACAAATGAAATGCTTGAAGAAATCAGTGAGTCAATGCAACTCCAAAGCCAAACACAAAAAAAGAACACCGAAAATGTTCAAGAAATCGATGAGTCAATGCAACTCCAAAGCTGAAAGCCAAAATACAAAGCAGAGAACGCTTGAGAAAGTTGATGAGCCAAATGCAATTTCAAAAAACAAAATGAGAAGAAAGTTCAAATCGAACACCAGAAGAGGCAAGAAGGAGAAATCCAAATCAGAAGGACCAATGATGTCCCATAGAAACCAATAAAAGGTTATCAAAACCCGTCCAATCATTCCACCCATGGCAAAGGCGAAACACGTCCTCTATTGCACGAAAGCTCCACAATTCCCAAATAAATCCTCTAGTCCCATGTGACATACATCATACCCCTCAGCCCTGTTATAACCCAATAAAAGACCTCTGACTCGTTAGTTGATGAGCGTTAACCGAAAGTATCGGATCTGAAACATGAATCATAAGTTTCGTACTTGTTATCAACATGTCCCGTCATACCAAAGGGACCGTTAGCGAATGAGTGTGACCTAATCTCACAAGGTCTTTAGAGTGCGAGTGACTCTTCGACTAAACCACCAAATCATAATCGGCCTACCCCATTGCAGGTGAGGAATTTGTGAGGAACGGAAAGTCCATAACCTCGAAAAGGAATTCTAAGGAAAATGCTGCTCTGAGCATCAAGAGTGTCATCACGACATTTGCACACACTGCCATACTCATGAAAGATTGACCCGTATCCCTCCGTGAGAGGAAAGTGATTCACGCATTCTAGCTTAACAATCACTCAAGATCAAACGGAAGATGTCTTATATTCGTAAACCTCATATTAATAGAGATAGGACCGTACCTTCTTTCCAAAAACTGCATATGCATCTTGCATCGTGTCTAGAAATCAATATTTGCATGCACCATAATCATTCATTTTCAACATCCGACTGGTAAGAATTCTACCTAGACTCGCTGACAGTCGACTTCAGTTGCAGTTGTTGAAGCATAACTTTTGATCAAAAGATGTCAACTAGATCCATCTCGGGCCATCATCAAGCCATATCAAACCATCTTGGAGCCATCTTGGGCCATCCTTGAGTTTCATCGATCCATCCTGGATCCATCCTAGACCATCACCAGACTACATCTAGCCTTTTCGGAGCAATACTGGGCTATCCCCGAGCTACATCGAACCATTTTGGAGCCATCCAAAGCCATATGAAGACAATCCCTGGAGTCATCCAGTGTCACACTCGAGGCTCATCGACACCGCTCCCAAAGCCAAACTGGAGCCATATAGGAGCCATCCTCAAATATTGAAACCATCTCCAGAGCTACACGGGAGCCATCCCAACAGTTCGAGAACAATACAGAAGCCACTTCAAATCCCTGTCGGAGCCATTTCGTCACCAAGACCTTGCTCACAGAGTATCGAACTACGTATGGTCTGATCTCAATATGGAATTGAGTACGTAGGCAGCCCGCCCAGGGTGCGACCACATCAAAGGTGAAAACTTCCCTTTTCCCCTCGGTGTCATTAAAGTGAACCAACCAAAGCATCGTCATGCTCAATCAGCACAAGGTCATCCCGGAGCCATCCATGGAATCCTGGAACCATGATGGGAACTCCCAACAAGTCATGCAACTATGTTTCATCGTTCACCCATGAAAAACCATTCACTCACTACAAAGTCCACAACAAATCCCGTCAAACAACAATAAATCCATCATCGGAGCCATCAAACCACCTTGAAAAAAATCTCAAGGCAAATCAAAGCCCACAAATTATCACAAAATCACCAACCATGTCAAACCCACCAACCACGCCGAGACTATTGGTCACATCGGAGCCATCAGTGTATACCGAAGCCAACAGTGCATACCGGATCCATCAATGCATGCTGGAGTCATCTCAGATCCTTGAATCCATGCCGGAGCCACCGGAGCCAACCCGAAGTTTTGATGTAACTCTAGAGCCATCAGCTCACACAAAAACCTACACCCACAAACAGGGAGTTTAATTCAATTAATACATTGGTTAATCACCTCACATCACATATCATCTGCATATACCCACAAAATTTGCTCACTATCTGACGTATCTTCACACCCGCTAGGCAGCTATTACGCTACTAGTGCGGTCAAATTTTTCGTTTTACACCTGCTAGACAGCTTTTGCGCTACTAGTACGGTCGCCTTTCATTTTACACCCGCTAGACAGCTATTGCGCTACTAGTGCGGTCGAATTTTTCGTTTTACACCTGCTAGACAGCTATTGCGCTACTAGTACGGTTGCCTTTCATTTTACACCCGCTAGACAGCTATTACGCTACTAGTGCGGTCGAATTTTTCGTTTTACACCTGCTAGACAGCTATTGCGCTACTAGTACGGTCGCCTTTCATTTTACACCCGCTAGACAGCTATTGCGCTACTAGTGCGGTCGAATTTTTCGTTTTACACCTGCTAGACAGCTATTGCGCTACTAGTACGGTCGCCTTTCATTTTACACCCGCTAGACAGCTATTGCGCTACTAGTACGGTCGCCTTTCATTTTACACCCGCTAGACAGCTATTGCGCTACTAGTGCGGTCGCATTTCATTTTACACCCGCTAGACAGCTATTGCGCTACTAGTGCGGTCGAATTTTACATTTTACACCTGCTAGACAGCTATTGCGCTACTAGTACGGTCGCCTTTCATTTTACACCCACTAGACAGCTATTGCGCTACTAGTGCGGTCGAATTTTTCGTTTTACACCTGCTAGACAGCTATTGCGCTACTAGTACGATCGCCTTTCATTTTACACCTGCTAGACAGCTATTGCGCTACTAGTACGGTCGCCTTTCGTTTTACACCCGCTAGGCAGCTATTGCGCTACTAGTGCGGTCGCATTTCATTTTACACCCGCTACACAGCTATTGCGCTACTAGTGCGGTTGAATTTTTCATTTTACACCTGCTAGACAGCTATTGCGCTACTAGTACGGTCGTCTTTCATTTTACACCCGCTAGACAGCTATTGCGCTACTAGTGCGGTCGAATTTTTCGTTTTACACCTGCTAGACAGCTATTGCGCTACTAGTACGGTCGTCTTTCATTTTACACCTGCTAGACAGCTTTTGCGCTACTAGTACGGTTGCCTTTTATTTTACACCCGCTAGGCAGCTATTACGCTACTAGTGTGGTCCCGCCGTTTTTCCTCCACTAGGCAGCTATTACGCTACTAGTGCGAGATCGTTCATTTCATAACCCGCTAGGCAGCTATTACGCTACTAGTGTGGTCCCGCCGTTTTTCCTCCACTAGGCAGCTATTACGCTACTAGTGCGAGATCGTTCATTTCATAACCCGCTAGGCAGCTATTACGCTACTAGTGTGGTCCCGCCGTTTTTCCTCCACTAGGCAGCTATTACGCTAGTGCGAGATCGTTCATTTGATAACCCACTAGGCAGCTATTACGCTACTAGTGCGGTCCCGCCGTTTTTCCTCCACTAGGCAGCTATTACGCTACTAGTGCGAGATCGTTCATTTCCTAACCCACTAGGCAGCTATTACGCTACTAGTGCGGTCCCGCCGTTTTTCCTCCACTAGGCAGCTATTACGCTACTAGTGCGAGATCGTTCATTTCATAACCCACTAGGCAGCTATTACGCTACTAGTGCGGTCCCGCCATTTTTCCTCCACTAGGCAGCTATTACGCTACTAGTGCGAGATCGTTCATTTCATAACCCACTAGGCAGCTATTACGCTACTAGTGCGGTCCCGTCGGTTTTTCCTTCACTAGGCAGCTATTACGCTACTAGTGCAAGATCGCTTCACACCCACCTGCTAGACAGCTATTATGCTACTAGTACGGTACACATGCAAAAGTATTATAGGCTCGTCATAAGTCCTATAGCTAGATGTCAAGAGGTCTAGTTGAGGCTCTCCTAAGTCCTCGTACTTTTAATTGCATTCTAGGCTCGTCATAAGCCCTAGGACTGGATGTCAAGAGGTCCAGTTGAGGCTCGTAATAAGTCCTCGTGCATTCAGTTATCGTATCACTTCTTGTCACATTCGTACATTATCTTCCTCGCAGTCGCATCGCAATGCACCAAAAAACCTTAGTGAGAATTTTTGGCGCCCTCAACCTTGATCCAATTCTGCAAGGGCTTGCAAAATTGAATCAAGGGGAGCCATCTGTAGACACCAAAAATTCTCACCCCATAAAGAAAAATTCAGACAAATAAATAAAATAAGAGGGTCGTTGCCTTTCTTTTCACAACTTATTCATGTGTATACCAAAATGAAAGCGTCATTTTATGACAATTTTTTATTTTATTTTGATCAATTTTCAAAGCATCCGTTTTCAAACCCGTCCCTTTTGTTACGTACTTCCTTTACCATTTTATTTTCGATTTATTTCATGATAGTCGGTTCTATTTATTCGCTTATTTATTTGTCATTTCGTTTTTATTTTGAGTTCATGTTATTTTTCTACTTGTTTACTTTATCTCATTTCATTAATACTTTTACTTGTATTTTCTTTATTAGTACTTGTTTTATCTTGTCTTTATTGTTTATATATTTTGTGGATCATTTTCATCATTTTATGTACACTTTTACTTTTATATTCCATACTAGTATATTTCGTTTTGTCGCTAATTGACTAAACTGCATCTCACTTCATTTTACTTTATTACTTGTTTATTCTACCCTTCTTTCCATCACACGTACACATGTAATTCATTTTCCTTTTTTTCGGACATTCACTTGTATTTTATCATACTAGTACTATTTCATTATTTCATGTACTTATCATTATGATATTTCATCTTTTTTATATATCTTCATTTATTTTGTATTCTATTATTTACGTTTCATAATTTCATTATTCTACGAAGACTTGATAAAACTCTTTTGTCTTACTCTGCGTTTCTGTTTAAAGCGCTGACATGTTTTAAAGGATTCATTTGGTTTGAGTTATAATTTTGTGACAAATTCTGTTATTAGCTCAATTGGTTAGTGTAAGTCCTAGGAGTGTTGTAGTTCTTGGATTCGAATTTAGGTATATAGGCACCCTTTTTGGTCTTGCTTCCTTTCGGTCAAACCGAATAGCAAAGTCCAGTCAAACTTGTCACACGCCCAGCCTGCTCCAAGACCACATATGGCCCATCATGCGAAGCCAGTCTCGGCTGCCCAATTCACTCGCGCCCAGACAGAAAATAAAAACCCTACTCTCTACTATATAACAGAATCGCATAGGGATTAGCAGAAGATACCGCCGCTCGACATCCATTCCTAGATATTTTCACCATCTCCGTTCATATTTCTCCACATGGTCATCTTTCCATAAGAGCATCAGACTTCAAACCCAAAAAAAAAAACAGAAGAACGCTCTACCTTTCTACTTAATCGAAGCCACACCACGACCAACCTCCTCTCATTTTCTCTCACAAGAATCCCAACCCTGACTACTTCCATTCGCACACCCTCAACGACAGCCAATACACTCCTCACTATCTTTGATTTCTCTGAAACTGAGCTAAAAAAAACGATGAAAAATTCTAAGAAGCATCAGCGAGCTCTCGTTTCTGTACGTCTTTTAGTCATCAATCATTCACTCTATTCCGTTAAGCTTCAGGCCCCATGTCTTTCTTCTTCGAACAGATATACAGGGAGAAGAGCTCGTAAAAAAGAAAACATGGAGAAACCATAAAAGAGAACACACATACTCCTTCAATTTCCCGTCGCATTTTTTTTGGGTGAAACCAGACTGGCAAACAAGGGCTCTGCACCTCCCTCCTTTCCATGCTCTTCTTCACGTAACTTGCAACCCAGACTGGCGAGAACAAGACCGATGCTCTGCCCTCTTTTCATCTCCACGTAGTAATTTTGCTCACCTCTCTGTACCATCGAACAAAGTACCAGCTCTGGCCTTCTCATTTATCCTCCTGGCGATAACTTTGTCACCCAACTGACGAACAAAGAGCATACATGCGCTCTGCAGTTTGTGCTCTTCTCCACGGTAATTTGCACCTTGCTAGCAAATGTGGGACATCTGCTCTACCTGTTAGCGACAAGGAATCTCTGCTTTGGCCTGGGAAAATTCACGCCGGAACAGGCGTACATGCTCCTCCCGCTTCACACTGACGTATTTTCATTTCTTCCCCTTCATCATTCTCTTCCAGCGCGGGATCTGCGACCCACCGGCGAGTCAGGACTACATGCCTACGACTGTCTCCCACCTCACTCACGACGGATTTGCAACCTGTTGGAGAAGAAGGACGAACATGTTACGACTATTTTTCTCTTCACACATGATGCGGAACAAGGAGCATATGAACTCTCCATCTTCATTCTATTCACTGGCATATAAGGAACATTTCACTCCCTTCAGCCTCTCCAGTCCACATTCCCTTCATTTCATTCTCTACACTCATACGTACAAGGAACATACAAGCTCTTCGACCTTCTTTTCGCTCACGAGAATTTTGCAACTGAACTGACAAATAAGGAACAGACAACGCTCTGTGCCTCTCTTCACCAAAATCAACTCACTCACCCACTACCATCCTCACCCTTACCCGATCTTCTTCTCATATTTTTGGATCTCTGAAACCGCAGAATAAAAGCCTCACCAGCTCTTAACACAGTGTCAAATACCCATCTACCTTGCGTTGGACCTTCACTTCCTGATTGCCATTTCGAAGAACGCCGAGAAATCCCTAAATGAAAGCGAAGAAACCCTGTTTGTAAATTCATTGGTTTCTGATCAGCAACTGATGCATCTTCTAGATAATTCATAAAGTGAACTCGAGTTGGGAGATGGGTTTCGAAAATCTGGCTCCAACAGTAAAAACATCTGGTGCTGGTGCCATGTTATTCCCCTTTTTTTATTTCATGTTTCATTTGCTATTATTTTCGTTTCTGTCATTCTTCTCTCGGAAGTAATCCAGACTGGTTGTTGATTGATGAATTTTCAAGATCTTGCTTGACCAGCGCGGAAAGGATTATTAGTCATTCTACTGTGTGTCGGCAGTCTCGCCATGCTCATTCATGGTTTCCCGATTAGGAACATGATGGTTTCTTTGTTAACACATCCCGTGTCGGTGGTTGAGCAATTTATCAGAACTGCACCGATGATCTTCGCTTCGTCTACCGTATACTAAGGGGAGTTACCTTATTTCGGTCATTGCTTCGTTCCATTACTACTGTCTTGTGCCTCTATTCAAATGTGATATGTGATCTTTGCCCGATGCGAAAAATTCCAGAGCACGCGCATCTCTATTGCACTCGGTGTTTGGTATTTTCTGTCCTCCTACTCACTAAACTGACTAAATAGTAACGTGTATATTTGGTTTTTATTGACTGCCCTTGCGCGCAACATTTTGGAATGTATTTACGTTAATTTGATTCCAACAAGTTCATTACTCGTTTTGTACAGATTATTTCGATTCGGTATATTCTCATTCTTATTTTTTTCTCTTGACCGAGGTACATGTATAATCAAACGGGGTTGGGCCGGATTTGCACTCTCCGGTGAGAGCTAATTTTGCACTTTACAGTCGGACCACATTGGAGGATCTGGAGCTCAATATATACATCACGGGTTCGGAATTCTCATTGATCACACATAGCTGGGATTGGATATCGACACCCGATTTGCCTGGATTTTTGTCCTCATATCTGACTGAGTAATACACCGGGGGCAGGCCACCCCGTAGGTTGGTTTCCTTTCACCTACACCTCTTCTTGATCATGACCAACAACATGTTTACATATCTAGCATCACTGTTCGCTCCTTGTGCGTAGTTTCGATTTGAGAAATTGATTCAAACCATGATTCTAGTATGATCTTCACTTGGGACCAATTCATTTAATTGCTAAATCTTGTTTCATTATGCTACTTTCGTTGTTTTGATATGTCTAGGATTGTTATGTTTCGCTTCTTGCGCATAGATTCGATCTGAGAAATTGATTCAAAGCATGATAATAATTTAGTCTTCACTTGAGTCCAATCTGTTTAGTTGTAAAAACTTGTTTCATCCAGCCAATCTCATTGATGTTTGACATGTGTACTTCAAATTTTGTATGGTTATCCTGCGTGGCATCTGTTTCGTTTTTTCGTTCTTCGCTGCATTTTTTTTAGTCAGCATTACAGGTGACCATAGAGTAGCCATTAGGTTTACCATTGTTGGGCATTCAGACCCAGTGTAGAGAAGCTCTAGAAGGTACCCCACAACTAGCATATCTCTCATTTGCTTTGTGGGGAACAATACCTTCCACATTTTTAAAGCCTATCCCAAACCATCCCTTAATTTCATTAAAAAACTTTACCCAAAAAAGAGAATAAATTCAAAATCCAAATTCAAATTCAATTTCAATCTGGTCCAACATTTGAAAAGCCCAATCTGGCCCAAATAAAAAGACCAATCCAGCACCAAAATCAATAAGGCCCATTCGGCCCAATTTTCAAAGATCCAAAACAAAACCCAATTCGAGGCCCAAGCCCAAATCTCAACTTTGGCCCAACAAGTCCAAAATCAGTCACAAGCTCAAAACATCCCCATAAATCATTTCAACTCATCTCTACTATCAAATCAGTCCATCTTCACTTCCAAAAATCAGCCCAATGGTGAAGCCCACTTCAGCCCAAATTCAAAAGACCCCCTTTGGCCCAAGCCCATTTCAACCCAAGGCATAATTCGGCCCAAACAAAAAACCAACTTTAACCTGGTCCAACTTTGACCAATCTGAACTTTGACCTTGACCCAACCTTGACCTGGTCCAACTTTGACCTCGACCTAACTTTGACTCAGTCCAACTTCGACCAATATGAACTTTGACCTTGACCCAACTTTGACCAGCCCAAGTTTGACCTTGACACAACTTTGACTCGATCCCACTTTGACTCGGTCTAATTTTATCCCGGCCCGTTTTCCAACCCCAACCCAAATTCAATTCAAATCCAAATCCACTTTCAGCCGAATTCAATTCAAACCCAATTCAATTCAAAACTCATTCAAATCCAAATTCAATTCAAGCCCAATCCAAATTCAATTCAATTCCAAATTCATTCAAATTAAATTCCAAATCCATTCGAATTCAATTTCAAATTCAATCCAATTTCAATTCAACTTCAATTCCAATTCAAATAAAAATACATTCAACTTCAATTCAATTCCAATTCAAATCAAAATTCATTCAAATCCAATTCAATCTCAATTCCATTCAATTCTCCTACACTCAAAATGTCTCGTAGACCCAGCGTCTCACAGACTTTGTTATTCTAATAATTCGAATATCTCACAGACCAGAGCATCTCACAGACCCGAGTGTCTCACAGATCTGAGCGTCTCACAGATTTTGACATCTTAAGATTTCAAACGTCTCATAGACCCGAGCGTCTCACAGACTATAACATCCCACACATCAAACATCAAAATTCCAAAATCCTAAAAATATGAACTACGTAAGGTCTGATCTCGATAAGGAATTGAGTACGTAGGCAACCCATACAGGGTGCGACCCCACATAAATCAAAATGCCATTTTCACTCGGCCATCTCACCTCCAAACAACTCTATATTGTCTCACAGACCCGAGCATCTCACAAACTTTGTCATCCCAATGATTTGAATGTCTCACAGACCTGAACATCTCACAGACCCGAGCGTCTCACAGATTTGAGCGTCTCACAGACTTCGACATCTCAAGGTTTCAAACGTCTCATGGACCCGAGCGTCTCACAGATTACCCCCTCAAATCTGAAACTTCAAACATCTCCAAAACCCGGAACTACGTAAGGTCTGATCTCAACAGGGAGTTGAGTACGTAGGCAGCCCATCTAGGGTGCGACCCCATTCCAAACAAAAAACCCCCTTCCCCCTCTACGGTGGCTCTCGCATCTCAAAATGCTCAAACCTCCTTCGGCTCCCACAAACTTCAAACCATCAGACACTAAGTCTTGTCTATTCACTCAACCTCAGACTTTTTCCAATTCTCATTCTACATTCATCCGAATTCACCCGTTCCTCTTCTGGGTGCTAGCTTGGCAGAAAAGCTCACCTCATCCACTCTCTTTCACTCTCCTCGTCCTAATCCTATCTTTGGCTCTTAATTGAATCTCTCTAAAAGGTTTTGAAAGAAGGCAATCCACAATTGGAGACCGAGGTTTCCTCGGGCACCAATCCAAAGTCGTGGTCTTTGCCACTTCTGAGGGGTGTAACCCAGTGCGAACCCAACATAGAATCTCTGCAAATGACCAGATAAGTCCTATCCATAGGCAACAATTTCAGGGTCAACTAACGGTTCTTAGAACCATCCCTCCTTTCCTTCCTAGTATCTTAGGTCAAACTAGGTGGCGACTCTAGTCAAATCCGCCTTATAGAGGCATCAGTCCGCGTGGGGCCCATTGAGAGCGGGTGTAGTGTTCATTGGCACTCCCCTTAAGCTTTCTGGGAAAGACGGACGATTTAGTAGGTATTTGAGGGATGCCAGATTAACGGGTTTTCACCCTCCACAGAATGGCATTTTCCAGGATCTCGACTTCTCAGTCAGAACCATATTTAGATAGACCCCCCCTCATACCGAAAAATCACCCTCCACAGGTGGCGACTTATAATAGGTTCCAGTGAGCTAGCTTAGGGATTAATAATTAATGTTATATGACATAGCTTTTAATCTTAGGTTATAAGTGGACCTAAAACTCGACTAGATCCCAATCAACTTAATCAACATAGGATAGGGTTTAAAATCAAGGCTCACATAAAGTGACATGTGAAGATCTTAGACTTTCAAGAAAAAGAGTTGGTGTTTATAATTTTGAGGATGAGAGTGGACTTGGGTTTAGATAATGCAAATGTCTAGGAAGGTGTGGTGATGGCCATGAGGTGATTTGGTAAGTTTGGTAGGAGGTAGACACTAGTAAGAAGAAGCTACAAATGCACAAGTGTGCAAAATGTAGAAGTGGGAATGAAATTTTGTAGAAAATTGAGCAATAATTAGAGTAAGGATTTAACCAATGATTTGGAGAGGTTTAGTGCATGTTTTAAGGTGTTTAAACATGTAGGAAACATGTGGAAAGATTGTGGAATGAGTGGGAAAAGATTGGGTGAATTTGGAGTTTAAAATGTGTAGAAAAAGACTTTTAAAAATGGGGTCTGTAGTGGACTGCCCCTAGGGACCGCCCGTGTGGGGAGGTCCAGTCAAATTCTACAGGACGGATGGAGCTTCTGTTGTGGACCGCCCTTGGGACCTCCCTAGAGGGACGGTCCAGAGCAGAAAGAAAAAAAAATTGTTTTAAGGCTTCTAATGATGGGGGATTGAATGGTATTGGTTTTAGATGATGTTTAGGAGATGTTTAGTGACTTTTAAAGGTCCTTAGAAGTGTAAACAAGTTGGAGAAGTGATTGAGAAAGTTGTGAGTTTAAGAGCATATAATCAAACTAAGGAATATTGGGATAACGGGGTTAATCACGGGAGTACTAGTCTTATATACCGTAGTACCGTAAATTAATGGAGGTGTTTGTAATATTATCAGTGGACCAATAGTAAACCGAGGAACAAGAGGTGACCCAGTAAAAATAAACCATGGTCTAAGGTATGATTTCCTCATGCTATGTATCCTAACATGTTACCCGATTTGTGTGCTTGTTTGATTGTGTGATCATCTAACAAGATAAATGCACGAATCGGATTGGTTGTACCCTCTTGGGCTTGTAATGTATTGTTTGTGGATGAATGGTATTTTTAGATTAAAGTTTGTATAATTCATGAAATGGGTGTTTGTAAATGAATTGCTTGATTGTGATTGTGTATGGTAGTGCGACTAATAGTTGAGTCTTTTTTGAGTAGAGACTCGTAGAAAGAGTCAAGTTTCAAACTAATAAAAATGTGGAAACGCACTACAACTATCGAACCAATACACGATAACATAAACCAATTAACTCACTAGAACGTGAGTAACCTCTAACTAGAGGATTGATAATTGTTCAAATCATGAACCTTGAGTGAGTAAAGCATGGTAAGGGATCACCAAACCCCTTAGAAACATAGTCGAACCCCAATGAGAGGAACCGACTAAATGAACAACGTCCCGAACTTGAGAGTATTCGATAAGTTGGGTAAGACCCTAAATCTTAGAACACTAAACATTGAGAATTCCCTAAGCCAATAGATGTTATCGAGAGAGATACCTCTAGGCTGATCCTTGAGATTGTGAAATGACTTTGAGAGTGGAGTTTTGGGAATTTGAGTAGTCTGGTAGAGAACTGGACATTTGTGAACCTGAGGAGCTAAATGCATAGCTCCTTTTGTATTTGTAAGCCCGGTGGTGGGTCTTGTGTATGACCCTGCCCAGAGGTCATGGCTAAGACTTAAAAGATGCCTTTGAGTATTGAGAATTGAATTGAGAACTTGAGTATTGATTTGAGTATGTGAGCGTTGAGTATTGAGCGGTGACTTGAGGGACTTGAGAATTTGAGTTGAGTATTGTATACCTTGTTGAGATTATGAGTAAGGGTACCCAAGAGAGTGGGTAAGACATTGAGCAATTGAGTAAGGCATAGTGAGGTAGAAACCCTCAACCCTAAGTAAAGATCAAATTAAACTAACCCTTTGATGTGTGTGTTAGTGTTTGTGTTCTTCATTGAACCTTGATTGTGTTGACATACATATATAATGTATTGTTGTCTTGCATGCTGTTTGAACTAAAATGAACCGCATGCTCTCGACCAAATAGTCGGCGTACCCTCGCTATTACGTGGAGTATGCGGATTTCATATGCAACAATTTTGCTGAGTCCGTAGGGGCATCGTTTTTATTTTACAAGAACATTGAAGCCGATCAACCATTCGAGAGTAGGACGGGGCTTTAATAAATATGGGTAGTTGCTTGAGAATTGTATTTGTTGTATTATGGGATTGTAAGACCGAACGGTCATCCATAGACGTGGGAATTGTAGAACTCGGTATAGCATTGAACGAATATTGTATTGTAAATTTATGGATTGAAGTTGTAATTTAATTGAGATTTGACTAAGGAAAGGAACGTGTAGTTGGTTGTAGTGCTCGGTATGTGAGACCCATTAGACCGGTATTGAATGTGTATTGTTTGTCGGATTGGATTTGGCCTTGCTAGGCACGTGGGTGACTAGCGGCATTGTATCACCCCCGGTTGTAGTTTGGAATTCCGCTGCATTATGGTTGGTAATTGAGACGGGTTAGGAGATAACGGTGTGATTACCAGTTGGGGTATTACAAAAAGTGGTATACATACCGAGTTTAGGAAAATACCGAGTTAGGAATTAGAGACTTAGGGCTAAGGGTTGAGTGTTAGCGTGTGAGGTACGCTAGTTAGGAACTTCCAGTGTAATCTGGATATCTACATAACCAATCCCGCCTCCGCAACCCCCGATATAAAGTCGGGAGAAGAACGCCAGGGAGATGGAAAGACCTCTCTTACTCGGGAAAGCCCGATCTCGCAGTTGTGAAATAATTTGTAATAGAAAGAACCAGTCATATGCTAGATTCCAAGAACAGGAATCACGAAGACGGTTCCCGTTTGAGTGACCATGACCGCACTTAACGGTAGATGGTTGAAGATCCTAACCATAGGATAACTAAATTTGCGGCACCATGGGGCGACGTGCTTCGCAGTCGCGAGAACCATGCATACCCGACAGGAAGGGACGCATAACCACGCAACAGAGCGAAAAAGGCGGAGTAACAAAACCTAAGACCAGAGAGTCTGCGGACTGCAATGTGTGATAATACCAACAACGGTACAGAAACCGACTAAGGAATTAGTCGAGGTCGGATAAACTCCAAACCTATAACGCCAAGAGTCCGAAATACTTAAATAAAACATACACCAACAAGACTACGACGTAGCTCCTAAGGATTGGCCAAACCTCGGTAACCACCGTAAAGGCGCGGGAACGAGCGACGAAGCAAGGTACAGGGAGAACCACAAGGATCGGGAAAGCACCCGAATTAGCGACAACCACGTCAAGAACACTGAGAAGTACTTAGGAGATCGATCACTCAGATCAAAAATGGTTGAAAGATCCAATAAAACCACCAAGTGTGGATGAAAACAATACCGTAATCGGTATTTGCTAACCTGAAAACCGATGTACCCGCACACTTGCCAAGGCAAGTGCAGCCACAACAAGGCAAATTATGAGACTCTTGACAACCAACAAATACTTACTAAAGCACCACCGTGAAGATTGAAGCAAACATAGGATCACTAATCCTAAGAACATGAAGAAGGTAACCTTGGAAAGGCCTAACGATCCGACCATCATATTAAGAACATACCAGTCAGCAAGAAGCTTAACTTGGTCAAAACCTTGGACTTGGCAACGTCAGGAAGATTTTCTCTTGAACTCAAATTTTTATTTCAAACCTAAACCTTTTCTTTCAAACACAAACCTTTCTTTTTAATCCTTAGCTTTTAAAACCAAACTAGAAGAGTTACGGTGAGTATCATAGAATGATACAAGAGGAGCTGACAATAGAATACTTCACCTAGGCGTGTGACGAGCACTAAGAATGTACCCAAATACGGGATGTGGGACGACCGCACTCCGAAGGAGCTTGTGGGCCTGACAGACCATTGTGAGTTAGTTAGGTAAGTGGTAACGTACCAATAAGGTACCCCGCGTATGTATACATGTAGTGTACGAAACACGGGAAGTAGTCAGCTCTATTCTACGGACTATAAGTGAATTCAAACCCGAACAGTTGGATACCTCGAACAAGCGAAGGAACTCAGATTAGCTTACAAGCTAAAGGAGTCAAGAACTTACTCCAGGAGGACGATTAAGAGTTAAAAGTGCGAGAAGCACTAGTAATTGATAATGACATTGAATATGTCTCAAAAATCTTGAAATAAATGCATGAAATAGCTGGAATGAATGACCGGTCTAAAACCGGTAAGGCAAACGCCTAACATGAACGCACAATGTTCAAGGAACAAAGTGAAGTACCCAGAGTGATCATCTAAGGTACTGGAGGATACCGTTCACCACCGATGGAAATACCAAACTGGTTAAAACCATTAGAGAAGTACCCATGGTCTACCCTGAGAACGGGAGACATATATCCCCAAACGGGACAATATGAAATCCAGAACCGCAATGCGGAGAAGACAAAACGTACTCAAATGTTAGCCAGATGTAACGACATAATCAACAATACCAAGGAGCAATCCATAAAGAGTATCACAGTCAACATAGTTGAATGAAGTGTCGTAATAAGAGCACCGGAGCTATAATGAACACTCGGTTAGAACACCGAAGGGATCCCACTCACCAGGGGATACCCTAAACTTGTAAATGATACCAATCAATGCCAGGACACTTGAAGGGCATCCAACGGATGGAAACGTGATGCACTGATCCTATCAAGGAGCCAGATAATACCTCCAAGCCATTTTATGGCGTACGGAGAAGCAATGCTTGTGATCAGCCTAAAATGAGCAAAGCTCTAGGCAACGTGGCCAGTGAGCCTGGAGCCCATTACAATACAAATTCAACGGTTGCAAAACCATTGTGAATCATAGGAAGAGTTGCCAAGAACGGCACCAGTAAGATTGTTTAATAACCAATGAGTTGGGATACCCCTCGTTAACGTGAGACCGCTAGAGCGGTGAACACATACATTCCAAGAAGGGAATACCATCAGTGAATATCTGATAATACATCTCTTTTAGAACTACTAATGTACTGGAGCTTGAGCATCAAGTGATTGCCAAGCAAAAATTGTAACAAATGAAGCCAAAGAAAGCTTTGATAGCAATTGGCAGAAACCGAGGACTAATCGGTTAAGAAGAAATACGTGAAGTACGAACCTGAAGTGTAAAACCAGTAACACTCAAGGAGCTCAGAGATATAAAAGAATGTCAGATGCCATAATCAGCCAAGTAAATGGTGAACCATTGTCTAATGGTAAAAATACATGAGCGGAAGCAAATGATATAGCGGATGCCATGGAAACCAAGTTCGTAAGCAAACACAAATATGATGCGCAGCAAGCGACCAATACATGTGAATAAATCACACAATAATATGGAGTTGATGAATAAAGATGGTAGACATACTGGGCAGCAAGGAAACAATGTGCATTCCTATTGCAATCGCATAAGTAATTTACCACCAAGAGTTTACGCCTCTACACTCTGTAGGACTGAGTGTTTTGGTATTGCGCTTGTGCAATAATGATCGAGTGGGATAGCTAGGAATAGGGGAAAATGTCAATTGCAGTAAAAGTAGAAGGAAACTTATGAAAGTCATGAGGACCGATGCATAGAAAATGCAAGGTCATACAAGTAAAGAACACTTGTACAGAACCAAATGAACTGGCATAGTTCAAAAGCCAATGGTAACAGAGGAAGCACTACAACTAAGTAGTGGCTCAACCTCAACCGACAATAAGTCGGAAGAATCAAGTGAATAACCACGAAAGTACGCAACAGTATGTATATTGATTCCTAAAGAGCTGAATAGAAAATCCGAAGCTCATTGAATTCGCGTACGGTAAAAGAATACCACGCTTGATTGATAAACCTTATTCCTAACATAAATGGATAAAAGGGTGATGTATAACACATTAAGGATAACGAGAAGGGCAAATAAACCCTAGTTATCAGGGTCACGCAACAGAAGCTAGTGGGCCCAGAGTTCTAAGGTTTAATAAACCTAGTGAATGAATGGCTAATTATCAATGCCTTGAAGCCTCTAAGGCTAGAACCGAACCCGGTTAAGAGTTAAACAACTCCGATGAGAATTCTTGGTGCAGGGACTAACCAATAATATGGTTAAGACCCTTTGACCAAAGACCATTGTGTAATAGACTGTGTGGAAGTTGAACCACTCCGTGACGGCTGAACGCCTTAGACCTATGTCCAATGTTGACACATGGTTGATTACGTGGGCGTAATCCCTTTTTAAGGGGGGTAGGGCGAAAACTGTGAAATATATGTTTTACGTGAAAGTGCGTAAACTACAATGCGCATAGCGCAAAAGAATTTGTTTGGATGATTGGTACTTATGTTACATACACAATCGTATCCACTCCTTGTCTAAATTTGATTATTTGAGAGATTTGAGGTGGAATGAAGTATTGATTGCGAGATTAGTAGCGGAATGGAGTAGAGAAACTCCAAGGGAATGAGAACCCCGATTGGTAATAGTATGGGAAATGAGTATGGTTGAGGAATTTCAGGAGTATAAATCGGTGCCGATGTTGAACCTAGTGGGAAGTGAGTCCCCTAGGTAATTTGATTTGATTGTATTGGTGAATAACTTGAGGATAGAAATTGATTTGACTTGTGAACTATTTGAGGATAGAAAAACCAATTGGAGAACTAACTTTGAATTTCTTAGGTAACTATTTTGTGATAAATTGAGTAGTAATTGATAAGATGATTAGTAATGAGTAAAGAATTTTATAAATTGGTAAATGTATTGATGGGTGTTATGACTAGAAAGATAAAGAAGATAGAAAATGAAGTTAATGATTGACTATTTGATTGTGCGAATTGGGGCGGGAGGTGGAACTTGGTTTGCTAGCGATCAAGGGAAACCGAACACCAAAGTGGGGTGGATGGATAGTTCAACATCAATGCTGATCACATTGGGGTTGAATGACTCTTGAAGCTTCTTTTAAGTGGCCACAAGTAATCACACTAGTAATAGGTGAAACTGACATAAATCGGAACTTGGAGATGTATTGAGTTTTCAAAATGAATTTCCAAACTGGTTTTGACACAAATGGTTTTCTTCTAACTTGAGAATGAGGATCGGTTTTGAAACCACTCCCACGGGCGCTAGTGGGTCTTTCATGGCTAGGCACTACAGGCGCTAGAGGTACAAATGAATTTGATCAGAACCAAAGGACCGTAAGGCCAGAAAGAGTAAGTGCTAAATGTCATGACGGTCGTGAACCAGAGAGCGTAAGTGTAACACCCCAACTACAAACACCATACTTAACAACATTTAGCAACGGAATTACAACTCAACACTTAACGTAATCCATGGGTGTTACACGCCGTTAGCCACCCACGTGGCTAACAAGGCTAATACATACATAGTGTACCGGTCTGATGGACAAGATTACTGAGCGCTACACTTTACATTACCAACCGTTTCCAAACTGAAATACATACATTTACATTACAACTGTACCGAGTCTATACTTTCAGCTACCGATTATCAAACTTCGGTTTTGCATCCCTTACAACTACATAAATAACTAAATAACTATCCAAGTATAAACAGCTACCCCGTCCTACTCTCGAACGGCTGCCAGCTCCATTGTACCTGAAAAGTATGGGGGCCCCCAAAGGGGGTCAGCACCTTTGCTGGTATGGTAATCGAGCAGCCCGCATACTACCGGGCCACGCACAACTATTTGTCGGTGAGCATGCGGTTAATTATATTTAAAACATGCATGAAACTATACACACATATCATTCTTATAAATCACACATCCAATGAACAGGATACAAACATAAGATTAACACATCACCTTGGTTAGATCACATTATTGTGTTCTTTGTCCCTTGAGGGTTCTACCTTAATGGAGCTATTCCTTGTTAGACGACACATACCCATTTAATCGGGTTATACTTAATTGCTTCTTATATTTGTACGGGGTTGATTTCGGAGATCAACGTACACAACATAACAACATACTTCACTTAATAACATGTACACAACTTGATACCTTTCTTTTTAGAGAACGTACACTTTACTTAGGATGTGCCGGAGGAAATATAGGTCCGAGCACACCGTACACACTTACTTCACTTGGATGTGTCGACCGTAATATAGGACCGATCACACCATACACAATTTCCCTCTAGCTCCAATAATGATGAGGTAGGTAAGCCGTGGTTAAGCTTGTGGGTGGTTGTAATCTAAGGAAGGAAAACAACCATAACATAACAGTATTCCCCCTAGCCCGAATAATAACGAGGTAGGTAAGCCTTGGTTAAGCTTGTGGGTGATTGTAATCCGAGAAAGAAAAACAACCATAACATAACAGAGTGGGAGTTAATTCAAATATATACATCAACTCCCAAATAACGCGCGCGACCGGAACGACCGGATTCCTCACCCCCCATAATATATGTATATATATATAGTTAAGCGTTCCATTATGGAACCTATCACATCCATACATCATATAGTGTTACTAACTTGGTTAGACACATAAGGGAAGTAACGTCCCATTCAACAAACATGGATAATGGCATTCGATAAACAACAACACACCCAACCACATTATACAACTAAAGCACGGATAGCCGTAGTTAAAACGTTCCCGTAGGTTGGGACGTTAAATCCGAATACCGATCTCTTATGTGATCCTAAAGTCTGTTAGCTACGGTTTAACACATGATTAAGGTTAAGCGGTATCGGAATTATTTACGCCACATTAATGAATTACTGTAAACTCATTTCATGCTTTATCTTGCAAGGTGGCAAACATACAGAAAAACAAGTTGGCATACAAGCCGGTGTAACCCGGTAGGACACAGGTTGCAAGAAAACCATACCTGTCACCATGGTCCACTCTAATGTGTCCTCTTATGTTCCTCGAATAACTCTCGAACAACTGGTAACATTATAATTACTTTCATTAACATCGGGGTAAATGATTGTTTAACATCTAATGCCCATAGTTGAGCCCGTTAACTAGTTAAGCAACTTCACATTTTTAACTTGTTTTACTTTCACATTTCACTACAACGTTTCACCCACTTAATTGTCTTTACAACTCACCTAACATGTCTTAAACAACCTTATAACTTTATTACATACCAATCCCCATCATCAGAAGCCTAAAAAATTTTTTTTTATATAAGTGGCCGACCGACCCACCCTGGGTAGGTCGCCTGGGTGGGTTGGGTGCAGAGAGCATCCGAGTTCACAGTTTCAGCCCGACCGACCGAGACTAGGGTCGGTCCCCTGGGTAGGTCGGCTGTAGAAACTTCCCATACATTGTCAAACTTCCTCCAAACGTTTCCTCAAGCCTCATAATGTGTTTTAACACCATTTGGCACATTTAATCCTTCATATAACATCCACCAAACTCTTTTCCCAACTCACTTCTAATCTCCTCAAACAATTACTCATTTACATACAAAATTCCTAACACTTGTAATGTTTTTCCTTAAGTTTCCAAGTGGTAATTTTATACCCATTACATCTACTAACCAAAGTGTACTCCACCACATAATAACTACTCCTAAAGCATTATTTTGCATCATCATCACTTCCTTTACACAAACTCCTCAAGTCTTTCCCACAAGTTCATACTTAATCCTTCACAAGGTATTATACTTCCTTTGTTCGCCAAACTTTGCACAAGGCTTAACCACACTCCCATCATGACTTTGGTGTATCTAAATCCACCCTTTTGAATTCCAAACCTCCATGAACAATGCCTAAGTCATTCTAATACTCATGAACACTTTAATTCCCCTTTCTTTCACCAAATCAATCCTTAATGATTCCTAGTATTTCCTAGGTTGTTCCTAACTAGAAATGCACTCAAACCATTGGATTTCTATACAAATTTTGAAATGGTCTCCCCATAATTCTAACATGTTACCACACATTATTTAGCTCACCAAAGCACTTCAGCCATCAATTCATCCAAGGCACTAAACCATACTTAAATCCATCATTTCCAACAACAATGGCACCCAATGTACATAAACCTTAAAAGCTTGGCTCTTAGGCCCTTAAACAACATTAAATTTAAACACTGAATTTCCTCATAATAATAGCAACACCTGCATTACACCCAACATTTATATTTGCACCAAAACAACAAAATTTCCTTAAACACAACATAAGCTTAAGGTAAGTTATTTACCTTGGATTTCTTTCAAACTTTCCCTCCTTCTCTTTCACTTTTGTTCCACAACCAGTTTTAATGAGTTTGTATTGCTAATCTAATGACCTAGGCCAATGGAGTACTAATTAGCATTAAGAACTAGTAAAGTTCTTGAACAACACTTGAACAAGGGGGCTTCTAGGTATCGGAATTTAGAGCATTACCTTGCAACTTCCCAAGGGCGTATTAGGCACTCAAAAACAATGATTCTCCAGCACTCTTTGAAGGCAAACAAGCTAGGAAAGAGAGGAACATAAGGGTTCAAAATCTGTAGAAAATGGGTTTCAAGGAAACAAGGAAAAAGAGGGTTTTTGAGTTTTTCTTACCATAGAACATACAAGGGGTTGTCTAGCTTCAAGAATGAGTGGTTTTTCCTCCAAAATGAGCTACAGCCATGGAGTTCAAAATCAACATTTGGGGGTTTGGAAGGGTGGAAAAGAATGCCCAAGACTAGAGGAGAAAGATGGTATATTTATTTTTCGGTTTTGAGCTTGTTTAGAGATAGAAAATGGAAGATGAAGATGGATCTGGTTGGAGCTTCTTGAAATCGCCATTGAAGAAGAAATAGAACAGAGGAAGTGTGCTGGTGGGGAAAAAATCGTAAGGAGAAAAGAATAGAGGAAAGAGAAATGTGTGAGAGAGAAATAAAGTAGTTTGCTTTTGTCTTATTTTACTAGCTTTTGTACTTTGGTCAATAAAGTGAAAACATATATATATGAGAGAGGGAAAAACGTGGGTCATAGAGGGAAAAGGGGAATCAGACTTTTATTTTACACATAAGGGAGGGTACTTTACCCTTATTACAATTTACACTATTCACTAATCCGGGCCCGTTTTCCGGATTTTTCTCATTTCTTTAATTTTAATGGTTATTATACTCCCATTAATGTTTATTTATAGTTATTTAATGAACTATAATTTTTACGGGGTTGTTTGACTATATAAAGTCGCGTTTTCGGGTTTTCTTGAAAAACGTGCTTTAAGACTCCGTTAGCGTTTTAACGCATTATTTAGATCCATTTTCTTCCGGAATTTTTCCCGCATGTTCTTAATGTGTAATTAAGGTATAAAAATATATTTATAACCATAGTGAATGTTATATACCTCCTAAAATAATTAAGTACGCGTTTTCACGTTTTGTGACTTTCACGCATTTTCTTTTTCTTTTTGGTTTTTATTTCTTCACCAATGATCTTAAGGACTTAATTAGTCTTAGAAAATCATAATTACATAATTAATTAACACATTAAGGTTTGGGGTGTTTCAATCTACCCCCCTTAAAAGAACTTTGTCCCCAAAGTTCACAACTTCTCATGCATCCTTTAATTAGAATTCCGGGTTTACTTTTACAGCACGAATCTCACATATTATTCACACTTAACATAAACCTTCAGACCCAAGGTCTGGATAACACATCAACCTTCAGACTCATAGGTCTGGATAACATATCACTTTCAGGCTCATAGGCCTGGATAACATCTACCACACATATCACACAACATGTCTTAGCATGTATAATAAACAGAAATAACTTTTCCATTTCTCCATGGGCTCGAGTCCCATGTTGAGTACATATACACTGTGATCCCGCAGAACCCGGTCGCGATGGACACCTTCTGGTCCCCGTTCCTTTGGGAGATCAAAACAATCACACACATTTTTAAAATATACTTCTCATGTCACCGGTCCGAAGACAAAGGCTCCTACGTCCTCAGCTCGTGAGCAAGTAATACGAAAATATTCTTTATGGGGTTAAGTATAACAAATCCTCTATTGGAAGGATACTAATTGAAAATCCTCTATAAGGTCAAGTAAAGAAATCCTTCCTTTGAAAAAACCATTTAATAATTTTTTTTGAGTGTAACACCCAGAGGTGGGTTACCTCCCACATCGATTGGGGAGGAGAACGAAGTGTGCCTTATAGGTGCATGGATACCTCTCCCTTGTGTGACGCGTTTTGGGGTGAAACCCAGGAACAAATCCATGCGGCCTGCGTGCCAAAGCGGACAATATCACACATGTGGGTTGATTAGGCTGGACCGTCACAGATGGTATCAGAGCCAGACCCAGGTCGGTGTGCCAGTGGGCCCGCGAGGGTGCTGGGCTCCCGTGAGGGGGGGTGGAGTGTAACACCCAGAGGTGGGTTACCTACCACATCGATTGGGGAGGAGAACGAAGTGTGCCTTATAGGTGCATGGATACCTCTCCCTTGTGTGACGCGTTTTGGGGTGAAACCAAGGAACAAATCCGTGCGGCCTGCGTGCCAAAGCGGACAATATCACACATGTGGGTTGATTAGGCTGGGCCATCACAGTAAGTGTTCAAACGTGACCGGTACCTGAGGGATCACTCAATTTGGGGGAGGACTTTGTGCCTAATTGTCTGCGGATGGACCCCCATTGAGAGATTGGACAATGATATTTTTTGTTCTTATGCATGCTTGGCAAGTTGTTTCGATGTGTGGTATTCATTAAGTTAAGCTTATGGAGTCTGACAAGTTATAGAGATATTATAACCATTGTATTGAGTACTTGGGTGACTAACAACATTAGATCCACCAACTTTGAGGGCAAAGTTCTTTAAGGGGGGTAGGTTGAAATACCCCAAACTTAATTAGGGTGATTAAATTACTCTAATATGATATTGAGGGCCTATTAGTGCGTAATAAATTTTGGTAAAAAGAATAAATCCAAAAGAAACAAGAAAAACGCTTAAACAGTGAAAAACGCTAAATTGAGCGTAAGTGACGCTATGAGGGATACAACCTTGAAAAGGGTATTGGATGGATTTTAAAGGTTTAATAAGGCCTAAATATTTTATGGGAACAATTCCCGAAGAAAACGGATCCAAATAATGTGTTAAAACGCTAATAGAGCTTTAGTGCACGTTTTTCGAGAAAACCCAAAAATGTGACTTTAAGTGGTCAAATGAACCCGTAAAAATTATATTTCATTAAATAACTATAAATAAACATTAATGGAAGCTTAAGAGCCACTAAAATTAATGAAACGAGAAAATTCCAGAAAACGGGCCCGGTTAGTGAATAGTTCTCAAACCAGGTAAAATAACGAGTGTTTTCTGTAAAAGACGAAAAACACTCCAGCTTGCATATATATATGGGCCAGTTTTTAATATGTGAGTCAGCCCACTCACACACACACTAAGCTAGAAAGAAAGAAAGAAAAAGAAAAGAAAGAAGGAAAATGGTAAAAAGCATTTTACCTTCTCTCTCCTCTCACTTCTCCTTTTCCCTTTTCTCTTTCTTCTTCTTTCCTCCTCCCAGTGATTTTGCTCCCCTCTCTCTGTTTGGGGACGCTTTTTTGAGCTCTCCACCCACATCCATGGCTTCTCCACCTTCTCTCCTATGCTCTAGCTTCATTAAAGCTCCAATCACAAAAATAAATACATATTCTTCTTCTTCTCCTCAAGCTCTACACTTCCCTCTTTTTAGAATTTCAAATGGAGGAAGTTTATCTCCATGGGTTTTGCCCATTTGAAGAGAAAGTGGCATCAAATTGGAGCTTGGAGTCCACTCTTTCTCCTATGGTAAAAATTTCCGAGAGAAACTCATTCTTTCTCCACTACCTAGGCTGGCCAATTTTGCTCTCTCTCTCTAATACCTTGTTTTACCTCTTGTTTTTGAGCTTCATTTCAACCCTCAAAAGGTGGTGGAACCATCTTCTTGATTCAAGGGTTAAAAACCCTCCTAAAGCTCCAAAGGTAAAAACCTAGCCTTGTGTTCTAACCCCTTAATTTGAATTAGTATATTTCTAAGGGTTAGAAGTTTAATTATGTTCATTTTTGTGCCTCTTGAATGTTGGGAATGGAGTTTGGCAACTCCATTACCCTTTTGACTGAAATTGAGGAAGAGAAGAGGAAAAGATTTGAAATGGGAACTCATGAGAATTTAAGGTAAGAAAACTAACTTAACTACTACCTTATTGTTTTAGTATTTTTGGGAATGGGTAAACATAAAGAATGAACCAAAATTTGATGGAAATGTGCTTGGTTTGGTTAGATGAGGAACTTGGGATTTGTTGTTTGAATTGAGGGCTTTGAAGCCAAGAGATTTTTATTTGTGGTTATATTGTGGTTTTGGTAAGTGCGAAATATATAGACTTTTTAGGGTTTAATTACCTTGTAATTTGCAGTATTTTAAGTAATATTTCTCACTTATCTGACGATTTTCCTAGGTTTATGTTTTGATATGAATTGATATATTTTATGTGTTAAATGTAGGAAAAGTGTTGGAATCAAGTAGTTTACTTCACAAGCTTTCCAACGCAACAAACGGCGAGTCAAACGGACTTATAACGAAGAATCTGGAGCCGATTCAAGATTGGACTACACTCGTGTATATATATACATATATAATACATCGGCTTAACAGGCGGACAAGAGAGGCGCAGACCCAACAGAGGCGTCCGCCTCTTATCTCGCGGACAAGGGATAGACGTCCGCCTGGTTTGGTCGCGGACACAACAGAGGCGTCCGCCTCTTATCTCGCGGACAAGGGACAGGCGTCCGCCTGGCGGACAGGAGCAGAGACGACCGCCTCTTATCGGGCGGACAGCACACAGACGCGGGCGGACGGGACCAACAGGCGCGGACAAAACAGAATTCCGAACAGAGTTTTCTTCTTCCTTCTTCACGGCGCCGCAGTCGAACTACCTTCATTAATTGCAGACGATCGCCCACCTTAATTCCCGCGAGCGTGACGCCGGCTCTTCAATCAATGGCTGCTGCGGATCATCAATTAAATCTGTCTGAAATCAATTGCACTGCCCGATGAAATCTCAATCTTCACGGATCTGCACCAACTCCACCGACTATCTTGATTCACCCTGTCACTTCTCCTTTGTCTGTTTCCCATGTCCTCCGCCTATATAAACCCATACTACTGGAAGCTAAAAAACACAATCCATCCATCCAGTCATCCACACACCCATTTGTCAATCCATTCATTTATCAGTCCACGAATTAATCCGTTCGCCCACGCAGTCTCCCACAATCGTACTCCATTCACTCCATTCACTTCATCAAAAATAATCACCCATCCACTCCATTAAATTCCCACGTAACACATACATCCCACTCTTTATTTTATTTCCACTATTACGCACCAGCTCTACAGAAATAAATTAGCAGACGGGGCAGCGCACGACAGAGTTGAAGCGAGGAACCGGAGTGAACTTCTAAACTGGAGTTATCTCTTACCCTTACTTTAAATTATTTAATGCATTCCTTTTCTGTTATCGTTGTTTCTGTAACGATGAGCGAGTAAGTATTTTAGCTTCCCGGGTTGGGAAGCGAACCTATTTCCTAAATTATGTTATGTATTTCTTCAAATAAATTCTGTTAACTGCAACAGTTCAATTCCTGTCCTTCAAGTGTTTAATTATTGGCCGGTAGTTAAAACAACCCTTGTAGTTATTTTATTAAAATGCGAGAGCTGAGATAAATAACTAGACGAAAGAAGTTGAACCTAATTAATAGCTAGAAGCCTGATCCGGCCTATAGGTTAATTAGACTCCAATAGAAACTACTCTTTATGCGATTAATTGTGTCCGGTCTAGAGCATTAGCCTGCTGCTAGGTCTAAAATTGGTTAGGATTCATTATACTTAGTCGTTAATGAATTAATTAAAGTTTCTGAGTTATTGCAGTAAAATTAAAGGAAGAATTTAGTAACAGATATAAAAGGAATAGGTAAGCAAAAACCCGGGATGCGCTTTTCTATTTATCACATTCATCACTCTTTAAATCCCTCTGTGTTATTTAAGTTGTTTTTATTTTCCTTGTAGTTTAGTTCCTTTTTAATCATCAATCAAAACCGAAAAAGTGATATTTCCTGTTTTCTTTAGTTTAACTTAATTTCCCAGTTAATCAAAATTTGTCAATTAATTATACGAGGTCCCTGAGATCGACAACCCATTTAACTATACCCGCAAAACGATAGGTACACTGCCTATGTGGTAGAAGTAGTCACATATTTCTCCATCAAGTTTTGGCGCCGTTGCCGGGGACCTCCGGCACGGTTAATTGACAATTATTATTTAATTGGGATAAGTTAAATTTTTCATTCTTTTATTTTTTTCTGTTTGATATTTCTCTTTATTTTTGCCACGTATATAGTTAATCTAGTTTTCCATATTCATACCAACTCGTCTCTTTGCGTCGGACTCGATCTGCAGGAGAACCTATAGCTGAATTTCAGCCAGAGATCGAAAGAGTTCTCCACAGCAGGCGACAACTACAGTTTGCCATGACGACCAGACAAATCTGGGGGGGGAGTACCAGCAACCATCAGTAGAAGGACGATCCTCTGCTATCGTCCTCCCTCAAGTGACGCAAACTGAGCTCGACGCCTGGCAATTCAAGACGAGCTTCATCACCACGTTGTACCACCAGGGAATCAGCGGACTTGACTCAGATGACGCCCCACACCACATCTCTGCATTCCTGGACTTCTGCAATACATTCAACAAGACGGGGAACCTGAACGAGCGCATTCGTCTACAGCTGTTCCCCTATTCTCTGAAAGACGGAGCGTCCAGGTGGCTAAGGAGTCTGCAACCGGGTAGCATCCACACTTGGGCTGACTTGGCAAACAAGTTCCTGGCGAAGTACTATCCACCGTCAAAGACAAGGGAAAAGATCGCTGAAATCACAAACTTTTGTCAAGAACCAGGTGAGTCCCTGTATGACTCTTGGGATAGATTCAAGGAGCTGCAGATTCAATGCCCACACCATGGTATGAGTAGCGAAGAACTAGTACTGTCGTTCTTTAAGGGATTGAATGATTCAAACAACACTAGTGGAAAAAATGTTTTATAACACGGTTAAAAAAGGGCTTTATAACACGGCTAAAGGCCGTGTTATATGCGGCCGACGTATATAATTTGTACTTTATAACACGGCTAAAAGCCGTGTTATAAAGCGAGCTATATACCACGGCTATGATCACAGTCGTGTTATAAAGTCTCTAAATCCCGCCAAAATAAGGGGTTTTATAACACGGCTGAGTTTGTAGCCGTGTTATAAAACCTGGTTTTATAACACGGCTGTGAGCATAGCCGTGTTATAAAGTTGCTTGAACCCGTCAAAAACATGGGGTTTTATACCACGGCTACTCTCTCAGCCGTGTTATAAAAGCTTATTTTATAACACGAAGCCCCTTGACAACACTTTATACCACGGCTAGTCTCAGCCGTGTTATAAAAGCTTATTTTATAACACGGCTACAAAAACCCGTGTTATAAAACCCCTTGACAACACTTTATACCACGGCTAATCTCAGCCGTGTTATAAAAGCTTATTTTATAACACCGCTACAAAAACAGCCGTGTTATAAAGCCCCTTGACAACACTTTATAACACGCCTAATGCATAGCCGTGTTATAAAGCTGTAGTTTTTTTTTATATAAATTTTCTTGTTTTTACTATTTTCCCTATTATATACGCATTTGACAGATCAACGCCTCTATATTATTCACTTATGACATCCAAATGTCATATCACAACAACTAAATGAGCCACAAAGTCAAATGTCTTATAATTTTCAAACAACAATACACATATACATGTATTTACAAAAGTTTATTCAAAAACCCATTTCAACTATCTACACTCATACACATATCATAAGAAACTACAAGTCTCAAGAAACTGCATTACAGAAATAAAATTCCTACAAGTGCTAGAGTAAAAGTAATGTCAAGTCTTCTCTTACAAACCCATGAAGAGTCCCCAAGCCCAAAGCCTATCAACTTGCCAACTCCCCCGGTCATTCTCAAGCCAAGAACATCCGATCCAGGTCTCATAGGTTTTGTGTGTACCTCAGCAAACGTATAAGCAAAGTAGTGAGCAGATTGAGTCAACAGCCGACAAAATGAGAACATACACCAAAGAAAGGATATGTTAACTTGTTTGTAGTCATTGCCAAGATAAGTGAGTGAAGAAGAAGGAGGCGTTCGGGTGGTGTTAAGCTCAAGAGAAAGGATTTTTATCCACTTCTAATCTTCTTCCTCCTGCAGTGGAAAAGGAAACATTAGAACAATAACATGTGCTTTTGTCATTGTAGATTGCTCACAAAAAAGAAACATATTTTATGTCAAGGACAAACAAGGTTCAAAGTAAAAGAAGATGAAAAGATAAACAAGAAATCAGTACAAAATTGACTGAACTTGTACATTGGTTATCATTATGTGCTGCAATGCTTCACACTTCTACATTGGTTTCATTATGTGCTGAAAATTGAAATCAATGAACATGCTTTTGCCTCTATTCAAAACTGAAATATGGCCTCTATATACCTAATCCTACTCTACTTCGTAAAACTATGCATGCACTGTTACAAACCAAAAAAACAATTCAGGCTACCTTTTTTCTGCAGTGGTCAGATTTCTTTAAATCAATTTCTGGACTGTTTTTGTTCGTGTAACCCAATCTGATTCGAGCTGTTGCAACAAGCCATTTGGACAATTTAGGACAGCAGTGATACCAAATGATGTGACATGCTACAAAACAAAATAAAAGCTTGAGATAAAGCAAAGGAATGCTGAAACAAGACCACGGCTGAGGATCGAACAGCAGCATATCCCACAATCTCTTGACGCCAAGAAACCAAAATATTAAAAATCTCAAACCCATTACAGAAACAAGTTATTTGTCAGTCTATCATAGCATCTCAGATTCATGCCACATAATCAGAAAAATGTTCACATCAACGATCATAAGTGCTTCAGAAGGTTCTACAAGATAACCAAGGGTACCCAACCATCATAACTGACGCTGGGCTGATAAAAAAGCAATTACTGACCATACACAAAACTTATGTGCATCTGCCCACAAGGTAAACGCTGCTGGTTGCATATCTGTTTTCCTAACTCTTATGTTTCTGTCTGTACACGATTTAACTTACAACTTTCCCTCAACCTGATTTGCTACCTAGCTAAGTGTATTACCAGGATTTTAAATTTAGACAGACCCTAAATAACATCCTTACAGCTATTAAAACATCCCCGTACTAACTACTAACTGAAGCACAAAACAGAAAACAGAAGCAAGACTTATCCCAAAATCTGAAATACAACAGTGCATTACTCCTTCCTTATAGTTCATTGATCAGTCCCCAATTCCACCCAAATTTTCTTTTTACAGTTTACTTAGGTGCATTGGCTAGGTCTTGGGTTTATAAGCAGGTATTACACACTTCTACTTCACTTTATTCCGGCTACACAGAAGCTAGAATTTCAGAAAAGAAACTGAAAGGGAAATGCAAAACTTCTAGTTTTTTTTTTGTTCCCAGGTGTATTTAAGTTAACTAAGTGGATTAGATATGTAGTAGATTCACTATCCTAGTCATAAACCCCCAATAATCCCTCTCCTATTTTATTTATGCAGAAGACCAAGCTCCTGATCTGCAACACAAACAGAAAGCATACAGATGCATTTGTTTCTTGTTCTATTATGTTGGTATCTGTTTTTTTTTTGTTCACTTAGTCTCACGTTTTGGTAACCTCTTAGATCTGTCATTAAGCTACTACTGTTCCTAGGTTACTTTCAGAAGCTAGTACACAGCAGCATGTAAAATGTCAGGAACTGAAAACTAACAGAAAAAAAAACTGCACAACCTGAAACTTGAACTTATCTATATTTTTCTCTTCTTTCTGTTTGTTCATCAGTTTGGTATTTGGATTAACTACAAGCAAATACAATTCTTATGTCTCCTCTAAAGATTTATACACAGAATATACATGTTATAGATGTTGAGATGCTCATCAACTGAACTGCCAGATTGTTTTGTTTTCTGTTCGTGTTCTTTCACCTGACTACTAACTTCTTCCCACTGTTTTAGCTTATATATTGAGTGTTTTAATACGGTTAACTCTAACCCAATACAAAAACAATGTCTCCCAAGCTCTTTATACAGGAACTGCATTCTGGAAAACGAAACAGAAAACTGAAACATAACACTGGGGCTTTACTTCCCTCTATCCTTTTTGAGTTGCTAACTGTTTCTTCCTCTAGTATCCCTAGTTTATTTACAGTTAGACTAACGTTTTGGAAAACCTTTTTCGCTCATTAATTACACAGGAAACGGTTTTTTTCAGAAAACAGGAACACTAACCTGCAATGTTGATTCCTGTTACCACTTCTTTAATTACCTCCTGTTACAGATTAGAGTTTTCTTTCTCTTTGTTTTCCCTCTCACCCGATAATCTATCTACTCAGTTGAATGTCTTAGTATGGTTTTAAAACTTAAAATTGATCCACACAATATTGACAACACCTCTGGATTTTGTTATCCAGAAAGAAAAACAACCCGTTTGAAGATATGGACAGAACTTGAGTAGTTTAATACCTTGGGTTTCTTTCTACGTTTTGGAGTTGGTTCCTCCTGGTAATCACTTGGCACAATGTAAGCTCTCAGGCCTCTTGATCTCTCAACCTTACTGGGGTGATAACCCAAGTGTTAGACTTGGCAAAACAGAAGGACAACAGGTAGTGAGTTGGAGCAGTTTGGGCCTGTTATGAAAGAAATTTTACCTGAGCTGATGTTCGAATCTGGGTGCAGGTTCTCAGTCAGTTTTTTTTTTGCATGAAAACACAGCAGCTTGTCGAGACTTGGATACACTGCAGGAGTCGCGTTTTTGATCAGGAACAAGATAGGAAGGAACGGAAGTGGAACAAGAAAGGAAGAGATCATTGCAACCAGCAGCGTTTACCTTGTGGGCAGAAAAGAAAACAGAGGGGGACGCAAAAAAAAAAGATTAGGAAAATAGACCAATACCAACTCTATATTACAAGCCTCAAGACCATGCTTACCAGTGGACTATCTTTACTTTGACGGATTGAGCCATTTTCAATCAACAGGCAATAAGGGCATGTGTAGTCTTTTACAATGTTACCGTTGGCATCTTTTGGTACCAAACATTTATGATGATACCTACTCATTGCAAGTTGGGATGTAAGATTAAGATGACTGAAGTAAATTGGAAAGTCATATTGCCATCTCGTTCAATTTATCACATATTAGGTTATATATACTTCAGGGAGTCAAATTCAATGATATGATCCACTGTGCATCACTACAATAAAGAATAATGTAGTTCCCAACATCCAGAACACATCATCATCATCATCATCATCATCAATACTTAACACTTACCAATCATTGCAGAAAGAACAAGCAATGAAGTCTTCCTCATCAGACCCGTTAGAGCAGCCTGTGCAGAAATATCTTACATTCCCACCGCTTAACTCTTCATATATACAAAGATCGATGTAGTGATTTCTTGATATGCATAAAAAGAAATAAGATGTCATTTTAAAATGGTAGAAAAGGGACCCAAAAGGATTACCAGCATCCTAGCTGACAGCCCACACCCCACAGGAACAGAGCTCAACCTTTAACAGAGAATTTAATAATACATCTTCACCCCGAGAGCCAACAACCAGGTCCTCATAACATAGCTTCCATTCTTCAATTTCTTTATATTCAGCGGTGATAGTATTTAGTTCTGAACAACTAAAGGCATCAGTTTCTCCAACCTCCTGCCAGTATAACGATAAAAGAGACGACTTATTAAGAGTCACAAAAAAAATAGTTATACACAAAAGTTGTATTTAATATAGAGAAGGCTCTTAATGATGTGTTTGGAAAAGAGAGGTTACAGCCGTATATATAGGACTAAAAACTATACACGTAGCATTGAAACAAACTGATGCCATGCATAAAAAGGGGTGAAATTGTTACTAAAGTTCAGTAAAACTACAGTTAACCAAGTTACCTCAAGCGCAGAGGAGGAAGAGAAGTAGAGGGAGGAAAAAAGAAACATTATTCAGGAGCTTAAATAAAGGTGGATTTATGAATTTAAACATTTTTACCATGCTCATTTATAAGCTGAAAACATAGGCCAAATAGAAGCCTAGATAATGTTGTACAACAGCTCAATACTTGTATAATAAATGCTCAGGAAAAACTCTTAACAGGGACAACAAGCAGATGAGTTATGAACAGTATTTCTGAGCAACATGACAGAATTATATATTAATAGAACTGGTGGTAACCGTGTTTATTCAAGGCATAACATCACATGCAGTTAAGGGCTGAATTCATACCATGCTTCTTCTTTATAACAGAAGCTAGCAGATTACTGTATCAGGCAAACCGTTAGCAGCAAAACAATGCCAGTCAGTTACGATTGCAAAAATACCGTGAGTGAAGATTGAGAAGAGGTGCTAGGAACATGTGCTAGGAAATAACCACTTCAACAGACTGATATGTGTAGATTGTTGGTATCAAAACCGTGTAACAGATTGGGGATTTACATACCAACCTTACACATTGGATATAACCAGACATATGCAGCAAGTAGTACCAGCTAAACAGAGGTGCAGACAATAATGCAAATTGTAGACTTCACAAGGTGCGATAGAAGAAATCAAATTTCACCAAAGAGAAGAAGATCATTCAGAGTAAATACCTTGGTATGAAGTGAACTGTTTTTAGCAATGTCTTCAACCACCAGTTCCTGTGGTATCCCAATGTAGAGAAGAATACACAAAAAGATAAAGAACAGAGGCGCGGACAATCGTTGGCTTCACACACTATAATAGAAGAAGACAAAAACTTTTGTTGTTATAATCGCCAGAGAGTAGAAGATGGTTTAAGTATATTACCGGTTTGCTTATGAACTGTTTTCAGCCCCGTACTGTTTAATCTGTTGTGCAAGATGCAGCAACTCCAGTAATTTATCTCTACAGAGTCACAAACACAAGATGCATCAGTTTCAGTGATTTATTTCTGCCGATGCACAAACACAAGATGAAGAGAGGCGCAAATCATGAATGCTATAATCGGCAGTAGCAAGATGGTCTCCAGTAGCAAGATGGTCTCCGGTCTTATCAAATTCAATTGCTGATATGATGTCAACTGCATATCAGGAGAATGACTCAATAAGCAAACAATGTATGCAAAGAGAAGGTGGATAAGAAATATGCACATTCCAGGCCTTGATATAAAAATTTGTGGAAAAAACAACCGCAAAGGGGAAAATATCTTCAAAATCTCTACCAAAAACAACATTATTACTGCAACTATGGGTTTGGAAGTGAAGCAACTGTCCTCTGAACTTCAAAGATGGGGTTGTGAACTTGGGAACTCGGGATGGGTCCGAAGTTCTTTTGAGCACCATGTTCGAACCGTCGGTGAGGAGAATGACAGAGGGATGGAGCTGATGCTCCTTGTTTGCCGGCGAGGTTGCAAAATAGCCATTGTTTGAGAGAAATGAAGGCGCAGAGCGTCGTTTGAGAGAATGAAGAAGGCTCGGACCTGATATCACTCTTATTTGCACATGGTGAAGAGGACGGGAGATGGGGCCACTATATTCCTTGTTCGCCATGTTGAGTTTGCAGAGTTACATAGGCCGAAGAGACTGAATAAGAAGAGCTCTCGCTTGCCAGTTGAATTGTAAAACAGTGAGTGAAGAGGTTGACGGAGGTGCAATACTGTCGTTACTCGTTCGCCAGTTGAGTTGCGAAACCGACGTGAAAGTCTGGAGAGAAATGGAGATGCATACTCTTTGTTCGCCTGCTGGTTTGCCAAATTACCGACGTGAAGAGAGTGAAAAGAGAGTGAAGAGACTGAAGAACAAATGCCTCCTTGTTCGATAGTGAAAGTGAAGAAAATGACAGAGGCGGATCATGTTGTCCCTTGTTCATCGATATGTATCCAGAGTGAAGAGAATGGGTGTGGATGATTGAGCGAGAAGAAGGTTGATGGGCATAGCACAGAGGAGAGATCGAGAAGTCACTGAGGTGAGGAAGGATGGAGAGGAGCAGCCGATGTCGAGCAGTGCGAGAGTAGAAATGTTTTAGGGTTAAGTTAGGATTATGTCCGATAAGTAGAAAAATTGACAGCCCTAGATCGATTAATAGAGAAATTGTTGATGAGAGGAAGAGTGGGGTTATTTTAGAAAGACTTTATAACACGGCTACATTAAACCGTGTTAAAAACTCTTCAAGAAAGACTTTATACCACGGCTACTCTGAACGTGTTATAAAACTGTCGACTTTATACCACGGCTACAAGCAGCCGTGTTATAAGATCAAATTAAATTTGGTTATTTTTCTTTTGGCGGGATTTTTAGCGCCGAAAAATTGATCTTATAACACGGCTATAAATGAGCCGTGTTATAAAGTCTCGTTCCTGCAGCTCTTATAACACGGCTACAGGCAGCCGTGTTATAAGATCAAATTAAATTTGGTTATTTTTCTTTTGGCGGGATTTTTAGCGCCGAAAAATTGATCTTATAACACGGCTATAAATGAGCCGTGTTATAAAGTCTCGTTCCTCCAGCTCTTATAACACGGCTACAGGCAGCCGTGTTATAAGATCAAATTAAATTTGGTTATTTTTCTTTTGGCGGGATTTTTAGCGCCAAAAAATTGATCTTATAACACGGCTATAAATGAGCCGTGTTATAAAGTCTCGTTCCTGCAGCTCTTATAACACGGCTCAACGGAGCGTGGTATAAAATCCTCGATTTTCCGCCAAAACAAACGAAACTACGTCGTTTCAAGTTCTCTTATAACACGGCTAAAATGAGCCGTGGCATAAATTCAAGAGAGCCGTGTTATATAACATTATATAACACGGTTAGCCAAAAGCCGTGTTATAAAGCCCTGTGTTATAAGACTTTTTTTCCACTAGTGCAAGATGGTACTAAGTTCCTCATCTGGAGGAAACTTTGTGGCAAGAACTGGGGATGAAGCGATGGAGCTTTTGGACACCATGACCGCTAGTACCAGACAGTGGTGCAAGAACAAGGGGAGAGGTGAGCCAAAAGCAGGTATGTATAATATTCCCCCACAGGATCATTTATCCGCTCAACTAACAGCTCTTACTAAAGTTGTGGAAAAGTTAGCTGTAAACCAGACGCAACAGCAAACCGCGAAGGCAGCTACTTCTTCGCCTTTCCTGAATCCTTGCTGTGAGAATTGTGGAGGAGCCCACGAAACGTTCAACTGTGAAGGTCCTAGCTTTGCAGGTAACCCCGAAGAGCTAAAATCGATCAACAACAGACCAGGTAACCCCTATCCTAACAATTTCAATCAGAATAATTGGAGGAACAATCAACAACCTCCATGGAGGGGTAATGATCAGTCTATAGGTAATTTTGGGTTCAATCAAAATAGACCACCTTACTTTAGACAGCAGGAGCAATCCCAAAATTCTCAAGGAGGCAGTGGTAAAATTGAGAATATGCTGGCAGAAATCCTTAAACAAGGCCAAACTACAAACTCCAGGATTGCCGAAATAGAAGCTAAACTTTCTGAACAAGCCGCTAAAAACGCTGATCAAGCTTCTATCAACCTGAGCCTAGAGAGGCAAATGAGTCAAATTTCACAACAGCTGGCACAGCGACCGACGGGGTCACTTCCCAGTCAGCCTGACCCTAACCCAAGGGAGCATGCAAAAGCAGTAACTCTGAGAAGCGGCAAGGAACTAGTTTCTGATGTTCCAGAAGTTGAAGAAGATTTTAATAAGCCAGCTGAATCTCAACCTGAAGTGGAGGAAACAACAAATCCCAAGGAGAAGGAGTCTCCTGAATCTCTCACTATTAAACCTTCTCAACTCTCTTATAATCCTCCTATTCCATTCCCTAACAGACTAAAGAAAAAGAACATGGACGAGCAATATGGGAAATTTCTTAATATCTTTAAGAAATTAACTATTAATATCCCTTTTTCTGATGCTTTGTCTCAAATGCCTATGTATGCTAAATTTATGAAGGATATTTTGTCTAACAGGCGTTCTTTGCTAGAGTCTGACACAGTCAAGTTGACAGAAAGAGTATCTGCAGTTCTCCTGAAGAACTGCCACCCAAGTTAGGAGATCCGGGTCTTCCCATCATTCCATGCGCTATCGAGAAGGTTGATTGCGGTAACGGTTTATGTGATTTAGGAGCAAGTATTAATTTGATGCCTTTATCTATTTTCAAGAAATTAGGTGTAGGTCAATGTGCTCCCACATCTGTTCAGTTACAACTAGCAGACCGTTCCATAATTTATCCTAAAGGAAAAGTTGAGGACCTGGTAGTTTCTATTGATAAATTTATCTTCCCTGCTGATTTTATCATCATTGATATGGAGGAAGATACAGATGTACCACTAATTTTGGGCAGACCGTTTATGAGAACTGCCCGCACTCTCATTGATGTGGAAGGAGGGAAGATTATTCTAAGATTTCATGATGAGCAGGTTGTTTTCGACATGACACGCAACATGAAGCGTCCTGCCACTGTTCAATCCTGCTTTGCTATAGATATTATTGACTCTTTAGTGCAGGAAACTATTTTAAGCAGAGAAGAAGAGGAAGTCCTGGAAAGATGTCTTATGGCATCTTGTGAAGCTGATGATGAGGATCCAGATATGGCCCTCATGGCTGAGGAGTTAAACAAAAGGCGGCCACACTTCCACAAGTACCAGCAGCAATTTGAGAAAGTCGAGCGAAGTGCTGACCGGCCAAGACCATCTATTGAAAAACCTCCTACAGTGGAGATGAAACCTCTTCCCTCTCATTTGAAATATTCTTTTCTTAATGAACCATCGGAATTACCTGTTATAATCTCTTCTGACTTGACAGGAACTCAAGAGAAGCAACTACTGGAGGTGTTGCGCAATCATACATCAGCTATTGGTTGGTCGATAGCAGATATTAAAGGAATCAGCCCTCAGTTGTGTTCTCACCGAATCTATATGGAAGATAACTACCGACCATTGGCTCAGCCTCAGCGACGTCTTAACCCAGTCCTAAAAGAGGTAGTTAAGAAAGAGGTAATCAAACTACTCGATGCAGGCATTATTTACCCTATTTCAGATAGTAAATGGGTAAGTCCAGTTCAGGTAGTACCAAAGAAAGGAGGAATAACTGTGGTTCCTAATGAAAAGGGTGAGCTGATTACCCAGCGTCCCACTACAGGATGGCGGGTTTGTATTGATTATAGAAATTAAATGACGCCACTCGTAAGGACCATTTTCCATTACCTTTCATTGATCAAATGTTGGAAAGACTAGCTGGACATGACTACTACTGCTTTCTGGATGGCTTTTCAGGTTATTTTCAATCCCTATAGCTCCTGAGGATCAGGATAAGACAACTTTTACCTGTCCGTATGGAACCTATAGTTATAAAAGAATGCCATTTGGATTATGTAATGCTCCTGCCACGTTTCAACGTTGTATGATGGCCATCTTTGCTGAATATATTGAGAAATGCATTGAGGTTTTTATGGACGATTTTTCTGTTTATGGTCTAACATTTGAATCCTGTCTAGAAAACCTTGATCTTGTGCTGTCCAGGTGTGAAGAAACCAATCTGGTGTTAAATTGGGAAAAATGCCACTTCATGGTTCGAGAAGGAATCGTCCTGGGCCACAAAATTTCTTCAAAAGGTATTGAGGTAGACCGGGCTAAAGTCGAGGTAATTGAAAAGCTCCCACCACCATCTTCTGTTAGAGATATTCGTAGTTTTCTTGGACACGCAGGTTTTTATAGAAGATTCATCAAAGATTTTTCCAAAATCTCTAAACCTCTGTGTGATCTACTGGCGAAGGATGTTAAGTTCCATTTTTCTGAAGAATGTCTGACAGCTTTTAATTATTAAAAGAAAAGCTAATTTCTGCACCTGTCGTTGTGTCTCCTGATTGGTCACTCCCTTTTGAGATAATGTGTGACGCTAGTGATTACGCTGTGGGAGCCGTGTTATGTCAGAAGTTGATAAAATTCTTCGGGTAGTATATTATGCAAGTCGAACTTTAAATGATGCCCAGAAAAATTATGCGACCACAGAAAAAGAATTACTAGCTGTAGTTTTTGCTCTAGATAAGTTTCGATCTTATTTACTGGGTGGAAAATTATTGTGCATACTGACCACTCTGCTCTTAAGTATTTGTTTGCTAAGGCAGAGTCAAACCCAGGATTAGGTGGATTCTCCTATTGCAAGAATTTGATATTGAGATCAGGGACAAAAAGGGAACACAAAATGTGGTAGCTGATCATCTGTCCAGAATGGAGGCATCTGATGATGGGACTCCCATCAACGAGTCCTTCCCCGATGAGTCAGCATTTGCAGCTGAAGATGTTGAGGATCCATGGTTTGCTGATATCGCTAACTACCTTGTTAGGAAGATTGTTCCAGCTGATATGACTTATCAGCAGAGAAAGAGGTTCTTTTCCATTGTCAAACATTATTTTTGGGATGACCCTTATCTGTTTAAAGTCTGTGCAGATGGTATCATTAGGAGATGTGTCCAGAAGTCAGAGGTCAGAAACATTCTCCTCCATTGCCATTCCAGAGAAGCCGGTGGACATCATGGTGCCACTCGAACCGCGCAAAAATACTAGAATCAGGTTTTTTCTGGAACACCCTTCACAAGGATTGTCATGCGTTGTTTCGACATGTGATCGGTGTCAAAGGCAAGGTAATCTATCTCGTCGAAATGAGCTACCACTGAATAACATGTTAGAAGTTGAGCTATTTGACGTCTGGGGTATTGATTTTATGGGTCCCTTCCCAAACTCTTTCGGTAATCTTTACATCTTAGTAGCTGTTGATTATGTTTCAAAATGGGCGGAAGCCCTTGCCTGTTCTACTAATGATGCTAAAATTGTTGTGAAGTTCCTGAAGAAAAATATTTTCACTCGATTCGGCGTTCCTCGAGCCATAATCAGTGACGGTGGCTCCCATTTCTGTAACCGCCAGTTTGAAGCACTATTAAAGAAATATGGGGTTCGACATAAGGTTTCCTTACCCTACCATCCTCAAACAAATGGGCAGGCCGAAGTGACGAACCGAGAGCTCAAGTGGATCTTGCAAAAGACGGTGAACTCTTCTCGAAAGGATTGGTCACTTCGATTAGATGAAGCGCTCTGGGCCTACCGCACTGCTTTCAAGACACCAATTGGCATGTCTCCCTACAAGTTGGTTTTTGGGAAGGCATGCCACTTGCCTGTGGAATTAGAATACAAGTCATATTGGGCTTGAAAGCTCTTAATTTTGACCTACAGCAAGCCGGTGATAAACGCAAGTTCCAGTTGACAGAGTTGGAGGAACTCAGGAACGAATCTTACGAGAATGCAATATATAAGGAACGTACCAAGCGCTGGCATGACAAGATGATTGCCAATCGGAACTCAAGGTGGGGGACCAAGTCCTACTTTTCAACTCCAGGCTCAGATTCTTCCCAGGTAAGCTGAAATCATACTGGTCAGGACCTTACCCTATTATTAGCATTTCCCCATTCGGTGCGATTGAACTCGCCAATGCAAAGGGGGAAACATTTAAAGTCAATGGGTCAAGAGTCAAGAAATTTCTGGGTACTACACTGGATCAAGCTGCTACATATGAAATATCTCTTAAAGATCCAACTGCAGGTTAGCTACTTCACAAAGTCCAGCCAATGACTATAAAGAGGGCAGCTGACTGGGAGGCAACCCAGGGGTAATTTTCAAATTCATGTTTTATAAGCTACGCATCTATTTCTCTCTAATATATTGTGATATATATATATAAAAAAAAAGGCGAGGAAGAAAGAAGAGGAAGGAGATAATTAGACCTGTGCTATTAACGCAACGCTTCCTAGCGTTATTTTGGTATTTGACAGTGTGTGTAGGTAAACCGTTTGTTGCAATCACTCCAAGCTGAACCCTTGCTTAGACTCAAGTGTGAGGAACATCGACCCCACCGCCAATGCTTTAAGTGTGAGGAAGGGCACCTTCCTCAATCTCACGATATCAGGGGAGTCTCAGTTCCTTTATTTTTAATATTTATGTTCAGCCACTCGAGCTTTAACTGTTGATTCATGAGTCTGGCATATTTTGAAAGGTCTTTTCTTGATTATTTTATGAACAATGAGGACATTGCTCCTCTTAAGTGTGAGGAAGTTTAGACCTTTCCCTGAAAATATGCCAGTAGTACCTAATGCCACACTTGATTTTTATTGTTCTCTAATTATGATAGTAAGCTTCTCTAAAGGCCAATACATGTTGAATTTTCGGGCTAAAATTTTTGTGGAAGTTTTTGAAATCGAGCCTGATGACAACCTCAAGAATCGTTCTGCTTGACGTTGTTTGTATGTATCAATTTCTTTCTTCAAAATTAAATCTATTTTCACTGAAATCTGGTGGATAAGCTGATTGTGGAAATTGAGTTACCTTAGCTTGGCAATCATGGGACTAAGTGAAAGTTTGGTATGGAAAGGATAAGGCAAGGTACTCCTCTGATCATATAATGAAGTTTTCTGAACCAAAACAGGCCTCGTTCATTCGGTTATTAAGTCCTTGGGGTGCCTTATCACCCATCTACCTAAGGTCTTGTGATCTGGGATAGAAGGCCCAAAACCGCTACATGGGTGAAGAGAAAAGTCTGGGGGATGAAAACAATTGTGCAAACAATGAAAAAAAACAAAAGAGAAGAGAAAAAAAAAAAATGAACATGCAAAACTCTGAAATTGTCACAATTTTTCATTTTGATCATGAGTATGTGGTGTTGAAAGGTATCACGGAATAAGGTGTTACTTCACACCCCTTGTCATCCAAAGGTTAGAGAAAAGAAATTGGTGGAAGGTTCCAAGCTAATCTATGTTCAATTTTTACAATCTGACTTATCCATGCTCTTATTAAAAATTTTCTGTTTCACTGTTTACAAAAACCTACATCTAAGAGCAGGATTATTCTTTTGATTGCCATTTAGCTTGATTTCCTTCCACGATTGTTGAATCCCGGAGTTTGATACTGTAACCTTAGAGAAAGTTTGTTCTTTATTTGCTTGAGGACAAGCAAAAGATAAGTGTGAGGAAGTTTGATAAGTGCGAAATATATAGACTTTTAAGGGTTTAATTACCTTATAATTTGCAGTATTTTAAGTAATATTTCTCACTTATCTGACGATTTTCCTAGGTTTATGTTTTGATATGAATTGATATATTTTATGTGTTAAATGTAGGAAAAAGTGTTGGAATCAAGTAGTTTACTTCACAAGCTTTCCAACGCAACAAACGGCGAGTCAAACGGACTTATAACGAAGAATCTGGAGCCGATTCAAGATTGGACTACTCGTATATATATACATATATAATAGCATAACTGGCGGACAGAGAGGCGCAGACACAACAGAGGCGTCCGCCTCTTATCTCGCGGACAAGGATAGACGTCCGCCTGGTTTGGTCGCGGACACAACAGAGGCGTCCGCCTCTTATCGCGGACAAGGACAGGCGTCCGCCGGCAGGCAGAGAGCGACCGCCTCTTATCGGGCGGACAGCACAGCGACCGCGAGGCGGACGGGACCAACAGGCGCGGACAAAACAGAATTCCGAACAGAGTTTTCTTCTTCCTTCTTCACGCGCCGCAGTCGAACTACATTAATTACGATCGCCCACCTTAATTTGCGCGAGCGTGACGCCGGCTCTTCAATCAATGGCTGCTGCAGATCATCAATTAAATCTGTCTGAAATCAATTGCACTGCCCGATGAAATCTCAATCTTCACGGATCTGCACCAACTCCCCGACTATCTTGATTCACCCTGTCACTTCTCCTTTGTCTGTTTCCCATGTCCTCCGCCTATATAAACCCACACTACTGGAAGCTAAAAACAATCCATCCATCCAGTCATCCACGCACCCATTTCAATCCATTCATTATCAGTCCACGAATTAATCCGTTCACCCACATCTCCACATCGTCACATTCACTCATTCCTTCATCAAAATAATCACCCATCCACTCCATTAAATTCCCACGTAATACATACACCCACTCTTTATTTTCCACTATTACGCACCAGCTCTACAGAAATAAATTAGCAGACGGGGCAGCGCAAGACGAGTTGAAGCGAGGAACCGGAGTGAACTTCTAAACTGGAGTTATCTCTTACCCTTACTTTAATTTATTTAATGCATTCCTTTTCTGTTATCGTTGTTTCTGTAACGATGAGCGAGTAAGTATTTTAGCTTCCCGGGTTGGGAAGCGAACCTATTTCCTAAATTCTGTTATGTATTTCTTCAAATAAATTTAGTTAACTGCAACAGTTCAATTCCTGTCCTTCAAGTGTTTTAATTATTTGGCCGGTAGTTAAAACAACCCTTGTAGTTATTTTATTAAAATGCGAGAGCTGAGATAAATAACTAGACGAAGGAAGTTGAACCTAATTAATAGCTAGAAGCCTGATCCGGCCTATAGGTTAATTAGACTCCAATAGAAACTGCTCTTTATGCGATTAATTGTGTCCGGTCTAGAGCATTAGCCTGCTGCTAGGTCTAACAATTGGTTAGGATTCATTATACTTAGTCGTTAATGAATTAATTAAAGTTTCTGAGTTATTGCAGTAAAATTAAAGGAAGAATTTAGTAACAGATATAAAAGGAATAGGTAAGCAAACAACCCGGGTGCGCTTTCTATTTATCACATTCATCACTCTTTAAATCCCTCTGTGTTTATTTAAGTTGTTTTATTTTTCCTTGTAGTTTAGTCTTTTTTAATCAATCAAAACCGAAAAAGTGATATTTCCTGTTTTCTTTAGTTTAACTTAATTTCCCAGTTAATCAAATATTTGTCAATTAATTATACGAGGTCCCTGAGATCGACAACCCATTTAATCACTATACCCGCAAAACGATAGGTACATGCCTATGTGGTAGAAGTAGTCACATATTTCTCCATCAGGTTTATTGAGATTTGGGGAGCTACAATGTTATTTGATGATTTGGAAGAAATTCATTGTGTGCTGGTAGGACCCTTGTAAGGGTGTGGATAGTTTAGGAATGATTTAAGTGAAAATTGGTGAGAATTGATGGATTGGGATATGTAAGGTTTATGGGGAGGTTATGGCCAAATTTTAGTAGGAAATGAGTGTTAGGTGGCTTGGTAATTGGGGGAAACTTAAGTGTTCATTTGGGTATAGTTGAGTGGGTTAATAGCCTTAGAATGGTAGAGGGGGATTGGATTAGAAGAGAGATAAAAATTTGTAGCAAAGTGTTATACCCAAAATTTTGACCCCCCCGGTTAGGGTCTACGAGGTTTTGGTGTTGTGAGGGGCCACTGGTGCGGACGGAAGCAGAAAACGCGGTTGAAATTGCTCAAAAACGACGGTTCTGAACCGTCTTTGAAACGCCCGTCGTTTTTGTCATATGTCTTAAGCGACGGTTCAAAAACCGTCTTTTAAGATACATTAAGCGACAGTTTTTTCGAACCTCTTTTAAAAGCTCCTGAACGTAAAATTTTTTTAATCTAGTCTCATTGGCCAAGATTAACTTGTAATATATGGTGGTGTCTGGATTCGAACCCGCGACCCTGGTAAAATCAATCCCACACACGCACCCTTACCACGCCTACTGCATTAAATTCGTTTATTTTATGAACAAAACACATATATGTAAATAAGACTAATTCGTTTATCTTATTAAACTACTAATTAGTAAAATGATAAATGCTAATTATAAAATAATATAATAAAACCAAGTTACAATGCTAATTATGAAATTATATAAATAATAAATATTTTTTTCAATAATAATTATAATGCTATTATAAAAAGACTAATTTACTAAGCTTTATAACATATATATGTTTAGCGCTTTAAATGACGGTTTCAAGTAAGCTGTCGTTTTAAAAGTGCTTGGCCAGCACTTTAAATGACGGTTTCAGTTAAACCGTCCTTTAAGAGTGCTTTGGCCAGCACTTTAAATGACGGTTTTAGGTAAATCGTCTTATAAGAGTGCACTTTAAAAGACGGTTCATTTAAAACCGTCTTTTAAGAGTGCTTCACACGCGTATGAGCAGCACTTTAAATGACGGTTTCAGATAAACCATCTTTTAAGAGTGCACTTTAAAAGACGGTTCTAACAAAACCGTCTTTTAAAGTCTCTTCGCGTGCACCCACAGCTAATTTAAGACGGTTTTCGGTAAAACCGCCTTTTATAGGCCGTGTTTTTTGATATTTTTTCCACTAGTGGGCATTTCAATCAAGTAATGAGAGATTCCGGCTCAATCGGATCATTCCGGGGCATGGGAGCAGTTTCGTCATTGTCAGGGGCGTTTTTGTAATTTTCGAGGCTCCTAAGACCTCATATAGGCTTTCTCTCTCCTCCAAAAGATGCCCAAATCATCTTCAATGCTTTGATATTTTAACCCATGATAGAGGATGAAATTTTAAGCATAATGGCGTTGGAATTTTGATTTTTCGAATTTCCAATAATTTTCTAGCAATTTCATACTGAATCTGATGAGAAATTCAATTTAAAAATATTCCAACATTTAAAAACTCCGATTCCACATCATAAAAATCATAATTTCCATCCTTGACACGTGGTTAAAATTTCATAGCAAAATTCCTTACGGAAGTCATTTAATTAAAATGCTAAAAAATCTTACTTTTACTAGATTTTCTTTATCTTTAAGAAAGTCTATATAAAGGGATAGGTTTTTTGATAAAATCAGACTCTCATAAGCTCTTAGAACCCTAGGCAGTCAAAACTCTTCTCCATAGCCACCTCCACGTTTTTGCACTTTCAAACACCAAAACAACACCGAAATCTCACAGAAATCACCAAAACAAGTTTTCCAATTCCCAACACATCAAAAATCATCAAACATCAACCAAACCACCTCCAAAACATGAAGAACACCTTCAACAATCAACAACCAGCTCGAGTCGAACTCAATCCGGAACCGGCCATCGGAGCCTCGAAGAATCCTGACGTGAAGAATCCTCTTGAATTCGAAGGTTACACGTGCATAATTTTTTAGCTGAAAACACCGTCGGGAACCGCCTGAAAACCCCTGTCCATGGGTGGTCCGGGACTCGGACCTATGGTCTGGGACCACGGACGGGTTGTTCGTGGCCACGGACCCACGGATGGCGACGAGATTTTAAAATTTCAAAATTTAGGTTTTTTTAAAATAATGTCCGGGCCCGCGGACAGCCTGTCCGTGGCCCCGGACTTTTAAAATTTTCATTTTTTTCTTAAATTTTACTTTTCGGTGCAACTAGGTTAATGGGGTCCGTGGTCTCGGACTTGGGGTCCGTGGCTACGGAGTAAACAAAATTTGACTTAATTCCGCCTCCGAAACCCTAGTTTGGGTATTCTCTGTTTCCACTTTTATTTTCTATCAAATATGTTAAAAATACAAAAAAATCAGAAGCACGCACCTAGGTTGATAACAACTTCATAGTAAGCCGTAAATAAACTAAGTAGAGGAAAAATGACCTCGGAGGGGTAATGAAAGTAATTGAACCCTAATTAAGTCGTATACCAAGCCCCCGAACCCGAACTCTCCTTTCCTAATTTGTTCTAGGTAAAAATTAGGTGGCGACTCATAATAGGTTCCAGTGAGCTTGCTTAGGGATTAATAATTAATGTTATATGACATAGTTTTTAATCTCAGGTTATAAGTGGACCTAAAATCTGACTAGATCCCAATCAACTTAATCAACATAGAATAGGGTTTAAAATCGAGGCTCACAGATTGGTGACTCTGCTGGGGACAAAAATTCTTAATATTAACTTGTTGAATTTTAAGAAAGAGGGCTTAACTCAAAAAATTGTTTATTTATGGCTTTATTACTTTGTTTGTTTACTTTCATGCTCATTTTAATTCCTACACCTTTGCATCATGTGAGAGCGAGGGTCCACGTAAACCGATTTCAGCCCGGGACCCGTTTAAGGGTCCCCTGTCAGGGACTCACACGTTCTAGGTGATGTGAATAAGTGGGGGAAAAGAGGATGGTGTCATCTAACCACACCCCCTTAATACCTGGGCTCTAGCCCCAAGCATTTTCCTGACAGTACCCTTACCTAGCCCATTGTTTGGACAGTCAAAGACCCGACCGTAGACGCACACCTTCAGGTGATGTGAAAAGTGGGGAAGCCCAAAGAGAATAGCGTGCAAGCCCTATTCCTTTGCGGTGACCTGGGCCCGCGCCCCAAGCACCTCTCCGGGTCAATCCATACCCCTTAATCAAAGTCGTCAAGTGAGGACATTTTGAATTGGTGTGGAACCTTGTCTGCTCTCGTGATTGCCCCATGACTAGACTTAGAACGGATGGGGAATCATCCCACAGTTGGCCCAACCCAGTTCAAGGTCCCAATCGTTTATGGCTCATAAGCAAAGTTGAGTGCTGATTGATACCCTGTATGTGTTTTGTTTTCCCGATAAAACAGAAGAAGAAGGAGTCCATGGCCCATTGCTTCGAATTCATCAAGTCCTGTGACAGAACTATGAAAGATGTGTTCAATTGGTCAAAGAAGGTCAATAAGTTGTCTCTCCTCCACACTCTAGCATATTTATCCAAGACGTGACTGCATGAAGGTTTCTTGAGAGCAACAATTAACCAATGGGATCCGGTCGAACACCTCTTCAAGTTTGGAGATAACGAGTTAACCTTACTACCTGAGGAATTTGACGCACTTCTGGGGCCAACACCTTAGCTAGCCCAGTAGTGCCAAACTTGACACCCTCACCGGTCGATGCCCATTCCCATTTACTTGGACTAAGTCCGACTCAGTTACTAGGAATGGTAGGGCCCAAGGGATTGCCAGTGGAAACTCTTTCAACTTCATTACCTTTGAGATCTCCTTAGAGCACAAGAGGAATTTCTCGATCTCGCGTTTCTAGCATTTACCTCTTAAGAACCCCGTACATGGCCATACACCGAAAAGTCTTCCCTTTACTTCTACAGATTCGAGCTGGTTTCGCCTTGGGACCATTGATAGTCGCACAAATTATTCAGAGTCTAGATTCATGGCCCAAGTCAAAGGATACCCTTTTACTTCTTCGAAGGAAGCATTCATCTTCTGCAAGTTTGGCGTTTCGAACGGCTCAAGCTAATTCCTGAGTACAACCAAATGTTCACGATACAACATCTCCCTAGAAGACGCACCTCTAAGGAACCGGTTAATGGATGGCCGGTTTTCTTGAACTCTATTCAGCAGGGACATCAGGTCCGATGGACAGTCTCGACTTGGAAAATGAAGGAGTTCGAATGTGTGGAGGTTATTACGGAGGGATCTCGTTACCTGGTTTTTGAGAATATTCATATCATTCACCCGTGGCGCTCCAGCCATTAAATCGGGCGAGCCCAAAACCGACCCAAGGGCTTGTTATACAAAGCGCCAAGGAAAGTATACGGCCATGAGGCTCTCCATACGATCATGATGGATCGACTCGAAGGGGAAGTTCAGGTGGTAAAGCCCAAGCACCTGAAGAGTTGG